>JAHDVE020006963.1:0-521774 GCA_022606495.2 Halesus radiatus | reverse complement strand
ATTAGGTAAGTTAGTTAGTGTAAAGCGCACTTGAGGTGAACCTTCACAAAACTGCGCTATAGAAATTAACTCTTATTATTATTATTATGATGAGGAAAGGCGATAATACTGTGATCATTACATTTATGTATACCAAATTTAAAATTGAAACTACGTCGTATTATATAGATCAGGAAGAGTGCAATTAGTATAGCCCAGAAGCTAAGTTTTCCCATTAAAACTCACGATAGAAGAAAAATAGAAAATTTAGGGGTAAAGTTAGGAAAATGCTAGTCTTCCTATAGGAAATTAACGTAGATTGTATAGTAGGATAATAATAGAGAGTTCAGAACATTAAAGTCTAAGATAGGAATGTTAGGAATATGAATTCTGTCAATGGTATGCGAGAGTCTGCCTACGCTACAAAGAATAGGGGTTACCACCAAATAAGGCCTTGTTTTTCCAATAGTCTGAAACAAAAATCAAACACAACGTAGACTCGCGAAAAGCTTGGCAAATTGACCACATTCTAGTGCGTAATTTTCCGCAAAAATCATGAAAATCGGAAACACTCGAATGTTAGCATAGGGCTAGACATTACACGCTGGCCAAGGAGGAGAAAAACCTCAAATTGAAAGGAAAACTACAAAGAGTTTTCCAATCACATTAGTTAGGAAAATTTAAGGCAGCAGTAGAGAAGTCATCTTAAATCGGTGGCGCGAACGGAAGTCTATTGCTAAATTAAATCATAAACGAAGGAAGGGCGGGCCATCACATCTTTAAAGCCTAGTGGGGGGGGGGGCCATCTCACTCTTAAGTTGCTGTTCAGATTGTTTACAACCAAAACCTTTTCAATACGACAATTATATATAAATATATATGTATAACTTCTTCAAAAGGTGGTCTTTGTGGCATCATTATTAATAAATTAATTAAAAATTACTTTGCGAACACCACTTTTTATATATATACGAGTATATACATCAAACAGTTTACAATTAGACAAATTTAAAATTTTAGAAATTGTAAAAAGTGTTAACAGTCAATTAAATATAATTAATCACCATTTTTTTAAACAGTTGTCTCTAGAATTAATTTCCATATTAATATTAATAATAAAAATAATTTCTTTTTTGTTTCTAAAATAAATTTGGTATTCAATGTTTCATAACTTTTTACATTTTGATTAATTACTTACCTTCTTTAATCTATTAATGTTTATGTTTATAATTTGTCTATTCTTACATTATTGTGATCTACGTTTATCATTCGTCTAATATTTGAGAATATTATTTTTTATTATTATATATGTCCTGACGGGGAAACCTTCGCTTCTTTTCGCCTCATTTTGACCTCAAATTCAAAATTAAGTTTTGTATGAAACAGGCCGCGCAGCCGTTCCTCTTAAAGACAGCTCCTTTATAATGTGCAAATAATACGCAAGTGTTTCTTGTATCTGGAGCGCAGGTTTTTGTTGTAATAAAAACAAAAATTAAATCATCCAGCCAATTTATTGACCAATACATCTATTTCACGCATTAATAATGAGTTCGATCTGGCTGTAATAACGATGTTTACCACAATGACAGCTGTTTCGCCTACAGACATCGCTGATTTACAATCCTCAATGTTTTCACTGGGCGAAACGCAAGTCATAACAATAAACATCATTAGTTCCAACAGAAGCCGAACTCGTGTTCTTTTCTATTTCATTAATTTGGACTGCAAGAGTAACTTTTTCATCGCACTAAGATCCGGACCGCTCAGTGGCTAAGTTGGGGTCGCGTTTAGGTCCCACCCTAGCGTCACGAGTTCAGTTCTTCAGCTGGCTGAGTCCTCCATCACGTCACAATCAACATCTTCCGCATACTTTGATGATTGTAGGAGATTAAAAAAAATGTTTTTTTTAAAAAAGGTTTATAAATATCACTTTTTGTGGGAATTCGAATTGGAATTGCATCAGCTTTGTCAAGTAAGTAGGATGTACTCCACCGCTTAATAACTCAGGTTATCGGGCCATGTGCAGTTAATTGATTTACGTAAAATTAGTTTCCACTACCCCTTCGTAACCACCCTCATATGTAAGTCGACTGTAATAACCAGTAGAGGACTTGAAATTTTGATAATGCCTTCAACAGTTTAATCAACCGTGTATCCTGATGAGGGAACCTTTGCTTCCGAAACATGTTGATATTTATGGATTAAATAGTAATTTAAATCTTGTAGTTATAAAAAGGTGGCAGCCAAAAAAACACGGGAATCGATTGAAGGTGGTATTAACAGTTCTTAGAAATCGAAGAATGATACCGATAAAAATGACGGGACGGATTGGAATAGTCGTAGCTCAGTGGATCAGAGCGCAAAGTCCCGGATAGACCATAAGGTCCTGGGTTCGAGTCCCAGCTGTTACCGTTATATTTTTCTTTTCTGCGTCTTTTCGATTTCATGTTTCATTTTATATCACCTTTATTTATGTATCACCTTTATTTATGTATCACCTTTATTTATGTATCACCTTAAATGGTTTTTTTTAAATCCCTTTAATTTTATTTAAAATGACACCAGAAAAAAATATTTTACACTTACTGAGGAAGTGCTAAATGTTTACTAAATATGGAGAAATACAAATGAAAAAAAAAAAACATCTTAATACTCAGATAGAACATTCCCCAAATAGAGATATCATAGTTCTCCACTGTTTCCGAGCAGTTGAATCACTTCTTTTGTATCTAAAAAGCTTCCTTTCTCTTTAATACATTAGAACTAAGCTCTGCACTTTCAATTATTCGAGGAAAAAATATGTTTAGCAGAAAAAATATTGTTTGTCATAATAACAAAACTTCTAAAAGCATTTTTTGACGGGACTTCACTTTTATAGCCCGAGGTTTTGCGAAAGAGTTTACCTAAGCTTACCTTAATTTTATTTTTTGTAAAATACATACAACCGATTTAATAATACAGATATATCTTAAAAGCCAAATATAAAAGTACACATTTTTTGAAACTAAACAATCTAACTCATTAGAGAGAAATTATTAATTATGATAACGTGGGTATAGAAATATACTAAATTGAATAAATTATAAACTTAACAGTATTGTGTTAAATACGGTTGTAACTATCTCTACCATTCTTGGAACTAAAAGCTTCCCACAATTGAATGTAACTGTAAAATATCCCAAGGTTCACCAATTTATAGGAATAAGCAAAAAAATATATAAACAATTCAGCTCAATCAAATAATGTAGAATTTAACAAAATTATTGAAAACAATTGGATAAACCATAAAAAAATTATTCACAGATAGTTCCAAACTCAGTCAGGATTCCCATTGCGCGGCCAGTGTGTATGTTCCACACAGGACGATAAGTCTCCTGTCTCAGTCATCTCGCCAGATTCCACAGAGTCAGCTCGCCTTACTGATTGTGGGTTAGAGGATACAGGATATAGGATTGAGTGTCCTATAAATGACCAATTTCCAAACTATATGCATGAATTGGCAAAACTCAAAATTGAACTCTCTACCAGTATTCCTTGCCTTCTAAGTCTCAACTCAGTGTAACTTATTTGCTTCAAATTTATTTGCCCAAATATTATATCCTGTTTAAGAGTAACTAATTTAAAGAACAATTTGTACTATTAAAATCTAACTGATTAAACAATGCCAAGATCGCCCTTAATGGGTGAAAGTCAGAAAATAACAAAAAAAATACTATAAAATACCTACTTTTCTCACGAGAATTGGATTATTTTAGCTAAAACACCAGCATCATCATCACGATACAACTA
This sequence comes from Halesus radiatus, assembly GCA_022606495.2. Taxonomy (NCBI): domain Eukaryota; kingdom Metazoa; phylum Arthropoda; class Insecta; order Trichoptera; family Limnephilidae; genus Halesus; species Halesus radiatus. The sequence goes on along the minus strand of JAHDVE020006963.1, from coordinate 518,006 downwards.
TCTGGTTTTGAGAGACCTGAAATTTGTACAAAAATTTCCAGCTTTTAGATATGTATTTTGATGATCTCCGTAGTTGAGTGGTTACGTTCCTCGGCTACGAATCCGCATGTCGCGGATTCAATCCCGGCGTGCACAAGTAAAGTTTAGTTGATTAAATTGTTTTATTTCACTTTATCATTAATAAAATATGTAGTGCACGTTCCAGTGTTATAGATAATGTTAGAATCGCCCTGGTGAAAGACCACCATTCAGAATCGAAACGTTACTTGAAATAGTTGTAGACGTGTTTGGTGACCAGATATGAATAGCCAGGTACTTCCCCACCTCCCTTAATTATAATAATATTAATTGGTATAGCGTCGTTTTTGTAAAAAATCACCTCAAGGGTGCTGTGTCCTTCTTTCCATCTCCTTCCCCTCCTCGATACCTTCACCCTCAAAGCACACCCCAATTGGGAGCAGTTGGAACTCGTGTGTGGTAATCAGATTTTTAAGAAAGTGTTTAATTTTACATTTTATTTTGCTTCTTTCAAATAAATCAACCACGTGAACACCTTATTTAACGGTCTAGCGACCAATTTCTTATAAAAAATTTTGCAAAATCTAAGATTCAATAGAACATTTCAGCTATTATTCGCAAAGTTTTTTATAAATTCATTTTAAATCATATTTAATAGTGTTATTTTTAAGTTTTGCAAGTATTTTACATTTTATTCTTACAGCCATTTAGGCTTTCAGTTTATTTAAGGGTGTTTAAACACATTTAAATAAATCAATTGAGAAAACGTTTTTATTTAAATACTGAGAAAACACGTTATAAATGAAAGTACCAATATTCACAAATACAGCACTTTCACCTTCACGTAAATACATTTTCCCATCCATTTCTATGTTATCATAGAAAATTATATTTTCTAAATACGTTGATTTAGAAAACGTTAAAATGTTCATTAAAGGTAGCATGGACATATTTTTGTTACCCTATCTAACTTTATTTTATTTTATATATGAATACCATACAAGAGTCTCGACTGCTCCCAACCGCCTTGAGCCATTGGCCATTTTTTTACGATTAATAGCTTAATATCAGACACCGTAACACTTTAATAAAAAAATTAGGTATGGTGTACATATACTATAAATAGGACCTTTGTTACACATAGGTTCCATTTTTTTTTTCAAATTAGCAAGAATAATCTAAATAACTCTTTCTGACGGTGCTATAATGATACGGTTTCGTAACTAAGTCGCAGTTATACGTGCACAAAATTTTAACTAAAACATGCAACACCCCAACACAGGTTTTCCTAATGGTTCACGAAAACTATAGCTAATAAACATACTCATCATTATTAACTTACAATTCACAATCTAGACAATATGATTTTATTTTATTTTAGTCGTTTTTAGCTCTAAGCTGAATTGAAAAAACGAAAAATTCTAAATGGGTTTGAATATTTTGTTTTTGGGAAACGGTAAGAAATAAAAAAATTATTTTCTTTTTTAAAAGTTCAAACCACATGCATATTTGTTGACAAAGCATCGTTCAAAGAAGCAAATATTGCCCTGAAAATCCAAAAAGCTTTCCAGAGCTTTGTTGACTACTGCACAATACTGTTTGCACGACGTGTTCACAAAATCTTGAGCTCGTAGACGCAACTTCGATATATGAGCTTTGAAAATGAAAAGCTCAAAGGGAAGTAGATTGCTTTCGCTGTCTCTCTATAGAGTCTTACCCCTGGAAGGAAACTTGTACCGAGTATCGTGCTGGAAATAATTGGACGGAAATCGAAAACTTTTTCCGGAAAATCTTAAGAAAAAATAACGTTTCCGACCAACTTGGTACAAGAAATTATGGGAGCAGTGTGATTTTCTTTAATAAATCTTTAATTGCTAGAATGAACTGAACATTTTAACATCGTTGTCACATAACCAAAATCAACCAACTGGAAAAAATCTTACTTTTCGTGTAACTAACTTTTATAGAAATTATCTTCCTACCCTTATTTCGCATATTGAAAACTCCGGACCCCGATTATATAGAACTCATTTTTATTTCAATGTTCAATAGTTAGCTGTTGAATTAACGTTAAATAAATGCCATTGACTTGTAATTATTAAATGGTTATGAAACTTTTTGGTTTAAATTGTAACTTATTACAAGGATGCCTATTATTTCTAAGCTATCGGACGTTTATATAACAGGATTTCAAAATTCTAACAATACTATAGAAAAGATTTTTCTCTAAACTTCTTTATCCATGATATCCCTTATGTTGTAATCAATGTTGGAACTATATGTGCTCGATATTATCATTATTATTTACTTACCATTACTTACTTATTAATATTTATGTATTATTGCTTACTTATTACTACTTACTCGTTACTATTCACTTATTATTATTTATCGTTTCATTAAAATTATAAAGCCGCTCATCTCAACACAGGACTATATAATATAATAATAACGTATAGTAATACTCTAAGGGTCAGATTTTTCAGACTTCGTCGGCCAGGCCGAAAACGACCCAAGCTCCCCTTTCATTCAAAACTCCCGAAGGTCTACGTTTGCTCAAAAATGAATGTCACTTCGATTCAGCCTGTCGTATCTCGCGAAATTCGATCGAATCGCCCGTCGACTTTCAAACACCGCAAGGCTCATTTTGGCTAAACGAGTCTGAATTCGTACTAACCGGGATAGCCGCGGTTCCGTTGGATTGCCAAAAAACACCGTAAGCGTATCGACTTTCGAAGAGAGTATGGCTCAGAGTGGGTCAAATTGGGTGAGTACCTTTCTACAATGTAGTCAGTCACGGTTGACTTCGTAATACAAACCAATTGCAGGACTGCAATAGGCATCTACTAGTCCTAGTGAAATGAGTGGCTAAAGTTTTTGTTTTTTGAATAAAAAATAAATATACAAAAAAAATATATAAACAAAAAATATTTTTTAAAAAATTAAAAAAAAAAAACTACGCAGTGATAAATGTAGTCCTTGCAACATATTTTCAAATAGTTTCTGATATTGTGATTGAAATCACAGAGTGCAAGGGGTTGAAAGGTGACCAAATCGCAGCTTCGCTACTTCTGTGAGTTCTGCTCATTCCGTCCGCAGTTGTAGACGTCCACAAGTCCGCAGTCAGTGGAACTCGTGGACGCTACAACGGAATTATTATTTTTGAAAGTAGTGCGCGTATTAATAAATGTGTTTGTGGAACGAACAATAAATCAAAACGATTCGGTAAACTCGTACTAAATCAATGTTTTCCCGCTATGCCAGATGATAGAACAACTACCGAGGATAAGTTCTTCACGTTATTGATTTATTCTAATATCGAACATCTTTCAACAACCCTCAACATATTCCATTAACACTTAATATCTTCCTGCAACTTTCAATAATCTTACAACTATTACCACTTTACAGAACTTCCGAAAACCTCCAATCGCTCTCATTAAATATCAATAATTTTCTACAATTTCCTACGACTTTCATCAACTTTCAACGGTGTTCATCCTTTTCGAACATCTTCCTTCGAACAACCTTAAGAGGAACGGCTTCGCTGCGTGTTTCATGCATAACTTAATTTTGGATTTGAGGCCAATATACCCATTTAAACTGAATGATTTATTTTTTTAATTAAAGGTTTAGTAAATATAGGCCATGAAAAAAAAAAACATTATTGTAATTTTTTTTTTAATATCTTATTTTCTATGGAAATAAAAATATAAAAACAAACATTTAAAAAAATATATATTTTTCCGGTCGATATTCTAAACCATGTACGGCAAATTTGTGTTCCAACGTAAACTGGTCGTTTTAATTTAATTTAAAGTCCACCATAATGCTTATTTTAATTTTTTTTTTATTTTATATTTCATTACATTTTCAAATTAGACGGGGTAAAACTTTTTTTTTACATTACCGTTAGCCCCCAAATAATTGTTAAAGGTGCCTCTAAAATCGCGAAAAATCAATTCTTTAATGGCCTTTTTCGTTTTGAATAAACAAAAATAAATAAATTACTTCTAATCCGTACTTGATATTTACTACACTGTTTGATAAAAATAAGATCATTAGGTTTAAGTGAGTATTTTGGCTTCAAATTCAAAAATAAGTTTTGTATGAAACAGGGCGCGCAGCTGTTCATCTTAAGCAATAGATATTCAAATAAAAAATGTATTTAAGCAATTCATTCATTTGTTCTGTAGTACCTCATTGAGACACCTGCATAGAACAGTTTGTTAGTGGTTATTGATTTTTTTTAAGGCCTGTACATATCTTAAGGTTGATAGGTTCTTTTTTTCCTTATAAATATTAATAAAAAAGGTAATAGTGTTCCTTCCTCGACGCTGATATTGGGTACTGTTCTCGACACTTTTTTTTCCACTTGGAAATATTGTACTTGTCAACAACCAGATGGCACTGAAGCTCTGTGATCATCTTACGGAATAGATCATGTAACTTTTTTTTTCACTTTGGTGTTATATTATGAAATGAGTCCTCTTATCTCTATGGTCCTTTGTCGGGCTGTGCCGATTTTGGAACAATACTAATATGGACGGTAATAACCATTAATAGCATTATCAGTCTGAAAGCTTTTGAGAGCAAAAACGGGAAATATATCCGGCTAAGGACGATAGGAAGCTTCTCACATGCCATGCCTTTCTACTGGAATAAAAACTCACTCAGACTGTATAGTGAGGATTAATGAAAAATATTGATAATGCACGATGTTACAGTGCCCTCGAGGTAATTTTTCACTAAAACGGCTCTGTACAAACTACAAAAAAATTATTACAAGAATTTTCATTTTCGATGTGTAAAGAAAAGAAAAAAAACATGGAGCGATTCATATTTTTATCTTGTACAATGGGTTTGTTTTTTTGATGGTATGAATTACAAATAAATTGGAGACTATAAAGCACGAATTGTTTTTGAGTGAAAACTTTGTGGCAATGGTGTCTATAAATCTGTCATCATTGCGCAGTTTTTTTTTCTGTAAAGAATTTACAAGTCGATGACAGTTTAAATCGCTACGGCATTTTATAATTCTTCTCGAGTCATTATCATTGCTGAGGATCGCGACCCACACTCTAAATGCCTCGATGAATCAGAATCCTCTAATCCTCAGTGCTGCATGGAAAATCACGAGCTTCTTTGGGTTCGAGTTCTCAGTTTAGCGGACAATGTGTCCAAAGTACATTAGGATATATTGTACGCAGAGTTTTTTTTTTATATGAATACCACACAACAGTCCCAACTGCTCCCAACCGTCTGGAGCCACTGAGACTATTGCATTCCCAATTGGGGAATGTTGTGAGGCAGAAGGTATTGGGGAGGGGAAGGAGAAAGGGAAGAAGAGGGTAGGGAAATAGGGAAATACCTGACTATTCAGATCTTGTCACCAAACATGGCTAAAAGCCATTTCAAGCAACGTTTCATCAATTCTGAATGGTGGTCTATCACCAGGGCGATACTGAGAGTATCTTCCACTCTGGAACATGCGCAAATACACAATTATTTTTAAATTAATTAATTGTGAAACAACACAAATTAATTAAATAAAATTTACTTGCGCACGCCGGAATTTGAACCCGCAACCTTCGGATTCGCAGTCGAGAGCCTTGCCCCTCGACTATGAAGGCCGTCGAAGTCAAAGTCGAGTTGATATCTATTTTGGATGCCTAGCTCTTCTAAAACGGATAGATAGGCGGTTGATTTTTCATGGAATCGTGAACATTCTCAAGCACAACATTTCTATGGCAGTTATTCGTTATCTTAATAAAAAAAAGTTTTTTTTTCTTCTCAATCATTTATATATTTTATGACAAACGTTTTAAAGGGAATAAAGACATTTAATTGAATGGGCTCTTTTCATCTATGAAAGTGACTAACTTTCTCAAATTAACATCTTTTAATGTAATAGCTCTAATAATTTATTGTAATTATATTTAGGATTCCACAGAACATTCTTAAGCTGAATTGTCTCAGTTTAACTTTTACTATAACTTCGACTCTTTTGGATTAAGTTTGAGATAAAGGTATTCATCTACGCTAATTAAGACATTTAACTGAAGATAATTTTACTTTTCACGAAATAAATGTTTTCAGCAATTACGTAATTGACTTTTGTGTTTGATGGAAACGAGAGAATTGGGATATTGTTGGAGGGATTTGGGAGATGGGGGAATTCAAGTTACTTTGTGGAATTGTGTTAGACGGCAAAGGCGGGAAAACGGCAACTTCTCTACTTCCACTTTTGCTATCTGCTTATAGAAATGAACAATGAACATCCAAGCAATACATTTTTTTCAATATTACCCAGCAATAATAAATAACACAATTGTAACCTAGATAGTGTATCCGATTAATATCCGATTTTTTTTATTTATATGAGACATCTATTGACTTTTTACAAAAGTCTGAGGAATATATTCAATTTTAATTATTTTTATTGAGATTTTAAAAACCTCATTTTAATATTTTATCATTGTAGATAATAATATTAATACCCCAAATGAAACTTGAAAACGGAAAAAAACGACAGAAAATAAAAAGATTTTAGTCGCATCTGGGACTCGACTACTTTTATAAAAAGTCAATAGATGTCTCATATCAATAAAATAAAAATCGGATATTAATCCGAGACACTGTCTAGGTTAAAATTGTTTTCGTTAAGAACTTTTTAATCATTATAAAGATAGCTAGACAATTCAAACTCAAACTTAATGGTGAATGTGCTATTTTGGAGCCTTTAATAGCTGCAAAGATATAATTGTATAACCTTGAACGTTGTACCACAACCGCAATCCGCAAATTAGATTTTGTGGCTACCGAGAAAGGCGCAATAGGAAATAAAAACATTTGACATGAAGATCTTCTGCTGTCACGGCGACCTGAGTTCTGACCTCCAGTTCACGGAGCAGATCCGGTGTATCGTGCGGCCCATGGACGTGCCCGACAAAGCTGCTCTGCGACGTGCTGTGGCCCGACCCCGACAAGGATACCACCGGCTGGGGCGAGAAATAGACGACACGCTGATGTACTCTTTCCAGATCCTGAAGCCGGCCGACGAGCGCCAACACCAAGCGTCCCGTCACCACCAAAGACAAAGAAGATTGGAAGAAAGAATCAGTACCCCCGGCCCCAGTCCCCACCCGCCGCTCAACTTCACATAACTCCTATCATTTGTATTAGCGTCTTGCAATATATCGTAAGGAATACAGTTAGCTTCTTTTTTTTTTTTCAATTAAACATGTATGAAAACTTAGACCAAGCCGTATTTAATTTTTATAATCTAACTGCATCTCTTTATATGGTCTATAAATAATGTGTAATGATAGTGTCCAAAAAAAAAAAAATAATTAATATAGGAATAATGTAAGAATAGGAAGTAAGATTTGTACAGCGCCCTTGAGGTGATTTTTCACAAAAACGGCGCTATAAAAATCATCCGATTATTATAGCTGCCAATAATATGGGATTAAAAATGGAAAATAATATTGACAAATCTTGAATTTGAGATATGATTCGATGAAGATGACACAAATTGAACTGGTATCATTACCTAAGTTGGTTAAGCGGTTGTCCCGGATAGGCAGCGGTCCTGGGTTCAAGTCCCAGATGCGACTGAAATCTTTTTATTTTCTGTCGCTTTTTTTCCGTTTTCATGTTTCATTTAGGGTATGTGAATATTATTTTCTACAATGATTAAATATTAAAATGAGGTTTTTAAAATCTCAATAAAAATAATTAATAATTAAAAAATGATAATAATTAATTTAAAATATTTAATTATTGTAAAACAATGTTTATAAGTATCAATTTTTATTTATTCCAAAATGCCTCGTATATTCAGGGTAGAAGATCTAGGTTTAAACTGAATTTTGAAGCTTTGTGAAGCTCTTTTGAGATCATATTTTAAGCAAATTGTCGCCATGGAGTTAAAAAGTCAGTAACATTTTTCGTAAAAATGAGTTAGATATGTCAAAGTAAACAGTTTCCAACCCAGCATCTATTGAAAAAGTCCATAACTTCTGTGAAAATTCCCTAAATCGATTGATAATAATAATAATAATACTTGGACGATTTATATAGCGCCGTTTTTGTGAAAAATCACCTCAAGGGCGCTGTACAAATACTACTTGCTAGGGTTTATCTTATTATGTACTTATACAGAAAACATACTTACCTGGAAGGGCACTCCAGATTAAAACTTAATTAAATTACAATGTGGATATAAGTCACTAACAGCACATAATCAAAAAAAATCTGAAGCCTTTTAAAAAATCGTATTTAAATATATTATTTGACCTAAATAACAAGATAACTTGTCAGTTTTACGGGTATTATGTTAACAACTTCATTAAACGTATCGAGTGCAAACTAACTAATTACCTTTAGTTATTACACGTTTCCGCTTATTTTGCAAAAAATCACCATGTGACTTTACGCACCTTAACATATAATTATTAAGTAAATGAAACACGTTGTTATAAACCACGAATATATTTTATTTTCACCAACCGGTTTCGCTTAACTCAAGCTATTATATTTACCCTGATGAAGCTTTAGTTAAGCGAAACCGATTGGTGAAAATAAAATATATTCGTGGTTTATAACAACGTGTTTCATTTACTTCATACAATGTCAAACCACAAAGTGATTGCTTCTTACGAAAATAATATAATTATTAGTTCAACTAAAATATGTAAACGAAAAATCACTAAAGTAGAAAAAAATCACTAAAGTAGAAAAAAATCACTAAAGAGAAAAAAAATCACTAAAGTAGAAAAAAATCACTAAAGAGAAAAAATCACTAATTATTCGTTATCTTCTTTTTTTACATATATTTAAGCACTTTAAAGCTCTAGCAATGCCATTATTACATAAGAATCAAGAACTATTAAATAAAACCACAACTATAATGCTTTTATTAGCACCTTTAAAAAGGCATTCAAAATTGCAATCACAAAACTTCCATTATCTCAAAACTGTCAATTTGTTATTTAGTGAGTTAACGAAAGTCAGGCAAAGAAAACAAATCATTTAAATACAAAAAAATAAATAAACATAATTTTTTAATATTTTTATTTTCGTTACGTTAGCATCAGTTATGCACTATATATAATACAATACATAAATTTGTAAATTTAAAAAGAGGAAAGATTTAGTGATTTAAAATAAGTGTAGATGTACATATTCACAAAATGATCCTCTGAAAGTTTTTCCCTTTATAATATCCGGATAAAAAGGTAGTTACGCTGCGACAGTTGATTGAAAAATGAACCTTTGCTACCTTTTTTTCTTCAAAATACGATGAAGTCCTGTTTTACAAAATTTTAAACCCTTTTTTTATTGTTTCGGGTCCAGATTTAATCGGGCGTATCTAATCACTTTTAAGGCATACCTTATTTAACATTTTCGTAAAAAAAATATACTATTTCAAGCCTTAGATAAATTTAAGGAAAACCAGTTATAAGGAAAATTCAATAAATACTTAGCGAAAAAAATTTCAAACGTTTTTACGAATGCCTCTTGTAAAATCAACGGAATTATGTAACCGTTGAAGAGAAAATTCTGGCTGGTATATTTTTTTTTCCATTAGTAATTTATATTCTGTTATATAACCAAGGGTACACATAAACGATAAGACACTGTAATGTAAATTCTCCGAAACTTATTGAGAAATAATTTACAATACTTCGTAATAATTATTCATACGCGCCTCTCAATCTAGAAGGTGGGTACCCATACCGAGCTGTCCCCGGAACCATTAATAGGATAACCAACACCTTTGCCATAGAATATCCTTGGTGGTACATTTGGTGACTTAGCAGGGTGAAGTTTATCCAGGTCTTGTCAGCGTATGCGTCTGTTCACCAACTGCGTGGTAGGCCGGATCGGGAGAGGCCGATTGAGGGAGACCCCTTAACCTGTCCAGCCGGACTCTTTCTACCAATCTCCTTGCACCGTAATGGGAAGGATGGATTAATGCATCCCCTTCACTCCTGCACACACTGACTCCCAATTTCCTACTCATCATACCTTTTTCCTTCCTAGAACTTCCCCTCACTCCTTTCCTTAAATATACCCTCCACACATCATCCCCGAAGGTGTTATAAAATTATTTTCCTCGAAGTTAATGTAAAAAATAAATAATAATAAAATTAATGAAAGTAGGTTCACTAAAAAATTCAAAATTAGAAAAAGAAAAGAGTACACGTCGTCACATTATTTAGAAAAATTAATTCTTTCACAAATTATATGCGTGTGAACGCCATCTTTTAGCATTATTAAAATAAATAGTATTACGAAAATGTTATGATAATTATTAATTATCAAAAGAGCGTATCAAGTAAAGAAGAAAATAAAAAGAAAATAAAATAAATTAACATAATTTTTTTTCGTTCTTTAAAAATATTAAGGTTACGGTGACAGCTGAATTTTCCATATATTTGCGAATCATAACTTAGATCTTCTATTGAATATCAGAATTCTTATTACTTTAAAGAAAAACAGTTCAAAATATTTGCCCTATGGCTTTTTTCAATTTATGAGAAAACTAAAAATTTATTGAATATATTTTTTATGTGTATGGAGAAGATCCAAAGATTTTTTTAAATTTAAAAAATCATGATTGTTGAAAAAGTATTGTAATTTTTGCAAAGTGAACCAAACGTAATCTACTAATGAAGGTGGTGTACTGAAATAATCTCCACTAAAGGAGAAAATCTGTTTTTGTACCCCACTAAAAAATGCTCGTAAGATAAACTCCGACGTCGTTATATTTTCACAATGTTTTTAGTACTCCTTAGATTCCAGATCAACGAAGCCGGAGAGACTTAGATATAATATTCTTTGCGATGACCTCATACTATGAGAAAACTATGATTTCCGTTTCTGGAAATCATTATAATTTTTTATAAATATCACAATATTTTAACTGCATTATTAAAAAAAAACGTTGGGATGCAAATTGTTGAAAGACGCCTAATTTTTTTTGTTCAGTTGATTGAGATCTTACACTATTTTTAAGCGAATAAAAAACTGTGAAAGTTGTTCCAAGGACATTGCGTGGTTCGTAGAGACATCACGTAGGGTGGGTTCCCCTGCCTGTTTTAATATGAGAAAACGGTCGGTTTTGTCGCGCTGAAAACATGTTTTTTGGCCGGATTAACGTTATTTACTCCCGGAATTAAGAGGGAATGTGATTTTCCTTACACTCAAGAACTTATAAGGATGTGTTGCATGAATCCGTTGAATGGTTTTTGATATGATTTTTTAAATAGAAACTGTCTTTCATTCCATTATTATAAAATATGGTATCGATTAGGACCGTAATAGAACGGGAAAAATACAATGATTTTCTGAACCACTTTTAATGTGTTTTTTTTAATTGCAAAATCATTCAGTCGAATTTAAAACAATATTAAACCTTCATAGATTCAATACAATTGATTCATAAAGATCGACCTATTAATGTATTATATTTTGAAGATAACAGTGCAAAAAAAAACCTGAACTAAGGCGTTATTCCGGTCAATTAATTACTCTCTGAATTTTCATAGTTGCGAATTAACAATAAAAAATCGTAACTTTTTAGATTATTATTTTTAGTGTTTTTTGTACATTTACAGTATTATTAAGAATCTATATAAAACTTTATGAAAATACATAAATAAAAAAAAGTAGTCAATTTTTAATCAAACATTTTACATGCGCCGGAAGATGAAAATATATTTTGTAATATGATGCTTAAACCGATTATGCTGTAATAGCCAATAAAACTGTGACTAGACGCCGTTTTTTTACCAAAGCAATAATAAAATGTAAGAATCCTAGATGGTAAGGTACTAATGAAGCGAGAAAGCGAATCAACTTTGAAATTCAGGGCTACCGAACCAAATATTAACGTAACGAAAAACCAAAAACTCAGGTAATTTTTTTTTTTTCGAAAGATGCATAATTATTTTATGGTGTCATTATTAATATAATAAACAAGAATAATTTTGTTTCTTCAAATGTTGTAAAATAACTTTGTATTAAATTAATAATAATTACTTTGGTTTTCTTTTCTACATTTTTTTTTTTAAAAGAAAGACAAATATTCCCTGGTTACGAATAACCTGACAATATTTGAAAATCTCCTACTACCATCACAGTAAGCGGAAGATATTGCTTGTGTCGTGATGGAGGACTTAGCCAGCCGAGGAATTGAACTCACGACGCCTCGGTGAGACCCAGACGCGATGCCAATTCAGCCACTGACCGGTTTATAACCACCGCATTTTATATGTAAATATCTAGATGTTAATATAGATAAACAATTTACTTGCTAAAAATAATGACAAGTATATGGTAGACATTAATAAAATAGAATAAAATAAAAACACAAACAAAAATTTAAAATATGTGTGGAAAGTATTTAATTAATTAATAAAAGATGTAAAACTTATTGAAAATAAAAATCAATGATATAATTCATTAATTAATAATAAAACTACATTTATAATATTGTTGATATAAATTGTAAAAATAACAGTTTTCTTTATTTTATTAATAAGGCGGTTTTTTATTTCTTTTTATATTAATATCTTCTAATAATTTCTTATTTTTCAATAATTTCTATATTTTTATTTAATTACTTTCTTTAACTTATTTTTAATTTTTGTTTGTGTTTTTTAATTTGTTTTATTTTCTTATTATTTGTCTATACTTGTCATTATTTTTAGTAGGCAAATTGTTTATCCTGAAGAGGGGAGCTTTTCTTCTGAAATATGTAGATATTTTCACATTAAACACGGTAATTTTTTTTAAAGCAATTATTAATTATTAATTTAAGAATAACTCTGTTTAAACCATCGTTTTAACATTTAAATATTTACATGCTTCAGAAGACAAGCTTCCCTCATCGTGATAAACAATATAGACTACATATTATTAATTTATATTTTCTTCATTAGATTGGTATTCACTATGTGGCGTCAAATTATAAACATAAACAAATTATAAACATTGAATAACAAATTTATATTAGAAAAAAAATTTATTAATATGAGTTTAAAAATAAATTCAAGAGATAGCTATTAAAAGAAATATTTCACTATTAATACAATATTAACGCTTTTTCTGATGTATAAAATTTCAAATTATTCTAATTGTAAACCGTTTGTATTTGTATGTGAAATTTATAAACCTTTATTTATATCAAAAGAATGATTGGTTTCTAAAATATTCAGGATAATTGACCAATCCAGGATAATTGTTATTATTTAAACACCTAAGGTCTATTTGTCTTTTCTTACATTATTGTGTTCTAGGTTTATCATTTGTCATTTGTCTTTTCTATTTGTCTATTTGTCTTTTCTTACATTATTGTGTTCTAAGTTTATCATTTGTCATTTGTCTTTTCTATTTGTCTATTTGTCTTTTCTATTTGTCTATTTGTCTTTTCTTACATTATTGTGTTCTAGGTTTATCATTTATTTACTTGATATTATTAAATTTTAGTATTTTATATATTCCTGATGAAGAATGCATCGCTTTCAAAACATATGTGTATATTAATAATGTGGTTAATACAAAATAATTTTAATTAATTTACTGTAGGTTTATTCACATTTGATCTGAAATCTCAACAGTTTTAAACTCCAAGTATGTACCATGTTCTACACACAAACTTGTGTAAGAGATTGCCGACTTGCTCTCAGATTTCATAAAATTGTGTTTTTTACAGCAGTTTGTATGTTGGAAAAGTTCTTTTAAAGCACTTTGTTCAGTGGTAGGTCTAGTAACTACGCCGTAACTTGTTTATGCTCCAATTTTGTTAACATAAACATTATTTTTATCCGACGAGTAATATGGTTAGAAATCATACTTAACTTTTACCACACAGTTATATTTTACAAAGTAAGGGATTAGGGTTTATTTGCCCGATTAGGTTTTTATAACAATGCTATTTATAGTTTCAGTTTAGTGTTATCCATCCTGGAGTAGATCTATTTTATATTAGAGTAGAATTATTTCATGTTAGAGTAGAAATGAATCTAATAAATTTACACTTTGCTGAAGGTCTAAAAAATTGTCATCTTTCCTTTGCAAGTATTGGAAACAATGCTTTAAATAAATACACTGTTATAATAAATAGTAACTAGATTAAATATTATTTTGTAATACATTTTATCTGCCTAGAAAATTTCTTTATTATATTCACCCTCTAGGTGATATTAAACAAAAATAGCGCTGTAGAAAAATATTTTTCAATAAGAGTATTTACGACATTTAAAATTTCATCACAGCGTAAATAAAAATTATTTAAAAAAATAAAGATAGACATTCGTTACGAATAACCTGAAAATATTTGAAAATCTCCTTCTAGCATCACAATTAACGGAAGATGTTGCTTGTATCGTGATTGAGGACTTAGCCAGCCGAGAAATTGAACTCACGACCCCTGTATAAATCACAGACGCAATGCCAACTTAACCACTGAATATAATGAGATGATATAAAAAAATTCTTTTTTTTAACCCCTCGAGTCTTTTTGAGAATAAATGATAATTTTTCTTAAATTTGCATAGTAAAATTGTAAGTTTTTTTTTCCATTGTGAAAACATCTTTTTTGGTCACAATTAATAAAATGTCATTTTTCATTCAATTTTTCTACAAATATGAAATTTTGCATCAAATTTCATAAAATATATTTAACAGAATTGTATAGCAGTTGTATAGAATGTAACTAACTATGCTGACCATTACACCACCAACTATAATAGTAATAATAAGATGATTTGTATAGCGCCGTTTTTGTTAAAAATAACATATTACTCGATGGGGTCATTATTATGTACAAAAAGATACAGAAACAGTGAAACTATAGTAAGAACGGTGGCATAAATTGCGGTGAAAATAAGATTTACGTGTTTTTGAATTTTAGAAGCATCCAAAATAATTTTATTTAATTGATTTGAATTTTACAAATACTATGTTACGTACATGCATCACATCACACCACAATCAAAATGACATTTTTTTTAATAATAAGTAGGGCTATTTAAAAAAAAAATAATTCATCCATTAAAAGCGATGTAAACGACGATATTGGAAATCCTTGGAGGAATCGAATGAATTTGTTTACTTTTGTAAGAAAGTTTGAACTAGATAACAGACTGACGGATACATTGAAAGAAGAGTGAATGCAGGCAATATATTAAATGGAAGACTGAATAGAGAAGTCACTAGTTAGAAGTTGTCAAAGGAATGGAGGCTAACAGTTCATAAATCTGTAGGGTTCTGATACAGAACTTGATGGTATGGCAGTGAGGCATGAAATGGGTAAAATAAGTACGAAACTCGAACGGAACGAGTGGTAGATGCTCTCCATGTCACCTATTTAAGCTACGGTCTCCTAAGAAACCGGTGTCGCTATCGAATTGAATATCATATTGTGTTGCGGCGGGCATAACAAGACTCCTTGCCTGTTTCACACATAATTTAATATTGGATTTGAGGCCAAAATACCCATCCAAACTGAGTGATATATTTTTTTTAATTAACGTTTTAGTAAATATCTAATACGTATCACAAGATTTTTTTTTTAAATTTTGATATATATGGCATGAAAAAAATAATTTTTCATAATTTTAGAGACAACTTAGAAAATTATTTGCTGGTTTATCGTATTTTTTTAATATCATATTGCTATCTAAATATGATTACGCAAATAAAAATAAAATGTTAAAAAAAGGTTTTTTCGGGTCATTATATTTTAAATTATGTACGACAAATTTGTGTTCCAACGTAAATTGGTCGTTGTTAATTTAATTTAAAATTAATCATAATGCTTATTTTAATATTTAAAAAAAAAAGTATTTTATATTTTATTATATTTTCAAACCAGACGGGGTAAACTTTTTTTTACATCACCGTTAGCCCCATTTAATGGCTTATGTTGGGTTTTCTAAAAAAATCGTAATAAAATACTTATCATACTTACTAGATATTTACTAAACCTTTAATTAAAAAATATATATATCATTAGGTTTAGGTGATTATTTTCACCTCAAATCCAAAATTAAGTTTTGTGTGAAACAGGCCGCGCAGCCGTTCTTCTTAAGGGTGATCAAAGATGGCATAAAGCAATGACGGCTAACACGTTTTGCAGTGGAGAATGGCCGATATAGACATAGCATTATTAGTGTATTTGAAAGATGGAGAGTCATCGTAGGATTAAATCTATCGTTTGAAAGAGAGAGAAATATCTAAAGTCGTACTATAGAGGATGCTTTTTAAATTATATTTCATCGCCAATAATCTATGCATATTAAGAACGAGTCTGAACTGTAAAAACTTTACAGACATTCCATTTGTTTAATACTATGACTTTTTAACAGATTACGACTAACGTAATAACTTTATTAAGATATTAATATGATTTTTCTAGTATAATCCCGATATACTTATATACCGATTGATTTAATTGGGCTTTTGTATGGTATTTGCTCCTCATATTACAACTTCATTATTTCTTGCAAAATCAAGCAAAAGTCATTTTCACTGGTCCAAATCACGTTTGCACTAATTTATTTTTAATTTTTCACCTCTACACGTGAAAAAACATTCCACAACTGTTTGTCACCGTTGTGGCGGCCGTCATGCAAATGGCGGCACAGCGATTTGACATTCCTCTCACAATCAACCCTCTCTAGGTAACCTACGCCATCTGGTTTGTGTAGACAATGTGTTAGTTACGTCATCCACCGCTACATTACGGCCGCTAGATAACAGTACTGCTTTCGTAGGAAACCACTGTAAAAGTATATCGCTACTTTACCGCTATAAATAATGGTATGAATTATTCAGTCTTATATTATGTGATTTCCGCATGAGACTCCTAGCAGAGCCAGTAGGACTATGCACCCTTAATTCGAGATACGTTTTAGACTTAAAGGAGGTAGGAGAGAGGACGTTTTGAAAGTACCTAGCAATTGACATTTCAATACTTAACACGGTTAAAGCAATTTTAAGAAACCTTTCGATTCTAACTGGTGACTGACGATATTCGGAGTATTCATCCACGTATTTAACATAGACATATTCTAATGATCATTATATTCAAACAATTATTCTTTTTGGTAAACGACCAGTGGCGGTTTTCTCTAACGTGTATTTTTGCGGTGAACTCCCATTAAAAAGATAAGAAAATAAAACAAACATGTATAATAATTACGCACGAACCGCCACTGAAAACGACATAACAAATTAACTATCCCCAAAACGTCAATTGTCATCTACCGCTACGTCCACATTCACAATTTAACATACCAACAAGAGAAATAAAAAAAATATGACATGCAAAGAAGAGAAATAAAATCCGCGATATGACATATTAAGGTTCGTGCTCTATTGCCGTCATAAAAACCCTCAAGTGCCGGATGTACCGTGCGCTGCAGTAAAACGGGCCCGCGCTGAACGCGATGTTTAAAAATGCATAAGTCATTTCGCCCCGGGAATTATTCATCGGCCACACTGTAGTCCCGACCTGGGCGGGCACTGGGTGCGCCACGTTACCTGGGACAGGGGACCTCAACTGGAAATTTGAATTTTTATTATTATGATATCTGCAACAATTATTTATTAAATTTAAACCGAAAAAAATATTATACGATACATGCAACTATCCCCAATCGCTTTACACTTGAAATTTCTCGTTGAAATCGCCAAATTTCATGCGTTGATTATTCATGAAAAATTAAGGTAAAAATCACTGAAATTTTTCTACAATTTAAGCCCCTGAAAAAAAAATTGCCTGTTATTTGTTGGCGTCCAGCAAATAAATAAGAAAATCAATAATGTGACGTGTACCCCTATTTTCCAGATGCTTTGTGAAATGAAGCGCGTACAAATTAGTGAGTAAAAACATAAGTTCTTCTTGTTTCTTTCTTCTTATTTTATCATACGTATTAAAGTCTTTATGTTTCGCGATTTAAGCGTGGAAAATTGTGCACAATTTATAATATGTGTTCATATATTTTTTGATTTTTGTCTAGAACAATACGGGGTCAACAATTCTCGGGTAAAATCCTTCCTCTCCTTTCAAACCTCGGCACAGCAGAATCAGGACGAAATTACACATGTGCGATTTTCACGTACTAATTATTACACAGAGAGAGAATTACACGTGGATGAAATTACACATGTATAGAATAACACCTACAGGAATAACACACGTCTAAAAACCTCTTTCAGATAAGTTGATTTTAGTGCGTTAAAGTATGTGCAAAATAAATTCACATTGGAACAAAAATGTTTTATTTGACGTAACACCTGTTGAATTTTATGTTTTGGCGAATATTAAAAACCAGCACTTTTAAAATAATTTTTTGGACCAGTACTTTTCATCATATTTTATGTGTGATAAGTTTTTTTAGAAACTTTTATAATTTTTCTATTTTGTGCAAATATTGCTTAATTAAAGTTGCAGGTGTACATTTTATTTGAAACATGAAATTTGTTTAGCAAATTAAAAATATTGACGTGTGTAATTCCAGTAGATTTTATACTCTCACGCCGATGTAATTTTAGTCATATTTAACCCGCACAACATATTTAAAGATGACATAGACTCTTAAGGAAACCACACGACCTCGTGTGTAGTTCTTAAAAAACTTTTTTTAGTGGCAGGAATGAGGAAAAGGATTAATAACCCCAGTAACGTCTTCACTGTGGAATCCCGTCGGAGTACAGTTTCTAGTATCGAAGCACATTAGAGAGAGATATTGGTTCCAATAACTTTTATACGATGGATCAACAAACGACTTAGAAGTGATCAACTAATCAATCAATATATTATTCATCAACATACGATATACTTGTATATAAAATGTAAAGAAATATATTTTTTATGTTTTTGTGCTTTTTTTTTGCTTTGTGCTTTTTAATATATTTAATATTCTCTACTTTATCTTTTTACGCTTTATACTTTCCACACTTTTATAGGTACCTATTGTATTCATTTTTATACTTTTTAATTGTTTATTTTCTATTAGTTAAACTTGTATTTTCTGTTTCTTTGTTACTGTTTTATTTACATTTTTCTTACCTTTATATTTACGGCATGTATTGTGCCCTATATATAAATAAATATATGCCATAATTTTTATATTTTTCGTAGTACATTAATTAATATATTTTCTCTTATGCTACTTTCTTCTTTAGTTTAATTTATTATTTTATAATTACATGAATTTATACACTGATCCATATACCATAGACAGGGACACTCTTATGAGGTTACATAAAAAAAATTTAAAAGTGCTCTCCAAGGGAAGTGTGGGATTGTACTAACATTCCGCAATAAATACGTTAATACAATTATATATATTTTATAAATATGATCATTGATTCAGCAATTTAACATGCTTTTCCGGTTTGTCTCTACTATTGCGAAGGTGTTCTATTAAAGCCGTCTGAAAACCACCATAGAATAAGAGCTATGCCGTAAAATCAGCTTCCACATCTAGTTCTCCCGTGAGACCTCTACCGGGAAATTTCCCACAAAAAGCCAGCGACATTTTAAGAAAATGCTGCAGAGCTTTTAGCCAGCTTGCATTGCAATAGACCGATGTATCTTATGGATGTTTTTTTTGTCAAAGACTCGTTAATACTTTGGTTTTTGCGAAGTTTAACTTTTGCAGCTAATAGCATTAAAAATGTATTATAATGTAAGTATTGTTTCATCCCAGAAAAAAATTATGAGCATCATTTTCACTGCAGATTTATTTGGATTATTTTTGGGTAATAAAAGTGTAAATTTTTTGACACGCTATTGTAAAATATAACAGACACTCCAACATAGTGTATTTTATCCCTCTGGTCATGTCTTACCGGCTTTAGTGCATGATCTCCTGACTATTTGTAAATAAATACAATATTAAGAATACCGCAAAAGTCTCCCAACTGTTCCCGACCTACATTTGTTCCACCAGTATGTTAGGGTTGGTAATACATAGATAGATAGAGACCACTAAGCATTGTTCTTACTTATTGACATTATATACCAGTGCACCATTTTCACCACCACCCAACTTGGTCATTTGTGTCACCTTTCCTCACCATCTCAGTAAAGAATCGCTTCGCGACCACTCAACGTGTGTTAAACGAGGAACATTTTCAAGGTAATATTTAGGAAGTTGTAATTTTTTATACCACGCACTTAAAACCCCTTTTCAACATGATTCCAATACCTATAGGTATGTACTGAATATTTGAAGTTATTTTATTTTATTTGCTTATATGGTATTTACAGTGTTTTTTTTTATTTTTTATATCTGTGTGGGATGTATTAAAATTACAATATGTTCTATACTTAGGGTTATAATAGTTGACTATTAATCCAAATTTAACCAAAATTGTCATTCACTATTATAGATGAACTATTGTATGATCCAACAAAAAAAATGTTGTTATTTTTTGCTCGTTGTTATTTTCTTTGATTTCTTTAAATATGTTACATTTACTTAATGAAATTTTAAACATTTAAATGTTATTTTTTTTTTTCTGGTGGATTCTGGTTCTTAAGACTTGTTTATCAAGCAAGAGGGGTTATTTGACAAATTGAGGAAATCGGGATGTTAAAACTTGGAAGAATTTTTTTTTTTGTTGGTAAAATGCCCTAAAGTAACGACTGATTTCTGTCACAAGATTACAGAAAAAAAAATAGAGCAACTCTGAACAAACTGAAGCTAGATTTTGGATGAAGAACAAGAGATGTCCAGTCTCCAGAGACTTCAATTGGTTTCACACTTCACAAGATTTCCCCTGCAAGACAGCGAGTTCGCGGTCACCCAGAAATACTATTTTTAGATAGTTCTTACCGAAATACCGCTTAAAAACCGAAGATCTTACAAGATTATCACTCCCACATTTTGTGTATGCAACTGGAATGGATTTGAGAGTCATCGGTTGCATCAATATTATTAAAATACATATTCGTTCACCTAGGTGCAAATCTAAGTACAGACAGGTGTACAAGGCATTTTTATATAATGATTGAAGCCAAGATCACGAAACACGAATATAATGTCGTAAGAGTTAGAGATTCTGAATGTTTTTCGCCTAACAAAATATTACTATTGGTGAAAATCTTATTATCCAAAGGAGGGAAATAACGATCACACCTACATTTGCACAAGTTCCACTGAACGAAAACTATTCTAGAAAATATTCTGGTGAGAATTGCAAGAAGGATGTTTGGTTACGTATGTTAACTAGTTGCAGCATTCTTCCGAAAAAAAAATTAAATTGCTTTCCCAAAGAAGCATTGGATTTAAACATTTCCCGGATATTCATTCCTCGAGTAAGTATCCGTAAAACCGATGATGGTGACGATGATGACTGTTCATGGTCTGTATCAGATTGTTAACAAGCACAATATTAAAAAGTACTCTTCCTTTAGTTAGTTAAAGACGCGGATTGTTAATATCGTATTGAATTTATTTTTTAAACTTTTTCTAATTTTGCTAATAAAATGCTAAAAATAGAATAAAATTTTTCAAAACCGTTGTGATTTTTGTTTTTTTTATATACTAGTACCGATAACGGATAAAAATATCCCAATTTGATTTCTGTGAATTGATGCCAACAATTGATGCCCTGTGAATTTATGACCCTAACAATTGATACCCTGTGAATACCCTGTGAATTCATGCCAACTTTCGGGTTATTTGGAACCACTGTACGACCGTCCGAAGCTAGTGGGACTATACCATCCCCTGGGGTATGTTGTAAGACAAAAATATGAAAAGAAAAAATGGAGAGAGATATTGAGAGATACTTGGCTGTACAGATCTAGTCACCAAATACGGCTAAAGCCATTGTATCGGACGAGGTCGTAAGGAAAATCGAAGAAGATGATATATTATTTCTTTTTGTGGTAGAGCTGCATAATTTTTTTTTTGAAATTTAATGTAAATCAAATTTAATAATATTATAATGAAGTTCAGAAAGTATTTTAGTTTTTATTATTATGACAGCTATCCCCATCCCAGCCCCAGCTCTGTTTGGCCAGTCCAAAATCCACCAATAAAATATTCCTTTAAAGCCCGTTAAATATCATATTAATGCTCCTACAAAAAACCTAACTAACTTGGCGAAAAGACTTTCATCGTTAAAAAATATACAAATGTTTGATCTTCCGCATAACTGTCGATTCATTTCTTTAGACGTAAAATCCTTACTTAGCAACATCCCCATTAAATATGTTTGAAAAATTTAATATCAACCCTGTGATAAGAAAATAGTTATTCCAACTCATGAAAATTTACGTAGAAACATATTATTTTCTTTTCAATGATACCTACTCTCAATAAAATTATATTTTTCCCATGAGATCACCGTTAAGTCCACTGTCTAGCGGAGATATTTATGAATTGTATTTAAAACATCATTCTTTAATCTCCCTTAGCTAAATACATACTTTACTATATCAGATATATGCAGACGATATCATCATATGTTGGATAGGCACGAAGCGACAGTTAGATATCTTCACTAACCTGGCCAACACCGTTAATAATAAAAACTGTTCACAGTTGAACATGAGATCGAAGGTAAAATATATTTTTTTATCAATTTGTAGAAGTAATAATATACATAACTTATAAAAATTTAGAAAACCAACTCCTACAGATACAACAATAAATGCAAACTCAACTCATCCCTGGCCCCATAAATGATCAGCTTAGCATTCAATGTTCCACAGACTCATTAAGATTCCCTTAGAAAAAATAGCGTATGAAAAAGAAAAAGAAATATTAAAAACACTTAAATTATTAAAAAAAAAAGAAAAATAAAAATAAAAATAAAATAAATGTAAAATATCCGATATATAATAAAAAGTAGAAAAATGTATGTGTCTGGAATTTATCAGTCCAAGATCTGTAAAAATTGCAAGAGAAATTTAAATACGTGGTTTAAATAAAACTTTTAGAATCAATAGTAAGATAAAAGCTAGCCTAAAAAACTCAAAAGCTTAAAATCCTAAACTAAATAGTAGTGGCACATCTAAATTAAAATGTGACCATGCCGACTGTAACGCTACATATATAGGGCAGACGGGAAGGGCTTTCTCAACTAATTTCAAAGAACATATACGATGTTATAATAATAAAAGCACTTTTTGAAAATTAGTGAATAATCACGTCCTGCTCGACAACAACGAGCCTAAACCCTTATATATAGAAAGAAAGGGTCCTAGATTAAATTTACTTGAACAATTGGAAATTAATAAACGAACGAATGATCCTAAAATAAGATTAATTAATAAAGTTAAAAAAATTATTTATTCCCCACTTCTCAGTATTTTCATACTACCAAAACAATATAATAAATCATTTATGAAAACTTTGTTATTTAAATACTGAAAAAACACATTATAAATGTAAGGACCTCACGTAAATAAAGGAAGGTATGATAGAATAATATTTTAATTAATATCAATCGTGCTAGAAATATTTTATATTAAAAACGATATGCCAAATCTAAATGTAAATTTGTCAAAAGAACATGAACAAAAAATATTTTCAACTCAGTCTGTTTATACATTTAATTTACATATTTAGCACGTTTTTACCACTCGCACGTATCCATAGATATTAAAAAACCCGATCAATCCTTTCACGGAACGCGCTGAAAGCTTCAAATAAAAGTCAGGTGCAAGCTTCCGCTGTAAACTTTCCCGTCAAAAGTTCCTTTGTTGGGCTGGCATACAAAGCACAAGGCATGGCGGAAATACTGATTTGTATTTGAAATATAATAACTTACGACCCAAACACCTGCTTGTTACTAGGCCGAATATTCAGAGTCTGGAATACCTCTGGGAAGCCGAAAGGTCGAACACTTTTCAGTCTACGCTGCGAACACAATGATTGCTTTCACGTAAAATATTTACGTAATAAAGTAATTTTAATTATTTCCGTTTTTATGGTTACGATGTTTTTAAATTAATATTATAAAATCGTATAGCAATCTTAATAAGCATTTTATTTAATAAAAATATTCAGATTAAACTTGTTTACAATAAGAAACAGCTATTTCAGTTGGATGAGACACCAAATAGTGCATTTAAAATGACTATTTTACAAAAATTTACACGCATAAAAATTTTAAAGCCACGTTAAAAAGATATTTGATGCGACGTTCGTTGATAAGTACTGTTAACCTAAAATAGAAAATAAACTTTTTCAGAGGGAGACAATAAAAAATGTTTATTTTTCTTTAAATGCAAAACCATGAACCCATGAAATAGCTATGGGTTCAACTAAGGGTTTGGGTTAGTTAAAAATAGGAAAAATTATTATATGGCGTCATAGGGTTTACATTACCTAATAGCAAACGTCACATCAAATATCTTTGAACATGACGTCATGTGGTTCTAGCGATTTTTACGTGTATATTAATTTAAGTGCATTATCGGTGTCTACCCAAACTGAATTACTTGTTTCTTATTGTAATTAAATTCAATAAATGTTTTTTTTTAATGAAAGCGTATTAAGAATGCTATACGATTGTGGAACTTGATCTTTTTTATTCAGTTCACGATAGATTAAGCAAAGATAACAAAAATATAATATTTTTCTTATAGATGCCACGAGCCATTTTTTGTTTTATATAATTTGGATTTTTTTTTTTTTTTGTGCATTGTCTTATTAGGCACAAGTCACAAGGAAAAAAATGGATTATTGGTCAATTAATTCATACTTTTTTTATACTACTCAATACGCGTACAAAATTAAGAAAAAAAAATTACGATTACAATTTCCCAAGAATCAATGTTGTGGAGTGTAATGATGGGTACTGTCAATGATGTATAATATCAATTATTTTAAATAATGTCAATAATTTAGTATTCTTGTTTTATCGGCATTTCCATGGAAGATGCTTTGAGGAACTAGCGTCATTGATCCCTTCGGCACTGGTACGTGTCGGGAAACATTTGTACACGGTTGACTTTTGTCACATGAGAACGGGTCGTTTCTTCTGCGAAGAATAGAAATGTATGTTGTCAACGAAAAAAGCGAATTTTTTTTAATTTATTTTGTGAAGAATTTAGTAAGAAAGAAGAAAATTTAATGACGACACATCACAAAAAATCTAAGATATAAAGGAGTGTTTTAAAAAACTTGTTTTTTTATATGCATTTATATTTTTCTAATGAAAAAAACATTATTTGGTAGTTTAGGCTTATATTTTTTACAACAATTCTGTTTTAACTTTTATAAAAGGAATTTCTATAAAAAGGTTCAATTTATCCAAAGCATATTTTTTCGTTTCGATAATGTAAACTGATTCGTAGTATAGATTAATCGAAATAGTGATTTCACTGACAACTTCACCGTCAGCCTCGCAACATACCTTAATCAGTAATAGCATTGTCCCACTGTATACGATCAGTTGGGACTCTTATGCGGTATATGAATACCGATTTATTCATATGAATGAATAAATTAATTTTAAAAAGGAACATCTATGATAACATCATTTTGTGCTTAGTAGCTGAGTTGACAAATACGTCAGTTTCCCACATAGACGTTGTGGGTTCAATTTCTTTGCTAAATAAGTCCTTCACCATTGTGCAAGCAACATTTTCTGCTTATAATGATAATAGTAGATTTTTTTAAATATTTTCAGGTTATTCATAACCACGGAATATTCAACTCAATTTAAATAAAAAATTATGCCTTTTCAGAATGGTTCAGTTTAAGGTTAAAAGAAAACCTAACACCCACTGACAGATGGCGCTTATTCAAATATTTGGAAAAAAAACACTATTAGCACTTAATGCTTTTAAATACGGTAATGAATTGTTTGTTGGCAGGTGTACATACGGGAAATCAAATGACTACCCTTGATTTATAGCTCAAATCCGACAAGAAAGTTATAAAAAAGAGTTTTTATAACTTTCTTGTAGAAATTGAGCTGTAAATCTACAGTAACAATTCATTCCATTTCATATTCGTGTGTATATACCCACCAACAAACTATTCATTCCAAAGAATTAGGTGCTAAAAGCATTACGTGCTATATTTTTTTTTAAATATATGAAATAGCGTCATCTGTGAGTGTGTTTTGCGTTTCGTTTACCCTTAAAAACAAAGAGGGTAATAAAAAAAACATTGTTGGTGATATTAAAAATAGTACTGGAAAAAGGAGTTGCAGCAACCAGTTTTTTTTTTACTGCGTATCATTTTTTTTCTTGTGAACACATTCAAAGAATAGATATTTGGTTTATTTTGATGACTCCCCTCTCTCTGCTGGATACATATTCTCCTCTGTTGCAGATCTAACAATGTAAAATAACGATTCCGGACTCAAGGCAAGTTGGATATAAAACTGGAGTAAATTTAGAACCTCATTATTTCTCAACTTTGACTGGGATTTTATTGTGACTCCACAAGTTTCCATGCTGTTTTAAATAGTGTGGATAAATGCGGACCTTATTTATAAAAAAGGGTAAATATTTTCAGTTGGGAAAAAGTTGAAAAACTCGAATTTTTTTAAAAAGAAAAACACTTTTTAATTCATAGAAATAAAAATAAAATTTAGGCGTATATAATGTATTTACGGAAATACAAAATCATGAACTTATTTTTTTTTTACTTTATTTAAATAAAACGCATAAATATGGATGGAGAATTGACGCCATCTTTAATGTTGTTATATGATATGACATTTGTCGCAAGTGCTAACTGCATAAAATGTTGTTTTTTTTTTTAAATAGGTTTTCAGGTTCTTAATTTGGGTACTTTCTTTTTTTAAAAACCCAAACTAAGAACCTAACAACCTATTCAGAATATTTAATGTTTACAGTTGACACTCTGTATTCTACTATTATCTAATGTCATTTTATAAAAAAATGAACATGGCGGCATCAAATCTTAATCCCTTAATATTTACGTGTTTTTATTTAAAGAAAGTAAAAAATGAAGTGCTTTTTACCCCTCTATCTATTCCTCTACTTCCTCGAATCTATAGTATGTAATTTTTTAGATAATATGGGTTCCAGCAACGTTGCTATTTTTTTTTTAATCTTCGTAGGACTCACCTCAAGTAAAACTAATCGATTCAATCTATTGGATCGAGTTTTCTTTTATACATTATATTACGTCGTTGCAAAAACTTTTTTTTAACTTATTGTTGTCATTTTATATTTTTTTAAATCAGCTTTGAAAAATTAGGCATAAGGATTGTACACAAAAAAAACAACTTAACTTTATTACGGAAACCCTAAAAAAATCTATCACTTTTCACCTTATTCCATTTTCGACGAAACTGTTAACACATAATCACATCAGGTACCCGCCCAGGCATAAAGCATTCTACGTAGACTTAAGCGTCTACCTGACGGCACAAATGTGCTAAGCTCGAAAAAGATGTCAACGGTTTTTCTCAACGGGGGTGTCCCAAGCCCTTTATAAGTGAGATAAGATGTTTAATCGAAAATAAATAGCGTCTCCGTCGATTTATTATGTTAATGTGTTCGAACGCGAGATTAACACCCTGTTTGTAATGGCGTTTTGCATTATTTTATACGTTCTCCTAAAAGTATTGATCACACGAAGCGATTTCGACGAATAAATTTAAATAGTATCGTGGAAATCGCTTCTTGTGACAAGATATTCGCTGAAACTACCGGCGTGTTCTAATACTACTAGCAGGTACAAGAAATTGTGATTACAGCAGCGTCGAAATCGCTCCGTGTGATCTAGGCTTTAACAGCTGAAAATATGTTGTTTCCATCAGTAATATGCGTTTTGCTATAAATTTTAAAACTGTGAATAATGGTGGAATTCATCTGAATGTGTTTTTTTTTTATTTATTAACAAACTTTCTTCCACTTGTTTATTAAAGACCGGACTGGTTTTACGCTAAAACGGGCAACTTCAGCTGGTACAATTTACACTAAATCTATAGAATTTACGTCAGGAGTGAACCCCATTACTCTTTCTAATATTGTACATTTATGACAGAGAAATTTGATTCATTGCTAACGGAACGGCTTTCAATTATATTATTTTCAGGTTGGTTTATTACCTTCTGGAAGACGAATAAGGTTGTGTTGGTTTACACAATCTACGTGTTTTATTTATATTTTTTATATGATATCTATTATACCACTTTTATTTTAAACGTAAAGTTATTTCTGTTTCTTTTTTCTGTGATCTCTGTCTTGTTTGATAAATGAGTTTCATAGCAAAATGATTTTTTATTTATATATATGATATCTATTATACCACTTTTATTTTAAACGTAAAGTTATTTCTTTTTCTTTTTTCTGTGATCTCTGTCTTGTTTGATAAATGAGTTTCATAGCAAAATGATTTTTTTATTTATTACGAAGCCTTTGTAACTTTTTCCACTTATTTATTTGACATAATAAAATTTATTTAAGATAATAAAATATTTTTGAGACCCATTAAAATGTGCATGGTTACCCGTAGTTCATGTAACTATAGGACAAAAACTGCTATAAAATTAATTTCAGCAAGACGGAAATCACAGGGAAAAAAAACAAAACCAGAAATAACCATCTGTTCATATAAAAGCTGACACGAATGACTTCATATAATTTTTTTTAAAACCCACATATTCAGTAAACAAACACAATTTAATCCGTCTTCCAGGGGGTAATAAACCAACCCGAAAGTAGTTTTTAAAAACATAATAGTAAACAGTATCGTCAGCAAATAAAACAAATTTCAAGTCACAAACAAAAACAATATTAGAAAGCATGGGAACTCACTCCCGACATCGATACTATATACATATATATATACCATAGATTTAGTTTAAATTGTCCCAGTCTGACGATGCCCGTGATAGGATGAAATCGGTCTGGTCGAAAATAAATAAGTGTAAAAAAGTTAAAGAGGTTTTTTAATTAAAAAAAACTCATTTTAATACGGAATTCCACCATGAATTAACTGTTTCAAAATTAGAAATAATTATTAATTTCGTAGCAGTTTTTATTCTGCAGGTACATGATCTATAATATTTATATCAAAAGACTGGTTGGTTTCTAAAATATAATTGGCAAATTTAGAATAACTGTTATAATTTAAACACCTTAGGTGTTCCTGAACTCTAATACTGAAATTTCTAGAAGTCTTTCCTACGTAAAAATAGTTGCAATCATTACAAATTAATTTATATACCCCCGATTTATTTAAAATATTATCTTTTTTATTTAAAATACATATTTTTTATATGTATTATTAGTATAAAAAGCTGGTTGGAAAGTATTTGGGGTATTTTTAATTATTAAATTTGAAGTATTAAAATTTAAAAAAAAATTTTTTTTTTAAATTTTGTCCACTGTTTACTAACTAGCATCAGTTATTTTGGGATAAAGATAAGAATTTTTTTTTTCTTAAACTTTTTGTTTAATATATTATCTATTAATTTCGTACTTTAACCGTTATTTATTGCAATCTGTTTCATTATATTTAATTGTTTAATAAAATAATTTTTTGATAAAGGTACATTAACTAATCTACTAAACATGGAATGAAAAGCTGATAATTTTTGAGCAAAAGGATGAGAAGAAATAAATTACTTTTTTTTTGCAACAAACATCTTCACAACACAATTCCATCGATTTACTTCTTGAATGATACTTTTTATTGCACGAATTTAGATTTTCGAAAAGTGTTTCCTTTGACGTACTCGACACATATACGAAATTCAAATATAGAGCAGATTATTTTTTATAACACCAACATCAAAGATTTTCTTAATTCCCGACAATATTGTTACTTTAACATTAAGTATTAACTTGTCTCTGTCGTGGAGAATACAAATCACTCTTTCTTATTTTGCATTGGTAATAAAAAAGTCTAGAATATCTTTACGACCAACATTTTTCACCGTTTGTTACGGGGAAAATGTTCCCATCCGTGGTGACGACACAAAAACACGATTCCGGCCAAGTCATAATTTTACTCCACGCGCAAAAGTATTAGGTCGTGGCTTAAAATTTTACTCTGGAGGAAATTCTGCTCGGAGGACGCAATTTATTTTACTCCACGCGGCGTGGCACTGCGATTAATTATTACTCGTAAGGTAAAAACGTAAGAGTTTCATTTTATAGGAATTCGAGTTCAGTGTTGCAAAACTGTTGTACCACAGTTATAATCTTGCGTACGCAGCCGGACCACCGAAATATGCTAACCTGAGATAATATTTATTGATAGTCGTTAATATTGTCCTGACGTTGATAGAAGAGTACTTCCGAAACTGGCCTATAAATATATTAAAATAAAGTGATTAAAAATATCTAATCATTATAGATAATTTTAACAGAACTTAATCAAACATGAAATAGAATAGACAAAGAAAATGAAAAAAAGTAACGGTCGGATCTAGGACTGGAGCCTGGGACAGAAATATTACAATGCGGTTTATAAGTTTCAATTAAATATTTCAATAAAAAAAAAATTATATTAATCCTAGACTTGTAGAAAAGGTCAATAGATGCCCATATAAATAAACATCGGATACGTATATATATATATATCTATATTTCAAATAAATTCCGGTAGAATCTTGCAGTCAATATAGAAAGGTAGCAGATAAAAAAATATGTGGATATTAATTGAAGCTGATATTAACAGTTCTTAAATTGAAGTATGATCAGCCCAGGTCCCGGATAGACCGAGCCGTCCTGGGTTCAAGTCTTAAATGCGACAGTTAACTTTTATATTTTGTATCTCTTATGTTTCATGTTTCATACTTCGACAATTAAAAAAATTATTTCAATTACGTTTACTTATGTTGGGCTAAGGAATGAAAAGTTTTTTATTTATTTGACGGAATCAGTTTTCTTTCTAATCGATAAAGATCATATTTACATTTGAACAGACTGCAAGGAGTATTTAACACAGCAGCTCGTCTAACAAGCGGTGCCACCAAATAATGTCACATCACTCCTCTTGTACGTGATTGCCTACACTGACTTCGAGTCACAGGAAGAGTTCAGTTTTAAATTTGTCTCATGGTATATAAGGCATTGAACGGACAAGTACCATTATACCTGACTGATCTCTGCGTATTCTATTATATTATTATCGCATTTCTAGTTAGGTAGCACAGATCGACAAATTTAAATATGCCGATTGTGACGTCTCCACTGAAAATGTTTTGGATACCAGTGAAAATAAATTCCTGTATTTAAGCTTAATTTGGACTAATTAATTACTATTTTAATATTTATATTCTATTTAGAGTTTTGAAATAGCTAACTATTTTTATGGGTAATTATCAACTGCGAAGTGACAACACATTTTCAACTGGTAGCATATCATCTCGAGGCTTTTTTTAGGTTTTCAATAATGTCTAAATAGATGTGTACAAAAAAATAATAACAAAGTTTGGACTTCTTTTAGGCACGTCTTTTTTCAGTCGGTCAGTATGCTTGCCCACAAATGTGTTTTGCATACAAAATTCAATGGTATTAGTACTAATTCATCGCGTCCAAATAATGTACACAATGTATACCTTCATACTCGAAACAAACACAAAAAAATACTGCTCATGCTCACACTCTGACCTTTGTGTTTGAGGTCACAAGTTCCAATTATAGTATGCATCTGTCTAATGACTCAGTAATTTTCCTCTTATTTTGAACGTCAAGTCTGCGAAATTCCATCAAGAAGTATCAAAATGCTGCTTTAAGGGATGGGAAAGGGGGAAGGGGGTGGAAATTTCATGTAGACAGTGACCGTCATTTGAAAGTCAAGTGTGTAAAATTTCATCAAGCTCGGAATAAAGCTCGGAATAAGAATCGGGTTCATGAAAGGTTTGGAGTAAAGTTTTGAGGTTGTGATGTGTTTCCCTACCCCTACCCCTATCCCTTCCCTTATCCCTACCTCTACCCTACCCCTACACCTACCCCTACCCCTACCCATACCCATACCCATACCTCTACCCCTACCCCTACACCTACCCCTACCCCTAACCCTAACCCTACCTTTACCCCTACCCCTACCTCTACCTGTTCACTTACCCCTACCCCTACCCCTACCTCTACCCCTACCCTTACCCTTACCCCTACCCGTATCAAACGTATGTATAATAATTACCTAGCAGTAGTGTCAATTTGATTTTGAGACGTAAATGCAAAATGTGGTGAACATTGCGACCATGCATGCACAGATTAAAAGCAGTTAAGATCACTTTAGATTACTTTATTATTTCATTACATCGTAGTAAAATTATCGACCGATAAGAGAAGTGACAAGTATACTGACCAGCATCCCGCCAAGAGTTATAAGATATTGAACAGTAACTCATTTAAATTGTTGACAAGGAAAACATTTTCTCATATTCACAGTCTAGATTTGTTGACGTTTGTCTATTTGATTTAAAAAAAATTTCAACCATGTTTAAGAAGTCAAGATGTCATGATGGTTTATTTTACAAAGTGAAAATAATTAATTCAAATTACCCTTCTTAAAATATATTTTTGATTTATACACGCCGAGGAATCGCTCTACGTTTAATTTTGTTTAATAAAACATAACCTGCGGGTATTTCCGATTTATCCGTCATTCTCGATTATCCAACCCGCCAGCAATTTCGAATCCCGTCGAATTCGTGGAAATTATATCTTCGGGAATATATTATTATTTTTAAATGGCCGATAAAAAAGAAATACACAAATTGAATCATTTTTAAACATAATTATTATCGTGAAATAGTTTTTTTAAATAATAATTTTCTAACGATTACTGCAAACTTCATCTAAAATTTATAAATAAAACCGCGAGGAACCTAAATATTTTAATAAAAGAACACGTTAGATGTTTAAAAGTACAGGTTTTTTATAATTTGGAAAATACAAAATTAATAATAATTATACTTTTAATAGGAATACAAGGTTTTGAGCAAATTTTTACATAATTAGCGCCTTAATAATAAGTAATTTATCAAATATTAAAAGCAAATGGAATTGATCAAATTGATAATGGCCTCTGACAACACAGTGGTAACCGCAACCTACTAGCACCAAGCGCCACTCCTCAGTGAGCGCTGGGCCCGAGCTCACTCAGAACCACGTCCAACGCAACGGTTTATTGTTTATGTTTATTTTACTTCATTTTTTAATACTTACTTTTCGATTATTATTATTTATCTTAGTATATTCTTTATCTTTAACTTATACGAGGGCTATCCATAAAATATGGTCTCCATGATGCTGCTGTCGCGAGAAATTGTTTTACGCACGATCCGGCAACACTGGCGTATAGCTTGGTTCCCCCACTCCAAATCCCTACCACGTTGCACTCTCTGCGACGATTATTCTTGACGTGGCAGCCGTTCAAGATTGAACTTCTACTCGCCAGGTGCGAATTACATTATTTTATTCGTTTTTTGTGTGCAAAGAACAAAATCCTGGTACGCATTCATTCTCATTTACGTGAAGTGTACGGACAACAATGTATGAGTGCTAAAAACGTGCGTAATGGTGCAGAGATTTTAATAAGGGAAGTATAGACGTCCATGATGAAAAGCGTACCGGACGGCCATCAGTTTCAGATGAAACAATTGCCAAAGTGGAAAAGGCTATGCTTGCAAATTGACGGGTAACGGTTCGGGAGCTTTGTGACATGTTCGCTGATGACAGTAAGACCAGTATTGGCAAGATTTTGATAGAACATTTTACGAAGGGAGTGCGTTTGCATCATGATAACTATATCAAACGTGTTTATGATAAATAAACTCAAG
This sequence comes from Halesus radiatus, assembly GCA_022606495.2. Classification (NCBI taxonomy): domain Eukaryota; kingdom Metazoa; phylum Arthropoda; class Insecta; order Trichoptera; family Limnephilidae; genus Halesus; species Halesus radiatus. Next base: position 484,217 of record JAHDVE020006963.1, on the reverse strand, counting down.
CCGTTCAAAAACGTATAAAAAACAATAATACGGCGAGTTGAATTCTGCGTGTATCAAACGTGTCATATAGAGGCAGATCCGAGTTGGCAAACAAGATTTTCATAACAAAATACAAGCAAGTCAAAACTTGTGTTCACACCTGCTAAACTTTATCAAAATAACACACGTCAGTTGAATGACCTCTGAAACAAACACATCGTCAAAACAACAAGTGCAAGTAAAATTCTTCCAAAATACCCTGCATACCCAACATACGGTCTATAAAATCCCATACATGCGGTACGTTCTCGTGATTCCCGCTCATGACTTCGACCAAGTAACATCTCCACTGTAACGCTGCTCGACCGTGAAAATCGGCCACCATCATTTATCTTCAATCTACCTGGACCTGCTCCCGACCTGCTCTTCTCACCAAGTGAGAGATCTTCACTCCACCCAGCCTACCCACGAACTTGTAGCGACCGGTCCGACCCGAAAGCCGTCCCCGGATATGCCGCAACCTGAGCCCGACAGCCACCCAGCCTACCTACGAGCTTGCAGCAACCGGTCCGACCCTTATACTGTCCCCGGATATGCCGCAACCTGAGCTTGATAGCCACCCAGCCTACCTAGGAGCTTGCAGCGACCAGTCTGACCCGAAATCCGTCTCCGGATATGCCGCAACCTGAACCCGACAGCCACCCAGCCTACTAACGCGCTTGCAGCGACCGGTCCGACCCAAATGCCCTCCCGGATAAGCAGCAAACCTCGCTCATATGACAGCTGACACCACCTCAAGCGATCCACCATATTTGCCGGTGCTTCAAATCAAGTACGCTCCGGGCGACTACATCCCCATTTGGAAACTACCAAACACCTTTGTCATGAGGACTAGCGAATCACAATAGTGATGCATCCCTGTGTGCCGGTGCATAAATATTTATACTCCCTTGTGCGGGCCTACACATCTCATACAATAATGTTCGTCCCCATGCCGCCCGTGCATCAACCGCTCTCATCGCTCGATTCGAATGGAATACTGTCACACACCTCCTCTACAGCTCGGACATAGCCCCAAGTCTCATATCATATCTTCCCTGAATTGAAGAAACAATTGGATGGAGTTGAAAGAAGATGTCACGGGCTATCTGCGTGACGCAACGGGAGAGTTCTATGACACAGACATAAAAAAGATAATACATTGCATGCAAAAATTCATCGATCGCAATGGTTATGTAGAAAAATAGGACATAGCCCAAGCCTTCCAAAAATGTACGTGATAATGCAAATAAACGTGTTTTACCCTGCGAACAATTGAAAAAGAGACTTTATTTTACGGACAGCCTTCGTATTTATGAACAATAATCATTTCTACTTAGTAGTCGAAAATCATGTAAAATATTTTTATAGTTATAAAATAATGAATAAAGAAAAAAAGAAACTGCATACCCATATGGAACGTGTGGGATTACACCAACCTCCCCACGATCCGGAATAAAAAACTTATTATAAAAGTCCGATTTTCAAGTCGTTCCCTTTCTCCCTGTATCACCCCTACCCTTCCCTACTCCCACTGGCTACCGTTCTTTCAACTCATATCTGATTCTCCGTCCTCCTCTGTGTGTAGTATCTATGTTTTCTGTATGTAAATGTGCCACTACTTAATTCAGTTTTTAATAATACTGCCCTAAATAAGGCTGGGATATAACTGAGACTAGTTAACAATGCATAAATTAAAAGAAAGTGATTACAAACAAAACAACTTTTCATGTAAAAAATATAATTACATCAATTGAACAAAAGTTTTTCGGTGCATACAACCTAGATATGTTTCTAATAACATTGTTGACAAAATGTTTGTCCTTTGAAGCTGTCTACCGAGTTGTTTTTTTTTTATTTATATATATGAATGTCGTTATTAAAAGTTTTTTTTTCTCAATTCATTTGGCAACATTTACAAATTTCTGTATTGCTTACGTGGTTCTAGATGTGTTTACTTCTCCGCGCTTCGAAAATTTGTATATTTTGGTTTCTTGAAGATTTGGAATCTTTTCGGAATTTTGTAAAAGTGTCAAAAACTATACAGTTAATCGCATGACCGGCCGTTTCATATTCACAATAATTAAAATAACTTACCTCTCTAGCTGATATTTTCCAATGCGGTTTTCCACTGTTCCAAAACTGTTTTAACAAGGAAAAACTTTAACTTGCACACCGGCACTTTGTTCACTTCTGAGGTCACTAATCACAGTTTCTAAATTCAGTAATTTTTCACATTTTTTAAGAAAACTTTTTTTTTTTAATTTCCGCTGCAATTTTTTTAACAAATTTGTATGAATAATATTATTTGCAAATAATTAATATTTAACCGCCGTAAAAATATTTTTTTTTAATTTAAAAAATCTATTGAGGAGTGCGAGAAAAGTGTTATCATAAAATAATAATATTATGAAACATTGGAACTGTTTTAAAGATAAATAAGTTGAGTTAATAATTAAAAAACAATGTTTTTGTAACTAAGAAAATAACCTATCATTTAATCAAAAGATTAAGAAATATTTTCCGTAAACCATTATTTAATATATAAATATAAACATATTGTCGAAATAAAACTTCCCTCATCAGGATAAAAAGTAAACCAAAGTATTGGGCATATTACCTGTTTTGTGTACTAAAATAATATAAAATAAAAAATATGATGTAATATTATTCAAATACATTATAATCATTTGATTAAAAATGACACCACAAAGTAATTTTACATTTATTGGAGAAGTGAAAATATAATTTAAACTAATTTTAAATCTTTGCTTTTCGTATTGTGTTAAATTTTAAAGTGTTTATAATCGTTTACCCAATTTGCGATGGAAATCCCACCAGAAAAAAGGTTTGTATTTCAAGTGATATCTTAAGAGGAACGGCTACGTTGCCTGTTTCATACATAACGTAATTTTGGTTTTGAGGTCAAAATACCAATCCAAACTGAATGACATTTTTTTTAAATAAAGATTTAGTAAATATCTATTACGGAAGAGAAGTATTTTATTTATTTTTGTTTTTTATTATGAAGTATATGCCATGAATAAAATCAATTATCATAAATTTAGCGGCAAATCGGAAAATTATTTCCGGCTTTATTGTATTTAAAAATGAAATTATTATATTTGCAATGTGAATACGATTATGTATATAAAAATATAAAAAAACAAAACATTTAAAAATAAAATAATTTCGGGCGATTTTTTAAATTGTGGACGGCAAATGTGTGTTCCGAAATAAAACGGTCGTTTTTAATTTAATTTAAAGTCCACGGTAATGCTTATTTAATTTTTTTTAAATTTTTTGCTTAATTATATTTTTCAAGTAGATGGGGTAAAACTTTTTTTTATATCATCGCTAGCCCCCAAATAATTTTTAAAACGCAAAAAATCAATTCTTTAAAGGCATATATTTTATAATGTTAAACGAACAAAAAAATACTTCTAATCCGTACTAGATATTTACTATACTTTTTGATGAAAAAAAATATCATTAGGTCAGTATTTTGGCCTCAAATCCAAAATTAAGTTTTCTGTGAAACAGGCCGTGCAGCTGTTCCTCTTAAATATTAAAATAATTGTATTTCTTTGTAACACTTTTTCATTTCCATTTCGTATTGGCACACGCTCCTTTCTCCATACATCGTCTCATACTTTCGGTTAAATCGACTGTTAACATATTGTGATTAAAGTATTTGATTCACTCCATCTTGTCATGTCTCCTTCGGGCGTCCTCGACTTCTTCCATTCACTTTCAGCATGTGCTTATTAACAACCTTTATTTTCGTGTGTTTTTCTTGCGCTTATCGTTTGATGTTTATGAATACTATCCATTAACCGAGCAAATAAAGGGTGAAGATTTTTCAAATGAATTTTTGATGATTTAAAAAAATATTTTACATTTTTTTTTAAATATTTTCGCAGACAAGTAATTATTTTAAAATTCTACATTTGTCGTTAAGGTGGAATCCTGCAGCTTCTGCTCGGTAAAAGACATGCACAATTTAATGTGTGAAGAATTTGTCCTGTATCAAGTTATGTATAATAATTAATTCACCACGAAGAAGTGTTGTAAAATAATAACAATTGCTATTTACATTTAATCTTTTTGAAGATATTAAAATAATATAACCAATGAGACAATATTTTCGTCTCGTCTGCATAAATCATATTTCTCAATAGTTTTGGTCGCTCTGGTAACCTATTAAATCATTTATTTAATGTTTCCTGTGGCATATTTACCACATTTTAAAACGTCCAATTAGTTTGAAAAGATAAATAAATGTTTTATTTACGTCCACTATTTATTAAATTAGTTTCGGTTGCTATGGACTTTTCCAGTCCAACACATTATATTTATAGACATCAATAAAAAAGTCTAATTTTATGACTGTTTTTATGTCCCACTTTCAAATATTGAACGGTGAGGACTGACGTGGAGAAAAATAAATAAGTAACGTAATTTGTCAAAAATTAATGATTTTTTTATTGACAATTAACACTTTTTATAATTTGAAAAATTTATCTAATTGTAAACCAATTGAATTCGTATATAAATTTTTTAACCTTTTTTTTATGTCAAAATAATGTTTTTTTTCACCTATTTGTTAATTTTTGTATTGCTACGTTGTTAATTTTCCATGTTTAATATCTGTCTATCACTACGTTTTTTTTCCATATTTAATATCTGTCTATTCTTGTAATTACTAGCTAACTAACTAACCATCACGCCGTTTCTCCGCAAGTGTAGGCAGAGAGGACGGATCGCCAAACAACTCGATCTTGGCATTCACATTCATACATCGTCTCATACATTCTCTTCTATTATTCCGACTTCTGAGATTGCCCGACTCAAGTATTCAATTCACTTGATCGTGCCATGTCTTCCTCGGGCGTCCCCGGCTTCTTCTTCAATCCACAGTCGCGTCATACATTCTTCTTACACTCCTTCGTTCGTTCATTCGCTCCACATACCCAAACCATCTAAGCGTCCCATTCTTAATCTTACTCATTACGCTTAGATCAGCCTTACACGATCATACATGATTTTACCACACATTCGTCTCAGAGTTCTCATTTCTACGGCATTCTTGTAATTATTTAACAGTATACTGTTTATCCTAATAGGGGAAGCTTCGCTTTCGAAATATGTTGATATTTATATATTAAATAGCGGTTCTTAGAAAATATTCATTTTTCATTATGTTAATAATATCATCACAAAGTGACTATAAATCTATTGAAGGAGCAATTTATTTAAGCCTACAAAGTTATTTCCAATTAAGTTATTTAATTTCAATTTCGCTGTCAAAACTACGCTATTTTATCTGTTAACAGCGATTCCAAATAATTGTCTTTAATCATTTTAAAACTACGCACATAGAATAACAAGGATTAATTATTTCTGTATTATTAGAATAAAATGTTTTCTCTTTTTCTCCGGTAGTTCAAACGAGATTAAAATTAATGATTTTTATATAAACTAGAGCGAGGATTAATTATACGTACATCTGGGCGTGATTTAAAACAAACTGTTTTTGCGAAATGGCACAAAAAACACTTCTAAATAATCTTTCACTGCCAGTAGCACAGCTGATGAAATCAGGGGGTGATCAAAAAAGCTCGGAAAATTGTCTCATTTTAATAATAAATCTATGATGTGAAATACGAAGACTGATCGATAGGTGCCACTTTATGTACTGACAAAGAAAATTCTAGATTGTTCTTTACCTTAAAAATGACTGGCTTTTCCTATTAAGACTACTTACATGGTAGAATAGGAAGCTTCTTAACCCTGGATACAGATATCGTGGGTAAAAAATGATTTTCGTTTTTTTTTCGAAATACGTTAAATGTATTTTCATTAAATAAATGTAAAAAATAATTACTTTTTTAATTGTAATGTAAATTTGTTATTCAATATTTCATAATATTTTTTATTAACATTTTTTATAAATTATTACCTTCTTTAATCAATGTTTATAATTTTTTTATTCTTACGTGATTGTGTTCTATTTTTATCATTTGTCTATGATTTATATTATTTTTTTTTAGTATTCTGTATATTCCTGATGAGGAAAGCTTTGCTTTCGAAATATGTTGATATGTATATATATATATATATATATATATTAATAAAGTGGTGATTACAAAGTAATTTTTAAGTCGTTTATTAATACTGACGTCACAAAGTGAGTAATGATCCTTTGAAAAAATCATGAATGTATTTTCACCTCGTTCGGGATTGAAACATGTTCTAAGTGTCATGCTGATAAGAGACTACCTTTTAGAACAGAAAAGTCGTAATAAAAAACTTTAGCTATGATTGAAGACTAGAATTGAATATTCAGATATTTATTGAAAACTAACACTTTTTCTCACAAACTTATCGAAAAATTTTCAACATTCTCTGTTGTTTACATTTCCTTGGTCTTTTATAATATTAATAATAGTTGGATTACTTCTAAAGCGCCGTTTTCGTGGGAAAATCACATCAAGAGAGCTTTATAAATAATTTTTTTTTGACCAAACCTAAATAACCTGTTTTTTGTTCAGCCTTCCTCTTTCCCCTTCTTGGTTTCTTAAGCCTGACATTATTCCCTGAAAAATGGGACGCCATACTCCCCACAATCTCCGAACAGTTAAAATGCACGCATGATATGCCTTCAAATCGTATCTCTAATATACTTGTTTTACTTGCGTCGTTGTTAGTTAGTTAATATTTTAAGTAATAACTGTTTAACGACGTAAAAATAACATGTACCATCTAAATTTTACTTTGAAGTTCGCATTTTTACAGCAATACGTTCATTTTATTTGAAAAAATTTGTCCTCTTGATAATACCAATCTTAATATTATTTACGTTTTTTTTTTTCTTATTTGCATCTCGTGAAATCTATGTCTTTGGTTTCATCTTATGCCAGAACAGTTCGCGAGTAACGTAAATAACTGTTTTAAATATTTTTCAGCCGTCACTTTATTAATTAATTGTACAAAAAAGCTCGGTCGATTTGATCGAAATGAGGAAGCTTAGAAAACAGATTTTTAAAAACATTATATTTTTATAATGTGGTTAATATGTGGTGTTGCTGGGGGTATTATTAACCATTCTTCAATCCTCGATTTTTTCTCTCAATTCAGTTTCAGTTGTTATCAAAAATAAATGCAAATCTATTGATGTAAAGAAAAAATCTTAAACATTAATACATTATCGATGTTAAATTATTTATTTAGTTTTAAACCCTTTAAAAACACATAATTTTATTTATCCGTCATTATCATTTATTATTCGCCAGGCAGAAGAAACATTAATAGTTTTCGAAGAAAAAGCGCTGGCCTTTTTTCATCGGGTGGAGGAAACAATTAATTGATAAAGAGCCTCTAATGATAAAGCATCGTTCATACTATGCGATTATTTATGGACTTCTAATAATAAAATACGTAGTATCACCTTAAACAGTCTTTTAATTATAGCTCTGTTTGAAGTAATGCAGTAGTAGGAATTGAATCCAGGCGTACTAACAGTACTTTGATGACAAAGACATCTGCAAGATTATAAGCCCCTTGTAATCTTGCAGATTTAAAAAAAAAAACATAGAGATATACGTTATGGAACTATGACGACTGTCACCGAGTTACGATCAAACTGCACGGACTGTCAAAGCGGAGGAGCTAATTAAAGCTCTGCGTTTGTTGTGTAGGAACAAAATAAAGGCGAGGCACCGGCCGTTGAGCTACTTCCCTCTGAAGTTTTCTCCAGGGACCTGTTTTCGGTTATTTTTAAGGATAAGGTATTTTCCTTATTCTTTGAGTCATAGACATTTTGTTTATTTGCGATTCCTATTATGTGTAAATGACAATACATTCTGTGGTTTAATTCTTCGCACATATTTAACACGAGTAGTTTATTACTACTTAAATGTGGAATATTAGTTTTTTTTAAATAAAGACAAATATTCCCGGGTAACGAATCTCCTACTACCATCAGAGTAAGCGGAAGATATTACGTGTGTCGTGATGGAGGACTTAGCCAGCCGAGAAATTGAACTCACGACGCCCGTGTGTGACCCAAACGCGATGCCAACTCTGCCACTGACCGGTCATTTTAAATCACTTTTATCTGACATTCCGGGCTTTTGACATTAGTACTTTACAAACATTGCAATTTCGTGAATTCGGTCTGTTTAATAGAATGATAATAAAATAATGAAATATAATGACTCAATAATAATATTTAAAGTCAATACTTGTGATAACATTCAGTTTTTCTTTTGTTAAAACTAAAAATATCGATATATTTAAAATTCGCTGGATGACTGCTGTTATCCAAAAGAACCTAAACCGCAGTTAAGCAAAAAGCCTTGTTACGTAACGACAGAAAGATCCTAAAAAAGACTCTAGCCACTCGTCAAAAAACAACGGCAAAACGACGCCAGCGCCACGCTTGCCACAATGGCAGCTTGCACGCCCACGCGCCGGGCACTTCCTTCTCACCCGGCTTCCGAGGCGCTTCTTCCTCGCCCGGCTTCAGGATGACATATCTCGTATGCCGCCTACTGCGTCCCTAAAGGAACGCGAGAGCAGCCATGTTGGCCAGCTGCTAATTGCTTCTACTAGGATCCTTAGCCGCTACAAACATGACTGTAAGCTGTCTTTGCATTTCCCCTTTTGTGTTGTAACTTATTCGAGTCCCCGTCATCATGCCCGTTTAGAAAATATCATAGAGAATAATCACCCGTAACTTCCATTTGAGGTTAGGCTAGCCTTTGATTATTGTAGCATAACTTACCATGTCTGTACCTTCTCCTGAATAAACTCTGAGTCTGAAAGCATTTAGTAAATTCATTTGGCGTAGTATTAGAGCCTCCCCGACCCCAATTATAAGACTGCCTGTCGGCCTACGACCCTGCAGAGGAGCTTCTTGGCCTGCCGAAACTGAGCTAGTCGAATGTCCAGAGCCGAGCTCCCTGTCGAGACAGCACCCTCGGGGTAAGTCTAAACCAATGAGCTGTCTCCCGTAACCGCTCTTTCCCAACCTTCCTCCTCTCCTTCTCCTACATCCCTACATCCAGTCTTATTCTTTTCTTAACAGTCTTTAAGCCTAAGGATAAAGACAATGCCTTTTATTAAAAAATAACCGGAATCAGGTCGCAGGTATCCGTTCTTCCTTGTGCTACTTCCTTGATCTGAATGTATCGGAGGCCTTCGCAAATTTTCATAGGCTCTTGTATAGATTCGTCCGGGAAGACCACTGGACATCTTTCCTCAAGAAATATCTCAAGGCGTTTTTTTTTGCGCTACATCGGAACTTCGATTCATTATTCATGTATACCAGGTTTCTACTCGCACAGTTTAACCATCTGTTTTCTCCATCATTCTCTTCACTAGCTTGAATGCTTTTTTAGTAGTCTAAATGGCATTACGAGCATATGCCCAATAAAGGACATCTCAGAAACCTTGAAAATTTTTGAATCATGTAACTTTGGCCTGATGTGATCCCAACAATGCCTATCTAAAATCTCATTTACAGTCTGAACTCTCGAATATAAAAACCATAGAATATTCGCAGAAAAACATCAACTTTGTAATGGACACTGCTCCAAACGAGGTCAACGTTCGAAGTAATGAGAAAATGTTTTTGTTATGTTTTTTCGGTCAATTTTTATCTTATTTTACGACCGATATAACTTCAGACAGAGCATCAGCTGTCCCGGAATGTCAATCATTATACAGAACGGGAATATCTTCAGAAAAAAATAATGACCGCGTTGGTGGTATTTTGGGGGAATTAACATGATAATAAAGAGAAAAGATTCTGAATTTTTTATGTTTGTTCGCTTTATGTGTTTTCTTTATATTTTTTTATTGGAGACGGGAATGATGTAGATATTTCTGCTTTATCGTAATCAGTAAAATCCGTGGATATGGATGAAACGTGATGAGTTCAAAAGCTGGTGTGCAATTAGTGAGATATCTAAATAGATTCTTTCCCTTAAATAAATTAACTTTTAGAATGTTTCTTACGAAATTCGTACACCAAGATGTAAATAATATAAGACTATCATATGGTGAAATATTTGAGTCGGGTATGAAGTATGTATGAGACGATACATGAATGTGAATGAAGCAAGGAATGTGCGCCGAGACGGAGTTGTATGATGATCCATAATTTCTGAATATTCCTGCGCGAAAAGATTATGATTAGTTAGTGCGTTATAATCTGAGGTTCCAGTAAGTCATTACTAGTTAAAGACAACCATTTTGATTTCACACCACATTGCCAACTAGTTGTAAGAAGCCAGTATCATTTCAAGGCTTTTTATTTACTTTTAGAACACTAACTTACGTCTTCTCACATTCTTTTATACTTAGGGATACCTACCATAGCCTATATGACACTGGGGAGTGGGAATATTTTATGTTTATCACATTTAAATACTCTGTAATAAAAGCTTTGTAATTCATAAATCTTTCATAAGGAAACGATATAACCTAAGTTTTTTTTTTCAATTCCATTTCAAAATATTACACATTTCAGTATTACGACAGCCCACGCTGCAACAGAACTCATGTCTAGACCGATGCTTATGCAATTCTAAATGACAGATGACATTTCGTCAACTGTGGGTAAATAGTATGTGGGTGGACGTGGTATTCACCTTACAAAATAAGTTTCATTCTAGTAATTATAACCGTAGGTTACCCAGATAGATTATTGTGGAAATTAAAAAAAAATGTTACGGAATTAAATCACTTCTTTGTCGTTTTGATCAATTGGCTACGTTCGTACCAAAGTTATTCGTGTTTTGATTTACGTTTTTGTAATATACATTTGAGTGAGTTATTGTCTTTCATTCTGGATGAACGCTTCTTTGCTCAGGTTAATTTGAATAAAATCTACAATCTACGAATTTACACGTGAATTCTTTCGTAATAATTTGGTTTTTGATGTCACAATGGTTTTAAATAGAATAACATTTCTTCATGAAAGCAAGACAGTGTTCTACTGTTTATAATAACCTCGCTGAAGTCAACTCCTTTTCACTGAATTAAAAAATGGAAACGATTGAATATTGGAATCAAAAATATTGGTTTAAATAATGAAGCCTTAAAATTAAATAAAAACTATTAAATAAGACAGTAAGTTTTATGTCTCAGTCTTTTTATAAACCTTTTTTTTTTAGAAATCCTTAATTCTCCCGTTTTCTTTATGGACTAAATTGATATGAAATATAAGAAAAGTAAGTTAATCGTAAACAATAAATTTTCTCAAAAATTTAAAATAAAATTGTTAATTAACCTGACAGTAATGCAGTGAGACCAATGAATCTAATCAGTAGTGTATATTTTCAATCTGTAGAGGAATACCTATGCTTTCTTTATGGGATGTGTGTGAAATGTAAAACTTATTTGTTGTGAGAATTATATTCATAACAATATTTAACCCGTCAGTTCCGACAACATATTCGTACCTGTTATTTATTCATCTATTCCTCCATCGCGTATAACCCCACTCTACGCTACAAAGCCAATGGTTTTATGTTTCACTTACAAGTTTGTAAGTAATTTGGCGGTTTTGGTGAGAGTCGTGCCTCAAGTTTACCCAAACTATCCTCGTTCTCTTCAGGGCTGGCTGTTTGCATCGGTTTAGCCTATACAATTATTGATATTGTTGAATTCTTGACTACTTCTGATGTTATTCTCAAGAGGTTTGCCCAAAAACTTTGAATCGCTTAGCAAGAAGTGTGTACTGCATATTCTAGGAAAACATGGACATTCAACAGATATCTGAATTAAAATGTATAAAGGTTTTTTTTTTAATTTACAAACTATCTAACAAATTAAGTACCATATGAAGTTTCGCCCCAGTTTGGCCAATGTATTTTCGAAAATCATTTCTCAGACAAATTTGAATGAAAGATTACGCATGATCTTGTCTTGTCTCTTGACACCGTGATGGAAATTATGTTTCCAGCAGAAAATACGACTGTTCAAATTTCATGTTACAGCTTGTCGTTTGGGTTAGTGTTTTTAGTCAGACATGCGAAAAAATAATCTTGTGGAGTGTAAAGATTAATGTATAAATACTATTGAATAAATCGTGTTTATTCAACAAAGATATTTACAACATCTGTTTTTTTCTGCATTTTAATCAAATTGACTATATTTTCTTATGTTCCAGTTAACGGATGTTTTATTTTGGATCTACAAACTGACATCATTTTTTTTTTCAAAAATATAGCTATGGAACCATTACCATACCCACACATTTGAGCAGATTTTAGCACAGAATTTTCATATAGCTGAAAGAAATCCATTTATTTTTATGTATTTTTTTTTTATTCTGTGACCCCTTTCAAGCTTGGCGTCAATTTCCAAAACTGCAACAAACTTTTTAAACCTCATAACTTCGAACAGCACCACATGTTCTCACGAAAAACTTCCAGTATGAGAATTTTTCTCACTTTTCCACAACACCGTACACTTCTAAAATCCCCGCACTTTCAAACATGACCTAAAACTTTCAAATTTTGATTTCAGAATTCACGGAAGTATTTGTTTTTTTTTTAAATTAATTTTGGAACTCGCGCAAGCTTTTGTTTTTTATATTGATTTAAAATCAAGAACTCCACAAGTCAGGTAGGACCAGACTCGACTATCGATGTTTCTTCGTGTAAGCGAGACGCTGTTTTCATTCCTCGTAATGACCTAACCAAACCATCTAGACTACAAACCAAAAACCATGTCACAAAACGGTTTTAACCAAAACAATGCATTTCAAAAAACTCCCTACAATTAATGCTACACTTTGAATAGGTGCGCTTAATTTGTTAGAGATTTTCCTTAATTTCTTACAGTGTGAACATCTGTCGTAATTTTGGTGGGGTGTAAAATTTGGTGGTAGTAAAGAATTGCTAGTCAAAATCTTTTTTATTTGTATTGTGATTTTTTTTTCGTGTTATCAAGTATTTTATGCTTTTTATGAGTGGTCCAGTTTTGTTTGCTGAATTTTCAAGACGCTGTAAGCTAACGGAGGCGTGACGTGTTGGACGGCTGAACAGTTCTAAATTTAATTGTCCGATTTCCAAAATTAAACTCGGTCGGTCAGTCCAGACGGTTGCTGGCGGTAGAAGGCAGATACTGTTGGGTGTAGCACTGGAAGCTCTGAAAGCATTGAAATGTATGTTGTTACTATGGCAATCCTGTTGACGAGGTCATGAAATAATTTCTTCAAAAAAAAGTAACTTTATACAAACAAATTTTTGGTATTAATGCATAACCTGCTATTTTCTAAACAAAGACAAATCGTTTCAATAAACTAATGGCGTGCAAAGTCCAAGTAACATGGAAACGGTCCCATCAACACCATTAAAACTTTTCCACGCCTAACAATCATAAAATAACTCTTTTAAATATTTCTGATAATTATACAAATTTTATTAAATAAGTTAATGATAAAATAAAAATATTTGTTAACTAGCCTATCTCAACACAGGGCATCCCCAGTGAGGCTGGTATATTGAAGAAAAACACTAACCAACTTTTATACATTAATTGTTTTTGTGTTTAATTCGTAGATTTTCGGTTTTACCGATAATAAATCATTTCCCATCCAATTGAAAAGGAGTGGGAGTAAATAAAATCATATAAATAAGTCGTCACAATGTGGATTAACCACAGTTTGAAAATGGCCGTAAACGCCGAAACAGCTGTCACAATAATAAACACTAAAAATACTTGCAGAAATTAGTAATAACATTATTAAATTTGATTTACAATAAATTTAAAAAAAACTTTTATACACATAATAAATAATAATAGTACATCTAATTACACTAATTATTTAAATATCTAGGTAAGTACGCTAAACACAGAGTGCATATTTTAGTAATTCTAGGATAAAATAATTATAATATATAAATATTTATCGAACGCAATAGGATAATTATGTTTTATCGAAAAAATATCAATATATAAATATATCTGCGTGCATATACAATTGGCAAGTGGTGCTGTAGTGAGTAAGAGGCGCGCAGTGTTTTGTTCGCCGTGCCACGATGCATGGCTGTTAGTAGTAGCCTGCGGTCTGCCGGCAGTAATGGACGAATATTTTATACCGAAGATTTTACTCATATGTGTATATACTATTTATAAAAAGAAACAGAGAAAGTCAATGGACGTTCCATATAAATAAAAATCAGATATATACATCCGAGACACTATCTAGTTTGCAAATAAATTCGGGTAGGACCATGCAATCATACAAAAGGATAATAGCCAAAATATGGAAATTAATTGAAGATGATCTTAGTGATTATTAAGTTGAATTATAATATCGATAAAAAATACGTAAAATAATAAGGTATCTCTAGTTCAGTTGTTAGAGTGCTTGTCCTAGTAAGACAGAGGTCCTGGGTTCGATTCCCAGATGCAATTCTTACCTTTTTTCAGTGTCTTTTTCTGTTATTATTATCTTCAAGGATTAAATATTACAATGAGATGGGCTTGTATAAGTTAATCCATTGCATTTCAACTTAGACTTCACTCTGACTTTAAATCATTATAGTAACCTGTTTTGATGTTATTCTTTCCAAGGGTTTCATATTTATATGCTCCTCCGCCAGATGGCATTTCTTAGCCACTTGCGCCAAGACATCACCGATGTTCCTGTATTAACATCTACAGTATTGCGTAGTCAAGTATGCATTAAGTATTTCATGATTTTTACTCCAGAAGCGACTATTATATTTCGACGTTCTGTGATATGAGCCGACGGATGAATGGGATGAATTAATGGATATAAATATTATGATTAGTACATGCACAGATCATTAATTGCTTGGGTATAAAGCTGTGGATACTTACAGTGAACATTTTTTTTTCAAAATGGCTATTCCGCGCACAGCAAAAGAGTTGAATGACCTTGTGCTACTAACAATTTTCACGATATTTTTCATCCTTATAACTCGTAAGGTCGTTTTTTCTGGAGTTTGAAACGTATGGAGAAATAATTTCGTTTTTTTTATATTTCTTGGGCATTAACTATGTAACAATTTCTAGATATTTTGTTTTGAAGTATTTTAAACACTATATACATTTGTTACATAATTTTATTCATTTGCTACCGGTTACAACATATCCATGTCATTCGCTAGTGTTCTTAAAACGATTTAATTTTCTATTTCTTGGGCAACAACTATGTAACAATTTCTAGATATTTTGTTTTGAAGTATTTTAACCACTATATACATTTGTTACATAATTTTATTCATTTGCTACCGGTTACAACATATCCGTGTCATTAGCTAGTGTTCTTAAAACGATTTAATTTTCTATTTCTTGGGCAACAACTATGTAACAATTTCTAGATATTTTGTTTTGAAGTATTTTAACCACTATATACATTTGTTACATAATTTTATTCATTTGCTACCGGTTACAACATATCCGTGTCACTAGGTAGTGTTCTTAAAACGATTTAATTGTCTATTTCTTGGGCAACAACTATGTAATAATTTCTAGACATTCTATTTGAAGAGTTTCATCAACTTTGTACTTTTTTTACTTAATTTTAATACTTTTCAATCATCTTTGTTAACCAAGTTCCTTTATTTTCTCTCCTCCCCCCCCCCCACTTCGCCACTCCCATTCCCACTACCTTCGTCTAATATTACTCAATGATTTATGTAAGAACGCTAGTAAATGATACGGATATGTCAAAATCGGGAGAGCAGTAACAAAAGTACATATTTGATAAAACTCTTCGAACAAAATTCTTAAAACTAACTTAATTAAACAAGTACAGAAATGATTAGAAATCATTGGGTGAGGGTAGTGGGAGTTGGAAATTTGGAGGAAGGGCGGTGGGTAGGGTCAAAATAGCTAGGAAACATGGTTAAAAAAGGTTTAAAACTAGAATCGGGGAACATGAACTCTGCTTACAAAATAATAACTATTCCGAGTTTGCTAATCATTTATTAAAGACAAGCCATAGCTTCAATAAAGAAAGAACTAAGTTTAAACATTCAAATATTTCAAATGTGTAACGTAAAAACTTTAAAATAAACAAAAAAAATAAACAACAATTAATTTCATAGATAAAGTAATAGCATCATATTTTTTGTTTGTTTTTTTTTTTTATTTAACGTAAATCAAATATAATAATGTTATTATTACGGTCTGCAAGTATTTTTAGTTTTTATTATTGTGATAGCTGTTGCGTCGTTGAAGGACATTTTCAACTGCGAATAATCCAGATTGTGACCACTTATTTATATGATGTTATTTACTCCCACCCCAATCTAATTTCGACGGGCTTTAAAAAAAAAGATTTATTATCATTAAAATCAATTTAGTTGTCACAATAATAAAAACAATAAATACTTGCAGAACTTAATAATAACATTATTTATTTTGATTTACGTTAAATAAAAAAATGGAATTCTACGAATTAAACATAAAAACAATTAATTAATAAAGTAATAGTACCCTGTAAATCGCCTTTGTTAATGATAATTCCTTATTATTTTGACACCTCCCATAGTCCCTCCCTCCCCCTAATCACCACTCCCACTCTCACTACCCTCGGTAAATAATGTCTAATTATGTTTGTACTTGTTAAATTTAAGTTAGTTTTAAGAATGCTAGTGAATGACACGGATGTGTTGAAACCAGTCAATCAAATAAATAAAATTAAGTAACAAATATACATAGTGGATAAAACTATTCAAAACAAAATGTAGTTTCATCACTGCTATTTTTTTCTCCTTAATTAAACGCACCGAAATATTCTTAAAGTCATAAACGAAGGAGCGTTTTAATTTTTTTGGTACAATTTTTATATTAGGTATGACAGGCAATATTTGAAAAAAAAAACCTAGAAGTTAACCTAAATTTACATATAAAATAAAATTGTAAAACGATTGACAAACTACTCGAAAGTAGAATACTTATTATTTTTTGTTGAAATAATTTATTTTGTTACATTGAAGTTAAAAATAATCGTATTCCTAAAAATCATTTTCTTTTTGGATTGCCGTAATTGTAATATAAAGGTGTAAATTTATTTTAAACCAATTTATTTCAATATAATAACCTCAACCGGTTTCGGAATTCCCTTTACCCATCACATTTGTAATAAATATATAGAAGTTGAAATTCTTCACCGTAAATAATAAAGGCAAAAAATTAGATAATTTAATTGAATTTTAAATTAGAAAATCTTTAAATAATATTTCTAGCATTTTGAATAACAACGTAAATTTATAGTATAGTCCAGTTTTGGATTTTTTTCTAGTGAATTATTCGTTTCCCTTTAGTCGGCTTCTACTCCAATACCTAAATATTCATGTATATCTATCATTATTTTATATCGTAGCTTAGTGTTAATAAAAAAAAAATATTTAGAGGGATTCCATTGAATATCGTACAGATTCTTGACACTTGGCACCGGCAGCAAGAAAACCTTGTAAAGTGGAAAGACGGACTTGGATGGTTGCATGTCTCCAGTATTGTTCAACATATACATAAATGAACTCACCCACATGCTGGGGTATGATGTCATATCAGAGGACAGTGTGCCAACAATGTGAGTTATGCAAATGATATGATTTTGATGGCACCGTCGATAAGGGGGCTACGTCTCCTCCTAAAGATCTGTGAAAAGTTCACACACGAAACAAACATGATATATAACCTAAAAAAAAACAACACTACTGATTATCAGATATGAACAGGGTCCTAAAAGCATTTGACCAGCTTTCTTGAATGGCGAGCTTCCGAAGGTGGTAGAAGAAGACAAATATTTGGGACACGTCATTACTAGTAAGTTGATGGACGACGATGATATCGACAGACAAACACGAGCACTCAGTGTAAGTCCAACATGTTCGGTAGAAGATTTCGGCTTTCAGTCCACCTGTGAAAATGACACTATTTCTTGCGTTCTGTACAACCCTTTATACATCCAAGCTCTGGGCGAACTTCAAGAAGGGTAGCATGGAAAGACTTCGCGTACAATACAACAACGCCTACCGCGCGATATTCGGTCCAGACGCTGCAGTGCCTCCATCATGCTCACGGAGGGGGGAGTTCCTGGTTTTAAAACCCTCATAAAAACCCGGTTGGCAGGATTTAGGGAGATGGTAAACAAATCCGGAAATGTCTTCATCATTGAATCCCGAATTGAGTCCAGATCCCAGCGTAGAATTTAGATGAAGAAATATATTAGCTCCATCAATCCCAAGTGCAATAATTCACAAACATCTATTATTATTTTTTTTTTTAATGAATATATATATTATATATCTTATCTGTATATACTTTATGGGAAGTGTGGGACTGCACTAACCTTCCCACATTCCGGAATAAATGAATAATTATTTTTTTATTAATATTATAATCCTGATGAGGGAGGGGTACTTCCGAAACCGGTTGACATTATTATATTGAATGAAAGTAGTTCAAAACAAATGAATACGTTTATATTATAATTTAAAATAATCCTTTAAATAAAATAAAAAAATGTTGTATGGGAAAAAATCATCTTTTAGTGCACCGAAAATACGAATCGGAGACGCAAACTTTGTATCAATATCAAAAAATCATTTTTTCTGAATAATAGTAGCTATTTTTGGGAAACTACTTACGATAAGTACATACAATTTTTATTAATGTGTAAACACATTTTCTGGTAAGACGGCACATTTCCCAAAATACTCATTTTGAAAAAAACAATTAAGTTATTACGACAATAGGTACACGGGGGCCGAGCGCAAATTTTTCGTCGACACACTACGGAAGTATTAGATCATGTGGCGCTCGGCGTTGCAAAGTGACCTCAACGTGATTTCATTAAAATATCTGAAAAAATTGACACGTATTGAACACGTTTAACTTAGTATTGAACCAAACTAACTGATATTTTGTAAAAAGCGAAAAATCCATTACATTAAGTCACCATTCGTAAAAATTAGCCAAGTCTGACCAAAAAACATTAAAATAATTTTATATATTCATTTTTTCAAAATGTATGAAAAATATGTAGGTATTATAAATTATGTAAAATCGCCATTACTCCATAAAATATTCAAAGTGGGTACTTTGCTTAATTTATCAATAAGATTTCCGAAAAGATTTTTTTTTGTATCTTGACCGAATTTAACGATCGACATCAAAACCCATAAACCGATGATGTTCATTCAATTTTTGTAATTTATTGCGCCACTGTGATGGGATTTCGAACGAACAATCCACCGATTCAAACACAGGTGTATACCACTGGATCACGATGGCGATCTTACCAGAATTCTTTCAAACCATCACACTTAGACGAATTATACATAGATCACCTACATTTTCTGATGGATGGCTTGCCTCTATTGTCTATTTTCCGTCGAGATGTATTTTGACCAGACGATTTCACAATTCTTTGACGTTGGGAAATAAACACTTATCTTACCACAAAAGCCAGATTGGTAAATTCTCTCAGCATCACGCTGGTGTAAGACTACCATTCAGAATCGAAAAGTTACCTTTGCATGATATGGCGCAGGTGCTTTCCAACCTATCTATTCCTTAGCTTTTTTCACTTGACAACTTCTTTCAACCTCACAACATAGGGGAAGACGGGTAGTAATGACCCATAAGGAGGAGTGGATCATTAACCACTTACCTTTAAATACCAATCAAAACGTGTTCAAAATTGACAAATGCTCGTTCAGCACATTCATTTACCATCCGGATCTTGTTGCAAGTGCACGTCGTGTTGACAGTGTTGTCGACGCTTTTCGGTCCTCGATTAAAAATTACCTACTTATTATAAAACACCTTGCTGCTGATTGGTTCTAAACGACGGAAAGCGATCCAAAAGTACGTTATAAAGTATGTAGTACCTAGAATTGTGTGTTGTGGTGAAAATTACGGGTAAATTTTTTAATGGGAATTTTATAACTCATTTTGAGAACTTAATGAGGAGAACTCAATCAATTTTTAACCTGACAGTGAGTTGAACCTAAAATATTAAATTATTATTATTTCCTCTATTTTGAAGAGTTTTATCCAAATGTGAAACTTAATCGTTTTGACATATCCGTGCCATTCACTAGCGTTGTTAAAACTAACCTATATTAAACAATATCTATAAATTGTTACAATAGTCAATGCCCAAGAAATATTGTACAAAACATCATTATTTCCCATTTCTTCGCAGCAAACTGGAAAATGTAATGATTACCGAAAAACAAATGAAAAATGCTTCCAATTTAATAAGGACCGGAGAGGATATAAGAGAAATCCCGAAGACATCCAATATTCCTAAGTAATCTGAGTAGAATTTTTTTACGCAATTATTTTGTTTTTACGTAATTTTTTTTCATTTGAATGATGTTGTAATTAAACATTTTTAGACTAACAGCTGCTCCTATTTTAATAACAACGCAATTTTCATAAAGGATCTACTCTAAACATTAATCGATTCAATCTTACCCGTGAGCCAGTGGGTATCTTGCAAGGATTACGAAAATAATTAAAAAAATAACATTTGACGAAGAGTCTTTTAATACCATTACAAATACAATATAGTTTACTAACATTAGTAACTTATTCTGCAGATTTTTCTAGTTCCCTTTCTCAGTATAATTTTTTTTTTAAAGTGGTAAACTCTTTTAATTTAATGTAAATTAATTTAATAATGTTATTATTAAGTTCTACACGTATTTTTACTAAACCCTTACATATATTAAGAAAGGGTCTTAGATTAAGTTTACTTGAACAATTATAAATTAATAAACGAACGAATGATCCTAATATAACATTAATTAATAAAGTAAGGAAAATTATATAGTCACCGCATGTTCACATTATCAAAAAAATATAACACATATGAATAAATCAATTAAGAAAACATTGTCAGATAAATACACGGAAACACATTGTAAATATGAAAACCTCATACAATTCAGAATTTTAATCGTTTTCTAACTAAATCGGTTTTACCGATGATAAATCATCATTTTTAAAAACCCGTCCAAATTAGAATGGGGTGGAAGTAAATAAAATCATATAAATAAGTCGTTACAATGTGGATTAACCACGGTTTGAAAATAGCCTCAACCGGCGAAACAGCTTTTAAAATAATAAAAACTAACAATATTTACAGAACTTAATAACAACATTATTGAATTTGATATACATAAAATTAAAAAAAAAAAAATTAAATGGGGTTCTACTAATTAAACACAAATACAATTAAGGGTCCACTCCTACCCGTTTTCCTCCCAATCGGGGATGCCATAGTCCCACTTGATCCGAACGCATAGGAGCAATTGGGAATTATATCAAAAACAAGACTAAAAACATTTTTTCTTCCTTTCTATTCAATGTTCGTAATTACTTACCAGCTGTAATCGTAAACTTTTATTTTATTATTTATTTTGCAAATCAGTTGGTTATATTTGGGTAATACTACAATATCCTTTTACGTCAGTACGTAGTTTGAACATAACATTTAATCATGCTGAAATGAAATTATTACTCACAATATTATGGCACTCAAATAACTCTATTGTTAAACTCTTGTAATAACTACAAGTATTATTCACAAACGCAAAACATAATCAACTCACACAAAAGAATCACAATAGATCTTAAAATCAAAGGGGAATTCAACAAACGAAAATAAACATAATATTTCAACATATAAACTTCATGTTCTGTGACACACAATTTAATATTAGACAATCACTCTTCTTTTAAATACTAATAGGTATGTAAATAAATCACTTTCAACATTTTCAAAAAATTGTATGAGACAACAGAAGAATATTTAGACGGGTTTGTATTTTCGACTGTACCTTGAAAACATAATATAAAGTCAAACTAGATAAATTTATCGTATGATGGGAAAATATTAATTACTTATTTTAACTTTTCTTATAATATCTGTTGTTTATTTTTAATTTTCGTGTTTATAATGGAGTATGTTTAATTTCAAGTAATAGAACTAGATTGGTTTATCATATTTTCATTTAATAATGAGATCCTGTAAGGAACTTCTGTGAAAAATATAATTGCACTAAAGTATATATTTACATAGATCAGCAAATGCCGATTCTGAATATATAACTTTCGATATATATAGTTATAAGTAGAATTTATAAACCGTTATTTAAAAGTGAATAAAAAATCTTCTCATTAAAACACCTTTTTATATTGATACTATTGCATTAAGAACATCTGACGTCACATGCGCATTTTGTTTTGTATTAGTAAGGATATTTTTATTTTTAGATTTTGTTTTATATTTTAAATATGTATTTTTTTTTAGTTTTGGCGTCAATTAAACTTAATTTGGGTGACTTTAAGATCTATAATTGTTTTTCAATGTAAAAAAACTATTATTAATAATATAAATTAGAGTATTCATGATCAAACCAATTATAAATACGGATGTTATGATAATGTTAATGCTCAATAATATTATTATTCTTTGTGTTAAAGTTTCTAAAAAGATAAATAATTTCATTACTTACGTTACGGTAAAGCTCATTCTTATTTTGATATTTGACATTCTAACCTCAAATACGTATTCGGGCTTTGAAAAATTAAAACTTTCAAAATTATTTTAACTATGAAAAATAACTTTAAAAAAAAACGAAATGTACTGGTATTTATGTTTTTGTTTCCCCACCTTCCTCTCCCCTCCCCAACACCTTCAACCTCATAACATTCCCCAATTGGTGATGCCATAGTCTCACTGGCTCCAGACATTTGGGAGCAGTTGGGACTATTGTGCGGTATTCATATAAAAAAATTCTCATTTCATTTAAGATTAGAAACTCGCAGTCATGCAGAAAGATAGGAGTCAATAGATTTGGAATTTTTTTGAAGACGATATTAAATATAAACGCATACATTTGTTTTTAACCAATGCATTTTAGTATACTAATCGACCGGTTTCGGAAGTACCATTCCTTCATCAGGAGTACATTAAAACTAAGATACAAAATAATGATAGACATACATGTATATTTAGGTATTTCTAATTTTGAAAGTGTTAATTCATGGTGGAATTCCATATTAAAAATTTTATTTTTTTATTAAGACCTTTGTAACTTTTTTCCACTTATTTATTTTCGACCGGACCGGTCTTACCCTATCACGGGCATCGTCAGACTGGCACAATGAATACTAAATCTATGGTATATATAGCATCGATGTCGGGAGGGAGTTCTCCTGTTTTCTACTATTGTTTTTATTTACGACTTAAAATTTGTTTTATTACTGACGGTACTATATACTTTTATGTTTTTAAAAACTACTTTCCTGTTTATTACCTTCTCCAGAACGATTCACGGGAAAAATATCTAAAAGAGGAGTAAATAAATTTACTTTTCAATATACAGGAATTAATATTTAGGAATTTTCTTACATCCAGTGCTTCTTTTGCCATTATTATTATGGTGAGGAAACCCTCTATCTACTTACTTCTTTTATACTTATATTATTATATGATGTACTAAACCACTTGTTTTACACTACTGTGCAACCTGCAGTTATAACGTAATCTCAGATGAAACCGATATTCCTTACGCTGCAATGTATTAACCGCAACGCTACCTATATAGGGCAGACGGGAAGGGCTCTCTCAACTAGATGCAAATAACATATAAGATGTTATAAAAATAAAAGCACTTCTTCAAAATTCGCAGAACATCTTTTAGTAAATAATCACGTCCCGCTTGACAACAACAAATCTAAACCCTTACATATAGAAAGAAAGGGCCTAAGATTAAATTTACTTGAACAATTAGAAATTAATAAACGAACGAATGATCCTAATATAACATTAATTAATAAAGTAAGGAAAATTACATATTCACCACTTCTCAGTATGTTCACATTATCAATACATATCAAAACACATTTAAATAAATCAATTAAGAAAAAAATGTCAGTTGAATAGGAGGAAACATATTATAAATGTGAAAACCTCACAGAATTCAGAATTTTAATTGTTTTCTAAGTGAATCGGTTTTACCGATAATTATTTTTTTTTAAAACCTGTCCAAATTGAAAAGGAGTGGGATTAAATAAAATCATATAAATAAGTCGTCACAATGTGGATTAACCGCAGTTTGATAATTGCCTCAAACGGCGAAACAGCCATTAAAATAATAAAAACTAAAAATACTTGCAGAACTTAATAATAACCATATTAAATTTGGCTTAAATTAATTTTCTTTTTAAATTACGCTCTATCTTCATACTTCTATTGTACCTACTTAGTTATTTAACCCTCTATTTATTATTTTATTCTACTCCTTTTGTATAACTAACTATGTGATAAATGTATCAATATATAATAGCCTTCTAGGCGTCAATATATAAATAAATAAATATGAATAGAAAAATTATCCATGATAGCGGTCGCTTTAGCAAGATTCAAATAAATACTAAGAATTTGAATTTTGAAAAACAATGATTTAAATATTACAATTGAACAAAAGAGACGATTCGTAAGTTCTATGAACACAATAGACCGTGAACGCGATCTAATGTAAATATATCAAACCTTAGCAATTTAATTCAATGAGTAGTTTTCCAAAGGGTAACAAATCAGGCAACCTTGTTTATGCATGGCCTGTTTTCTGAAAGGATTTGTCAGCTGTTATTTGGCTGCCGGGGGCAACTTACGTTTCAGTTTCCTGCGAAACGAACATAGTAATAATTAAATCCATAATTAAACGGAAGTATGGCGTTTCGGCGTGAACGAATAATACCCTATTAGAAGCTTGTACCGGGTGCGCCAGCAGGGGTGGACATATTTTATTATATTATTTAGTAAAGTAAATCACGTTTGATAATGTTGTCATTACGTTCTGAAAATGTTTTATTTTTTTGTTATTATGACAACTGTTTAGGTGTTCAGTTTATTTATGCTGCTATTAACTGTAATGATGAATCTAAGTATGTTTAAAGTCATGGTGTTTGAAAGAGAGAGTACGAAAACAGTGCGCAATATAGTTGTGAATAATGAATACTTGGAGCAGGTCGATGCGTTTGTGTATTTGTGAAGTATGTTTACGAGAGATGGAAAGACTGATAGGGATATTGAAAGAACGGTGAATCTAGGAAACTCCATTAACGGAGGACTGAACGCGATTGGCGCAAACAAAAAGTTGTCCAAAGAAGCGAAACTAGCAGTCCACAATGGAGTGCTGATGCCAACCTTGATGTATGGCAGTGAGGCATGGAACTGGCAGAGGAAGGATGAAAGTAGACTGAATGCTGTAGAAATTCAATCTCTGAGACGAATGTGTGGTAAAACCATGTGAAAAATATTGAAGAATGCAAGGCTGATGTATGCGTAGTGAGCAAGATTTAGAAAGGGACGCTTTGATGGTTTGGGCATGTAGAGCAAATGAACGAAGAGAGGAGTATAAGGAGAATATATGACGCGAATATGAATGGAAGAATAAGCCGGGGACGTCCGAGGAAGACATGGCACGATCAAGTGAATCAAATACTTGAGTCGGGCCATGTCAGAAGTTGGAATAACAGAAGAGAATGTATGAGACGTAGTATGAAAGTGAATGAAGCAATAAGTGTATGCCAAGAACAAGTGTGTTTGGTGGTCCCTCCGCTCCGCCTATCCCTGCGGGGAAACGGCGTGATGGTTAGTTACTTAGTTAGTTAACTTCTGCAAGTATTAATAACATTTTTATATGCGATTTAGTTATAAAATGGCTTTGAACTCCAAAACAGCGGTCACATTAATAAAAACTAATCAGCTGATAGAACCTAATAATAATTAACAATAAAAAACACATAAATTTGTTGTAGACCACTTTTATTTTATCAAAACTCCGAGTTTTGATAAAATAAAAGTGGTCTACAACAAATTTATGTGTTTTTTATTGTAAATTATGGCGAGCCACAAAGTTAATGCTTTTTACAAATATGTAATAATAATTATATTAAATTTTATTTAAATTAAAAAATTAATTTGTACGGATTAACATAATAACAACTCTTCTTCTTCGTATGATGGAGGAGAGTTGGTGGAGGTGATAATGGGATGCTGAGATTATTCAGCCATTCGACGGAATCGGCAGTCACTTGGTTCAGCACAGATGTACGATAGGGAAACTGATGAATGGGACATTCTTCTACGATGTGTTCTGTTATTTGAATATGTCCATATTCACAAAGTTCGGAATCCTTTAGACCCTATTTCTGTATCATGTGACTGCACTGGATGCGGTTTATTGAGGTCCACATCTTCCGAAGGAGAGAGAACCCTGGCAATTTAATAGTAGGATATACGACAAGGCGCTTGTTTCTCACGTCCGAGGTTTGTTAGTGCGTTCGCCACGACTCTTCCGGGGATTATCATGATATAAGCAATCAATCACCTTCAGTTTAAAAAGGTTTCCTGGTCTTCAGGCCAGGTCAACTAACAATAGCAATTAGTAGTAAATACTCTCAGTATCGTTAGGGTGAAATATCATAAATTCAGAATCGGAACGTTGCATTCCTTGAAATGGATTTAATCATGTTTAGCGAACAGATCTGAATATCAAGGCGCATTCTAATCTTCCTCATCCTCATCTCGTCCCCTTTCCACATCATTCAGTGTGAAATTTTCTATATTAAGGATTTCATAGGTTCACTGCCCCCTGGCCTTGGCAGCATCACATATTTCGCAAAGGTCAATACGAAATGAATTTTGGTATGTGTTTTTAGTCTTACAGGTTGACAATCATCAGAATAACCTTCCTAACACAGAATAACTTTGCGAAACTGGACTCGTACCAGTCAGGTTTGGAAGACGGCGTCATCTAGCCGCTTCATAAATTATCCCGGAGTCAATAGTGACTTCCTCTTTCAGGAAATGCCGCATAGATTAGCCCTCGATATCAACGAAAACTATATTTTTTGATAGACGTGATGACCAAAAACTCAAAATGTGATTCAGAAAAGTCGAAGACCGAATCTGGGGAAATCAGATTCTGATCGTGATATTATAGAAGAATGTTCAAAAATGAAATTTTATGCATATTTTCATTGTATACCTGTCATCGATAATAAAGTTAATTATAAATTACATAATTTTATCGACGTTGCCTATTGGTAAAGCCTAAAAACATCGGATTTTTTTGTTATTTATCAAAATTTGCCTTATTTTTGGGAAAATTAAATTATTTTTCTGCAAAACCGGTGGTATTATGCTATAAAATGGTGTTTTCACCCCTACTTGGTGTGTTGCATTAAAAGTGGTGCATTATTTAGGTAATTTTTTTTAGTACTGTTTTTTAATATTTTTTTTAATCCAAAAAAAAACACATTATTCAGAATTATCTACATGGAGTTAGCTACGTTCCGTTATATGACTATTTAAGCATGTTAAAACCATAGTAAAATAAATATTTAGAACGTACAATATTATTTTCTTATTTTAAAATATCAGGTTTCTACCTATTGTTAATTAAAAAATATATTAACTCAACCTAGAAAGTCCCGAGGGAAAAACAATTACTACCGTTTTTGAGGCTGCTGTGGAGGGTGATAAAGAAGGGGTTTTAAAATGTGAATGGGTCTTATAATCATTGCCATCTGATAGTTAATGGAATGCGGTATAGCTATTTTAAAATATTTTTAATAATATGGCTATCACATGGTGGTTATTCACTTATATTGAATACTTAAATGGTTTGTATGAACTGTCGCACCCTGTACTGAAACAATTATTAACAAGCTCTGGCAAGTTCTTATAGTGAAATAATACGACGCGATGTTCTTGAGAGAGGTATTATTTAGTTTCGTCGAATCAATATCAACTAGTCAAAGCCAATTTATTTGCGTACAATCTTATTAATTTATCCATTTGTGTCTAAATAGAAATCGAACTATAAAATTATATACATCATTCTTATTGAAACATGAAAACACATAAGCTGGTATTATAGATCCCATTGAGTGATATTTGTTATACTGTTATTGTCAACCCTTTATACTAGTGACCAAATTCTAGTGTTGAGTTTTACGAATAAGAAACTCCGGTGAAAAATATCATGTTCAATTTATTATAATAACTTGTGGAAGCTTATTTTAATAATCAATCATTGAAGAAGACAATCTTAAACAATCCTAAATGAAACATAAAAACCGTAAAAAATCAGAGTAAAAAAAGGACATCAGTAGCATCTAGGAATCGAACCCAGGACCTCTGTCTTACCGGGACAACCACTCTACCGACTGAGCTAATGAAACCAGTTCACCTTACGCCATCTTCAACAATACATCAACTTCAAGACTTGCCTATATTATAGTCCATTAAACCCCATATTATTGGATGCTATGTTTATAATGATTACAAAGTTCTACCCGAATATAACTACATTTAGAGGGATGTCTCGGAAAGATAGAAGTCCTGGGTAGAAGCCGATTCTCAGATGCGACTTATACCTTTTTATTATCTGTTGTTTTTACGGTTTCGTGTTTCATTTAGAATTAATTAATGTTATCTTCTACAATGATTAAAAAATATTATGGTTTTAAACTATGTGTTTATATAGATCAACAAACGCCGATTCTAAATATGTAAGTTTCAGTATATATAATAATATGCAGAATTTATACATCGCTATTTAAAAGCTAAGTGTAATACTAATTTGGACAAAGAACCTCAGAATTTTTAGATGTAAAATTATTCAACAAACTCCCACTTAATATCAAACAAAGTAGTTCAATCAATAATTGCGTTAAGCCCAGCAAAACTCTGCTTAAGTTATTAACAGAAGAAGAACTGACTAGTATTGTTAAAAAAACGTCATATAAATTACTGGAAATACCCTGCTCAGACCTTAAAGTTGAAATACAGAAGTCGCTGAAACTCCCTTATTCAAAACCTGAGGCGAACCTCAGCACAAGGTTTCCTAGTGAGGAGGACTATGAAAAAAATTCCATAATATATATGTATTTTTTACATTTATACCTTACTTTAAAAATAGAAAGTTTAAAAAAAAATCATTTTTTCAAAACGTTTCGTTGGTACCATTAGAACATCACGCGGTTGTTCGCACCTAAATTCGTTTTGTGTAAATTTGTTCTCTGTGACCGAATGATGTTTGCGTGACATCACGCGGTCACCGCTGTTACATTGTCTATAGATTTTCTATCAATTGTTTATTAAATATCTATTGATGATGCTATACATGAACTCATCGTAATTATATTTACATCGTCTCTCTCTCTCCCTCCCTCTCTCTCTCTCCTATCAAGCTCTGAACTGTCAACATCTCATTATAAAGGTCCTGTTTTAAATTAGTCGTAATACACCAAATTTCACTAATCTACAGACTTTATAATTTAATTTAACCTTAAAACATGGTGTCAGGTGGATAAAATACAAAAATTGTGGTCAAATACGTCAATGTGATAAAAATCAAATCGAAAATAGCGATCACGTGTGCAAGCGTCGGATAGAGAACAGTCGATGACTTTAAGACAATGGATTGGAAAATACGAATCTAAAGATGTGAAATATATTTAACAGACAATTGATAAACAGTCGATAGACATTCGATAGACAATCAATAGGCAATCGATAGAAATCGATAGAAAATCGATAGACAATCGATAGACAATGTAACAACCCCTACTAACCGCTCGGAATCCGGCCGTTTAAATGGGATTAAAAAAATTGAAGTTTAATTTTACTATAAAAAAAAACATTAAAAAATAATTAAAAATACTGATATTTTAGTCAATAGATCAGCATAGATCATTTTTTTAATGGACTGGAGTTCCTTATTTCATGATTCAATCGGAGATCAAAGGCTATAAGTTGCCAATAAAAATTCTGAAACGCAGATCTGCTAATATAAACATTTTTTTTTAAATAGATTTTCCGTTAATTTTTAATTTACATTCCCTAAATTCTTAAAATAATTGACTCCCTGAAGTAAGAGGGATTTTTTTTAAATGATCGTTAAAGCGTAGTTAATACATATTAGAAATTAAACCATTATAATCGGTAGAAAAATGTACCTAAGGGAATCTGAAGAAACCACGCACTCGCTATCGATGGCAATATAGTTAAAATTCTCCCTTAACACCGGCAGCTTATTTTAATTTATGCATAGAAAAACCTCACTGAAATCTATGTTTTATTTTATTTTGTTAAATTCAGGCTTAAATATAAAAATGTCTTCCCATCATACTATAAAAAACTCATTTTACCATAGTATGCGTTACTACCATATCCAAAAGAGGGTTCGTAAGTAGGAGACTTCAAAGCAGTTTTATTGGCCTGATACAGTATTTTTTTCTCAGTTTGTAAAAAGACTGCTATATTTAAGCAAAGACCAATATGCGTTCCACTCTCAGTATTTAATTAAAGTGTCTATAGTAATATATGCAGGAAACTCCATTAATGGAGGGCTGAATGCGGTTGGCGCTAACCAAAAATTGTCCAAAGAAGCGAAGCTAGCGGTCCACAATCGATTTCTGTTATCAGGCCTGATGTATAGCAGTGAGGCATGGAACTCGCAGAGGAAGGATGAAAGTCGATTGTATGCTCTAAAAATGATGTCCCCGAGACGTATGTGTGTTAAAACCATTTGTGTGAATAAAGTTGAGATTGCAAAGAATGCAAGGCTGATGTAAGTATAAGAAAGGGATGCTTATATGGTTTGACCATGTAGAGCAGATGAACGAAGAAAGGAGTAGAAGGATAATATATGAATACAAATGGTAAAAAAAGGTGGGGACGCCCGAGGAAGACAGGGAGTCGGGCCATGTCAAGAATCAGATAACAGAAGAGTGTGTACGATATGATGTATGAATATGAATAAAGTAAGAAATGTTTGCCAATACCAAATTGTTTGGCGATCTGTCTTTGCATATTGCATCCCCTTGTGAGTAATTTTTTGATATTTTAGTGATTTAAATCGTAGATTTAGAATATTCCATGCAATTCGGTAACTAGTGTGGTTTAAGGTTGATTTTTTTTTTCTGCGGCATCAATTTAAAAATGTCCATATATTAGAATAAAGAAAAAACGCTAAAGCTCTAAAACAATAACGTGTAAAAACTTTCAACATCTCAGTTCGTAAAACCTCGTATGGACATAGAATTTTTAAATACAATGCTATTAAGCATTTAATTCCCTACCTAGTGACATCAGAAATACGCAAACCATAACTTCCTTTAAAAGTAAAAACATTGAACACCTCCAATAAGCCGGTCTATCACCAGTATTGCATAATGTGTAGATATATAGTATGTACTTCTTTATTTTTATTTTAATAAAAAAATGATTCGTACATTTATATAAACATAGGTACAAAGGTTATAAACATTATAAACAAACATTTTTTTTAAGTTCACTTATATATATTTGAATATATGTATATAAATTTATGTGTATTGTACATATAGTAAAAAATCAAGGCCAGTGCGAGGGTATTTATTTATTTAATTTCATTAAATTTAAATATGACAACAAAAAAACATTAGCCACTCATCTCCCTAGGACAGGCCTGTGTTGAGATGAGCGGCTTTACAATTTAAAAATGGTCAGTAAATACTAATAAGTAAGTAATAATACATGAATAAAGAGTAGTAAATATTAATAAGGTATACTTGATATTAGTTAGTGGCTGTAAGAAAAAGGTGAGTTTTATTTTTAATGTTTGTTTATATATATTTACTACATATACATACATATACATACTCAAGTTAACTAATTCAGCGAGTTTTTGCTTAAAAATAATAAATATATAATACTAATAAGATTGTTAAAGAAAACCACATGATTTTGAAGGTAAGTTAAATAAAAAAAAGGGAAAATTTACAATATAGCAGGAAAATGTTGATATCTTTAACTTTATTTGGCAAGATTGTATAGGTTATTTAGGTTAAACTGTGTGCGTAATGTAATTTATAAATCTTATGATTTGGTTTTCTGAAGCTACGTATATAAAAATTCCTTTTATCCACCTGTTAATTTTATTTGTGTAACGGTTTCTGTTTTTCTCCTCTTTGATATTGCGAGAAATATTATTAAGTGCTTTGATTTCGTGGTGTTTGTGGTTCCTTTGTCCAGAAATAACGTAGGTTGTTGGGGTTTTCATGTTTACTATTGTATATACTCATAGGTATACTTATATTCAACTTATTACTATTATATTAATGTTATTTTCTGTTTTTTATATCAAAAATGTATTTAAAAACGTTTTTTATGTAATTTTGGCGTTCGCCAAGAAAATCGATTATACAATTTGATCTGCGTCAGTTATTTTTTTTTTTTTTCACGGTCTTTATTTTACTAACGTTTTTTTATCAAATAAGAGATGAAGGAGATTAGGTAGAAGGAGATTGTGAAGTATGGTTGTTAGGATCTGTTCATTTTTAAATGGTTAAAGACATTTCAGTTTTCAGTCTCATTGTCGATAAATCGACGTTTATTAAAATAAAGTAATTCAGTTTCATACACACGGCAAGTTTAAATATAAATACAATATGTTACATAATTTTAGTATTGTTCCTACCTCACTAGGTGAAACCTGTTTTGAGGTAGGTTATTATGATTATGGATTGTTAAAAAAAAGTCGTGCTGGAATATTCAAACAATAATTGAAAGGGAATTTCGAATACGTTATTTTAAAAGAGGTGACAGATTTACTAAAGAAGGTAATGTGTAACAGAAGATATGCGATTTTCAAATAAATGGTTTCTTACATTTTTGTACGTATATATATTTTAAATTGAATGTAAATCAAATT
The DNA here is from genome assembly GCA_022606495.2 of Halesus radiatus. Classification (NCBI taxonomy): domain Eukaryota; kingdom Metazoa; phylum Arthropoda; class Insecta; order Trichoptera; family Limnephilidae; genus Halesus; species Halesus radiatus. The sequence continues at coordinate 451,410 of JAHDVE020006963.1, read as the reverse complement.
TATTATGTACAGAAAACAGATTTAAGTGTGATGACAGATTATGGATTGTTAAAAGAAAGTCGTGCTGGAATATTCAACAATAATTGAAAGGGAATTTCGAATACGTTATTTTAAAAGAGGTGACATAATTAATAAAGAAGGTAATGTGTAACAGAAGATATGCGATTTTCAAATAAATGGTTTCTTACATTTTTGTACGTATATATATTTTAAATTGAATGTAAATCAAATTTATTATGTACAGAAAACAGATTTAAGTGTGATGACAGATTATGGATTGTTAAAAAAAAGTCGTGCTGGAATATTCAACAATAATTGTAAGGGAATTTCGAATACGTTATTTTAAAAGAGGTGACATAATTAATAAAGAAGGTAATGTGTAACAGAAGATATGCGATTTTCAAATAAATGGTTTCTTACATTTTTGTACGTATATATATTTTAAATTGAATGTAAATCAAATTTATTATGTACAGAAAACAGATTTAAGTGTGATGACAGATTATGGATTGTTAAAAAAAAGTCGTGCTGGAATATTCAACAATAATTGAAAGGGAATTTCGAATACGTTATTTTAAAAGAGGTGACATAATTAATAAAGAAGGTAATGTGTAACAGAAGATATGCGATTTTCAAATAAATGGTTTCTTACATTTTTGTACGTATATATATTTTAAATTGAATGTAAATCAAATTTATTATGTACAGAAAACAGATTTAAGTGTGATGACAGATTATGGATTGTTAAAAAAAAGTCGTGCTGGAATATTCAACAATAATTGTAAGGGAATTTCGAATACGTTATTTTAAAAGAGGTGACAGATTTACTAAAGAAGGTAATGTGTAACAGAAGATATGCGATTTTCAAATAAATGGTTTCTTACATTGTTGTACGTATATATATTTTAAATTGAATGTAAATCAAATTTATTAATATTATTATTAAGTTCTAAGTATGTTTTTAGTTTTTTATTATTGTGACAGCTGTTTCAGCGCTTAAGGCCGTTTTCGAACTGCGGTTAAGCCACATTGTCACGACTTATTTATACGATTTTAATTACTCCCACCTCATTCTAATTTGGACGGGTTTTTCAAAATAATGATTTATTATCGGTAAAACCGATATAGTTAGAAAACAATTAAAATTCTGTTTGGTTTTCACATTTATAATGTGTTTCCTCGTATTTAACTGATATTTTTTTCTTAATTGATCTACTTAAATTTGTTATCTTGTTTTGATAATGTGAACATACTGAGAAGCGGTGAGTATACAATTTTCCTTACTTTATTAATTAATGTTATATTAGGATCATTCATTCGTTTGTTAATTTTTAATTGTTCAAGTAAATATAATATATAACCTTTTCTTTCTATATGTAAGGGTGTAGGTTTGTTCTTCTATATTATTACGTTATATCAAAAAAATTCAACATTAATACTATTGTATTATTTTTTTTTTAATGCTGGACAGTACTATTAGCAATGCAGAAAGAAAAGCAAGTTTTATTTTTATAAGTTCTTTAACTTCCTTGTGAGCTTTTCACATTAGCCATTCATTGTTGAAAGAATACGTATTAATACTTGAATTAAAATTTAAAAAAAAATTAAATTAAAACTACATATTAGTTATGATTAAAAAGGCAGCTTTGTTGGATACCTGAAGGGCTTTCTTAATATGATTTGCAAGATTACTTTTTGTATTTTTAACAGAGGACCTAGCAAAGAAAAGGCATATATCTTCCCGAAATCCTGTTATGCCATATCCTATATTACTTTGACATGTGGCAAAGTAAACACTACGCACTAAATCGAGTACATTCTTTAGTATATTAAAACAATACGTAGTTTTTTTCAAAAGCACCGTCAAAAGTGGAATATGCGTTTCCCAGCGAAGCTTGTCGTCAATTATTACACCTAAGTACTTAATGAAATGTGCATGTTGAGTTGAGTCACATTTGAACTGGTTAACTCTATCAGCGTTGAATGCGTGCATCACAACATCGGAGTAAGACCTTGAGTGGCCACTAACATTGATGCTGAAGTTTAAATATTTAGTTTAACTTGCGTTTATGGTGAGCAGATTATGGTCCAGCCATGATATGACTCTTTTCATGGTATATTCAGCCTTTATGTATACATCATTCCAAGTTCTTCATTTGATTAGTATCACTGCATCATCTGTAAAGCTTACATTAGTGTTATCATTATCCTCAATGTTAGAAATATCGTTAATGTAGATTAAAAACAACTATATTTTTCGAAACTCACTTTTTCAGCATAATCTAACTCAATGGGTTACATCTACCAGCAAAGTAGACAACATATTAATTACATATTATAATAAACTTACCTATACGAGTATATCTATTAAAATACACAATAACATTATAGTAAGGATTAATCAAAATGATCGACTCAATTTCGTACAGTCCTTCCATGAATTTCATGTGAATAATCTATATAGCAATTGAAAGAGGTCCAAAATTTTTCCACCGCTAGATCGCCCCTAGTTGCGCAAACGACCGCTAGAGTGCTCGCGCCGCCAAGTAGCCATTTCGCATCAGTTGTGAATTAAATGGCTATTATACAACGCAAAGTTTTCTGTGTTCATGAGTAATGTAAAACTGAGTCGCAGCCGTGGTGCAGCGTACCTTATGTCTCTATGCCTCCAACTAAAAGAGTATATGTCATTGGGTATCACGAATTTGAGCAAACTAGAAGGGAAAATTCCGGACCGACTGCGTGTATCATAACAGAATGTGCGAAATTGAGTCCATCATTTAGAAAACCTCTGTACATATTGTAATAAAATGTCGAAAGAATCTTTCAATAGACTTCGACTTAGCAATAAAACTGTTCGAATATAGTGATCTCTCGCCAGAGTGCTACTCTCAAATGACGTGCAAATTTACCTTATATAATTAATTAAAATTATATATTAAATAAAGTATCGGGGACTAAGATGGAAAATATTAATCTGCTAAATTCGCAGGATGGATCGAGCATATTTAAATTAATAAAATTCTGTATAAAAACAGATTAACTTTATTACACTTTAAGCCACAACGATATTTTTCCAGAAGGAGGAAACACGAAAGATTTTAATGTGTATATAATATGAACTGTAAGCGATCGTCACACGAACCCAGAAGACAGTTCGTTTTCTTATTCACCCTGACATTCGGTTCGCTGACGACTGCGCATGCGCGCGTCAGTGTTGCCACTTGGCAAAAGTTTCCAGTGGATTGATTTAATATTCATAGTTCCTACAAAACAAAACAATTTTTTTTACCACGCTCGGTTTCAAATTTGCGACCTCTGAGTCCGCAGCCAAGCGAACCACAAAGATCATCAAACTAACCATCGAGTTATAGTAATAGTACAATAAATTTTAATACCATTATTGATAACCATGTTTTTCCGAAGACATTATTAATATTTATATGACCATAAGGAAGTTGGCATTACAACATAAAATATAAGGAAAGTGAACCCAAATGTCTCATATCAAGCAATAATAGAAATATAATAAAATATCGCAATTTGATCGCCGATGTTTATGGGTTTCAGGGAAGTTTATTGAGAAATTTTATTTGCAATCAATAAACTGCATTAAATCATTTTTGGATAGAAACTACATTTTTCTGGAGTAATAAAAATATTTGTATCGAAGGAAATCATGGATGAATTTATGGGAAAATATTTACGATTTTTCAAGAAAAACTTATTTTGTGAATACATGTTTACATATGTTCTATAATTCATAGATATTGTACGTTAAGTAATTTTTCTTTCACATTTGTATTTGAAAATTTCAATTTTTATAAATTTATTAGAATAACTTATTGAAACTTATAAAACCTCATTGTAATAGTTAATCATTGAAAAAGACAATATTAACAAATTGTAATGTAAATACTGACCCCGCGTCTATTATTATGATTATTGTCTACGGAAGAGATTTGTGAGAAAATGTCTATGGGAGACATCCGACGGAAGGAGAGCTAAGAAGATGGCGTTGGACATAACCTGACACGAGCGGTGGAGCTCGACGTGATTGAAGGGAGTGATATGTGTTAGTTTCTTGTCTTTTCTATTTGACGCCAACGAGCGTCTACCTAATCTACCCGAAGTGGGTATGTTTTTTAATTACTGATGGCCAATTCGTAAAGCGGTGAAATCCAACCGCGCGTGCTTGGCGCGTTGGAGAAAATCCTTGTGGAGTGATGTGAACGGATACGAGAGTCGGTGGCTGTATCGACGACCCTACAGGACGTAAGGTAGCATCCTCACCTATCATTGTCTGAACCTCGCGGAAGAAGCTGTGGCGGATGGCGCTGCCGAGAGTCGTCATAGACCTCGCGGATGGTGATCGTGGAAATCGGCGAACATCAGGAGTGTAGCGGCCTTACCTGATGCTGAGAATAAGAATCCGTCCACAACAGCCATCTCTTTATTCTTGAAATGGTTTCGTTTCAAAATTAATCCTCTCTACTCTTCCATTTTTCTTTAACATTACAATCTGGTTATGGAGCTAATAAACATTATGTTTTTCCTTTAAATACGGTTTTATTTCTAGTATCATGATATACATCCCACTTCCCCGTGCTTCATACATCAGATTCATCCACGAATCCTGAGATAAGTCGAACAATAGCCGGAGGAGACGTTACAAAATCTACAATGAAACATGAAACAGAAAAGTGGCATCTGGAAATCGAAGCAAGGACCTCTGTTTTACCGGAACAACGCTTTTACCACTTAGCTAATGAGACCTGTTTATTTTACGTCATGTTGATTGATACTTCACCCGAGACACTATCTAGATTGAAAATATATTCGGGCAGAAGTTTGTAATCACACAAAACGATAGCAGCCGATATGGGAAATAATTGAGAATAATACTGGTAAATGTTAAAATTGAAGTTATTATATTTTCCTATTTTGGTATTTGTCAATGGAAGAAGAAGCCGTGGACGCCCGAGGAAGACATGGCACGATTAAGTGAATCAAAGACTAGTCGGCCCGTGTCAGAATTCGGAATAACAGAAGAGAATGTATGAGACGATGTATGAATGTGAATGAACCAAGAAGTATATGCCAAGATCGAGTTGTTTGGCGCTCCATCCTCTCTTCCTACCCATGTGGAGAAAAGGCATGATGGTTAGTTAGTTACTTAGCAGAGGTTTTTATAAATAAACCTTTTTTTTAAATGAATAAGAGTAGGTACTAAATTTTCTTTTAAAATATAAATAAAAATGGTATTCTACAAATAAAACTTGAACACAATAAAAAAAAAATGTATATATGTATTAGTAAGCTAGTTTTTTTTAATCGAAACTTTTCCTTATTCTTTCAACGAAAGACTCCTTTTTTAGCCATTTTAGCCAAACATATTAGGCAAATCTATCAGGGCCTAAAGCTTACCGAACGTAACACAGTGAAGCAATAGCGCCGCTCCGGTAAGTAATGCGGTACTAGATCTAAATATTTACACTCTGCTACTGCTACTGCTTGTGTTAACACGTTACTCTAACGATTTGCTAATTACCGCTGTTTACCTAGATTACTAAGATTTACCTTGTAGCCAAATTAGTAGGTTGTAAGCATTGGTGTTCCGATAATTTTCTTCTGATTTTAAATGCCAAATGTTATCGTTTTGTGTTTTAATAGTTGAAAATAATTAATTTTTTGTTTTGTTTTTTGGTTGACTTATCTGCTAAATTCGTTAAGTATTTACCTACTAAACAGCCGCCAAAGTCAAACTTATAAAAAATGGATGAGCGTAGCGCAGGAAGCACGTTTACCAGCACTGCGAAGTGCAGAACAGTATAGTTGCCTTCATTTTCCATGAACACATATTACGGCGTGCGTAAGCGTAACGTATCCGCGCCTGCACGGTCCAACACCAGCCGAGATTGTCGGCGTATATGTTGACGTGCTGGTGGCCACTGCCGCTTGTGACGGCAGTTAGTATGAACACATACAGTTAGCACCGCCATCTTCGTCAGTTGGCGTCTTTGCTAAAGCGGAGAAGATGGATAAAGATAAATTGATTGATTTGGTCAAGGAATTACGGTTATAAAATTATAATAAATATGGAAATAGGATGATGAAATCCTTTAACATGTTGTGGGGGACGCAAACGCTCAGTTGACAGCCGTACTCGCGTCTGTGCTGTGCTGCACATTGTAATGTGAATACTCGCGTCTGCACTGTGCCTGAACTGTACTATTCTGCTCTGCGTCGTGCTGGTAGACGAAATAAACATTTAATAGCGCATATATGCGCGTAGGAACATCGAATAGGTAGAAATTTACAACACGAATTTATTTTATTATAAGTACTAAGGGTCAAGATGTAAATTGCAAATATTATATATTTGAGATTTTGCGCTGATTTCATACATTTTGAAAGAAAATAAATTTTCCGTAAAACTAACTTAAAAATAACATGTTTAATTTGATAAAATGAATAGGAAATACTTACACGGTGTACTGATGATGGACGCTTTGCTCCGAAACAAGTTTATTTATTTATTTATTGTATAATATACGCCCTATATGGACTTTTACATTTAAAATTAGTTATAATAAACAGCTACAAAACACATCACAGTAGGTACATAGATAATATTTCAAACAAATAAAGGAATAACATAGTATAAGTACCATTCTAAGTAATAAGTTTCAGAGGCGAATAATCTAAACAAATTTTATTGATATGTATATATTATTCAGTGGTGAACACAAAATATTGCTCATTATTTTTTTAATCAATAATGACACCAAAAAATAAATACGCATTTATTAAAAAAAAAGTTTAATTTGACTTACGATTTATTCATTTCAAATTTGTCAATGCTGAATATTTTTGTGAAATAATTTATTTGGCAAACCCAACAAAGGATATTCGTTAGGTCTGGGAAATTCCTTCTTTAATCGTTGAGCTACGAATCCCTTGGGTTTAATTTAATCCATTTGGCGGTATTTAGTATTATTCAGAAAATATCTTTCTCTTACAGGTTATACTATTGATCTTGTTTATGTACACGAAGAAAAATAATCTTACATAACGTAACATGAATTCTTCTTCAATAAATGCTAATTCACTTTGTGGCGTCATTTAAAATTATATAATTTAAATTAATATTGAATAAACAAATATTTTAATAAATAAATATCTACTTGTTTTGAAACCAAGGGTTCCTTCGTCAGGATGCAATGTACACTAAAAAGTAGTGACATTTTTTTTTATACGAATACCCCACAACAGTCCCAACTGCTCCCAACCGTCTGGAGCCAGTGAGACTATGGCATGCCCAATTGGGGAATGTTCTGTGGCTGAAGGTATTATTGAGGGGAAAGAGAAGGGGAAGAGGAAGGTACGGAAATACCTGACTATTCAGATCTGGTCACCAAACACGGCTTAAAGCCATTTCAAGCAACGTTTCAATTCTGAATGGTGGTCTTTCACCAGGGCGATACTGAGAGTATCTTCCGCTCTGGAATTAGTATAGATAAATTACAAACATTGATAAAAGTTACAATCGTTGGTGAGATGAGGTAATTGGGTATTAATGTAAAAATAATTACACAAAATTAACAAAATTATTATAAAATAATTACCAGATATTTAATTATACAATTTTTTTTTTTAAATTTTATTTCACAGTATTTCAATTAAAATACTTATATTTGTAATAAGTGTCCCAGAGTACCTACACGAGGAGGTTGTACTTTACAACTATGCCGTTATTATGGCCGGGAGAGATTTTTTGTCGCCTTAAAAGTTTTACGATAAAAAGCTTCGCGACTTCGGAATACGTACAGGAACAAACTGACAAGGGCTCGGTTGACAAAGTGAAAATCTTCTCAAAGTCTTTGCAAACTTACGCGAGGGGGTTCATGTAAATAAATATATTTTTAAATTAATTTCCTTAGATGAGTTGGCCGAAGTAACAAAGTCATAATGGGGATCTTGTAAAAAAAAACTTTAGCGACTCTCCACACTAGCAGACAGGTTTCGCTAAAACCATTTTATATCTTTAAAATATATCTACAACACTATTCAAAGTCACTAGTCAAACATAGTGCACAAGTAGGGGGGTGTGCCCACTACCGCTTTCTTAAGAATAACAAATAAATCGAGAGAGAAAGATGACGTGGTGCGAGGGAGACAGGTGTTGTCGGATGAACTTTCGCGGCGCTACTCGACACAGGGGGAGTGCCACTAGCATCTTGAAAAAACAACTTTGCGCCTGGTTGGTGGTATAAATAGAGCCCGAAAGAGCAACTCAGCAGTCAGCCAGCAACGCTCAAACCGACAACACTTCACCCTCAAACCGCTCTACCTCGCTCTACTTTTACCGACTTGCCTTCTTCTTTACTCAGACCACCGCTGACCCTGGACCCCCCCCCCCTCGCATCACCACGGGCAAGGCCCGTGGAGCATCAGTCAAGATTTGCACAAAAAGCAAACAAAGAACAAAAAAAAAAACAAAGTGCAAACCAAACAAAAGTCGTTATTTTGCCAAGGTTTTGCACAAAAGGGAGTTTTTTGCAGGTTAACATTCCTTCGGATCAGCTGCCCACTACAGTTCGTTTGTGGGCAATTTTGTCTGGTACAGTCATTGTATACATGTATACGGCATAGATTTTTTTACAATTTATAATTACAAAATGTACTTATACGGACTAAAAGAACGCATCACAATTAATTGTATTACTGTTCCATTCGATATTTATACATACTGTTTCAAAGAGACAATATGAATGGTCGAAGAATTCTTTCAAATAATATTTTTTAAGAATACTACTGATATTTGAGACCTTTCACATTGGCTTCCAAATTTCATTTCATTCGGTATTTATTGATTATATTATGTGTCGGCTACGTATTCAAAAGATACTGTATTATAATTTGCAACTCTATTACAAATTTGGATATTCCCGCTACAGACATTTTGTTTGCAATCCGCTCGCCAGAGGCACTGATCTCTCCTCTGTTGACCTAACGGAGAACTACTTGATCAACACGTCACAATGAGGATCAGGCAATTCAGACGGCCCGATTGGATTCGATTCGAAGAATAAACAAATCCATACCGATTTTTCTTATTACAAGCGTGCTGACTGAATATATTGGATTGTAAACATTAGGCGTTTTATTTATCGCTAACAAATATATACACATTTCTAGCAATTCCTATGTTTTAATTTGTAATTTATTCTCTAACTTACTGACAAGACTATTGTTTTGGCATCTTAAATACATAATTATTATCTACCTACCTCCCCCCCTACCCGAACCGATCCTTATTGTCACTGGAAGGAGATTATGCCAGTTCAGTTCGATCTAAGGCTCGTCGCGGGATGACAATTTAAATGCAATAGAAAAGTTCACTTCAAGATTATTTCCGAAACAACTATAGATAATAATTAATAAAGAAATGCATTATACAACTTGCATTGGTTTTCCGCTTTTTTCGTGTATGGGATAATGGAACACTTCCGCAGCACGCACACGGATGCTTTTAGAAACCCAATATACACGCGATCTAAATTGTAGACCCTTTTTTGAGATACAATGGTGAAAACGTTGGTCAGTCCGAAACAAATTTAAGTTTTGCGAAGCAAAAAAGCGATTCAATTTTGACACTAGTTTATTCATAAAGGATGAACTGGAATCGCCTTTGGATATTGCGTTTAATTAAATCGAAGGGAAAGCGAAAATAAGTTCAAAGCCTGAACAATATTTAAAAAAAATTCAAAAATCAACTATTTTTTACTTCTGTTTTCTACTCAAACCCATATACTTACATGACTTCCTACTCCAACACCCTGAAGAGAAACATCTTATATTGTAGTTGTTAGTTTAAGTTGTTACAAAACATTTTAATAAACACAGTGGTTAAAAAATAAACTAAACTAAAACTACTTAAAGCATCGAACATACCATCCGGTTAGTAAAGTTGACTAATGCATCAGATTCCCGTCTAGGCATTGTTGCTGCAATTCGTCTGCTATCTTAGTTCTCCATTAATGATCAAGCGACATCCGTTTCCACTTATAATGATACTTGCAGGAGTTTTTAAAATATTTTTCAAATTGTTTAAAACCAGGTAATGCTCGTGTTTCTTAAAAAAATATTTAAAGAAAACATAGAAAATATTATATAAAAATGTTCTGAATATGGTAATAGAATTTGACTAAGAAAATGTTGAATAAAACCTTAGAATCGTTATATGATTTTGTTATCATAAATAAAAAAAAAATATTATTCATAATCTAATTCCGCATTCTGGCCCAATAAATGATATTGACCCAACTGAAAAATGTGCAAGTAGAATTTTTTTATTAAGTATTTTCTTCAAAAATTTAAAAAAAATTGTTGCACTTTTTTTTATGTATTTCTTAATATATATTTTTTTTAAATTATTATATTTATTATTTATGTGTATTTTTATAACCAGAAACTTTCCTCTTGCGGGTTTGTAAAAGTAGTAGGAGAAATCAAATATCTAGGGCACTTCATCACCAATAAATGACATGGACACGCAAAGACGAGCGCTCAGTGTAAAGTCAAACATGTTCAGTAGAAGATTTTGACTTTACAGTCCACTTGTAAACAGGGTGTTATTTCTTGCATTCTGTACAACTTTATATTCGTTGCTTTGGGTAAACTTCAAGAAGAGTACCATGGAAAGGCTTTGCGTGCAGTACAACAACGCCTACCGCACGATGTTCGGCCTTTCCAGATAGTGCAGTACCTCTAAAATTCTCACGGAGGGGCGAGTTTCTGGTTTTGCAGGCCTCATGAGAACCCGGGTGGCAGGATTTAGGGAAACGATAAACTATAAAGGATAACTCTGTAAATGTCTTCATTATTGCGTCCCGCTAGAGTTCAGATTCCAGCACAGAAGGACAACGGAGAAATACATTGACTCTATCAATATCAATGTAATGCCACTAACATCTATTATGTTCTTTTTGTATTTTCATGTGCATTATTTTCATCATTTTGAATGCAAATCAAATATAATAATTTTATCTTTAAGTTCTGCGAGTATTTTAGTTTTTTATTACTGTGACAGCTGTTTCAGCGTTTAAAGCTATGTTCAAACAGTGGTTAGGCCATGTTGAGACGATTTATTTATGTGACTATATACCTCAGATATATTTGTAGATTATATTGAAAACATAATTCTTAAATATCCGTTTGCTAAATGCATAACAAACTATATCAGATATGTTGACGATATCCTCATAAAATGTTGGAAAGGCATTCGTTCTGCGTGTATCAAATCCACATATCTATTATTTTAATAATATTCCTCTGTTAAGACATCGACAGACTTTGAGAATTTTTTTTGAGATTCTTTGTTCATTATTAAATTAATGTTATTATTAAGTTCCGCAAGTAATTTAGTTTTTTTTATTGTGACAACTTTTTCGGCGTTCAAAGACATTTTCAATTTATTTATATTAATTTATTTATATTAATTTATTTAAAATAAAAAAATGAATTCTACGAATTACACACACAAACAATTAATAATTAATTCATTTTCATTATTTATTTATTTTGTACTATCCTTATTATTAGTAAATTTATACTATCTGTGGAATGCACTAAACCTTAAATATTCCGGAATAAATAAATATTTTTTATCATTATTTAACCACTTTTTATCGATTAAATCAATATGCTTCAAGACCGATAATCCCTGATAAATCTGATGAAAGGACCAACGGTCGCAGTGGTTACCATAAAGTGTTTCATTATTGGTTATATTGTTTTTTTACAGTTGTTTACATTTTGATTGACCCTCTTATCGAAGCATTCTTTGCAGCAAGTTGGCGGCCGACAGCCAACAGCAGACACGAGTTGGCTAACTTTGTTAGAACTTCATATCGTCTAAGCGCTATGCCTGTATTGACTAAATAAAACTGATATCCCCGTGCAGAAAAAAAACATAGAGGATTTTGCAATGCCTTGCCTGATCCAGATACAGGGCTTCTTTTTCTCTGAAATGAAATATGACGTATTGATTTGGAGTATCCTTAATCCTAAGCGGAAAATAAAACATGGCGATCAATAGAAAATGTTTATATGTTTCGTTTGAAACACAGATGGCGCAACACTTTTACAAAAGTATTAAGAACTTGCTGATATGGAGGATAGAGGGCCGTTAACTGTTTCATTTAAAATATGTTGTTTTTAAATATTAATTAATTTTTATTGTGTTTAATTAGCGGAACTCGTTTTTTTTATTAATTTTAAGTACTTAAATCAAATTTAATAATGTTCTATAAGTATTTTTTTTTTAATTAGATAAAAAAGGAGAATAATGTTGACAAATCTTGAATTTGAGATATGATATCGATGAAGATGACATAAATTGAACTGGTCTCATTAGCTAAGTTGGTTAAGCGGTTGCCCCGGATAAGCAGAGGTCCTCGGTTCGAGTCCCAAATGCGACTGAAAACTTTTTATTTTCTGTCGTTTTTTTCCCGTTTTCATGTTTCAATTAGGTTATGTTAATATTCTTTTCTACAAAGATTAAATATTAAAATGATGTTTTTAAATCTCAATAAAAAAAAATAATAAAAATAAAAATAAAATAATTTTGTTTAAATCAAATTTAATAATATTGTTATTAAATTATATTAATAAAAATATTATCAAATGTATCATTTTTTTTAAATAAATGGAGTTCCACGAATTAAATACAAAAACAATTAATAATAGTTCTATAGGTATTTTAGTTTTTAATTATTGTTACAGCTATTTCCGCGTTCTAGATCATTTTCAAATTGTGCATAGGCCACATTTAGATGACTTACTTATATGATTGTATGTAATCGCACCCAATTTTAATTTGGATGGCGTTTAAAATGATTTATTATCGGTAAAACCGATTTTCTTTGAAAATAATTGTGATAATTATAAAATGTCTGTTCTGTGATGTATTTGCAGTTGAAAACTTTTTTCCCCACATAAAGTGTCTTCCGAATTGTTTTATAATAACGTGAATGCTAACGTTTATGAAAAATATTCATGTCTTCCTTCCTTCCTTGCGCGGTGCTGGCAACTGTTTTGACATGTCTCCAATTATTCAAATATCTCCGTAAATATATTCAAAACAGATTTCATATTTTAGGTTTTCCTCGAAATGCATTTATGTATTGTATAAAATAATAAAATAAATCTATATATTTAACGAACACCAGAGTTTGTGGCAACAATATGTTCTGTCAAAAAATTGCAATAAAAGTAGTTAATATTGTTGAGAAGTTAGAAAGGCGGCCCCCCAAGTTGGCGCCAGTGTTGGAGATGGGAAAATCCGCCCCATGATGCAGCGTCAGTGTTGAGGAACAAGCCCCACTCTAGGGCGGCAGTGTAAGAGCACTGACACGTTGGGGGCCAGTGTTGGGGAACAAGCAAAAGATATGTTATAGTTACCAAGAGGCCAACTGTTGAGACGGCTGACTCCCAGCTCACCTCAACTAGCTCTGTAGGGTAGAGTAGGGATTTCGTCTCTCAGGGTTGTAGGTCGGCTTCCGCCTCATATCTGGACAAGGACACAAGGGGCTCCCATACCATTCAAATTATAGAGTCCAGTTCTCAGTACATGGTTTATTGCAAGAGGACATACATTATATTTAAATCAAAACATACGATTGATTTAACCTAAAAAACAGACATCCTGCCAATGTTATATCTCTCTGGAATTAATTCGGGCATTTGCGGAAGGCAGGTAATTACATCAGCACAATTAATAGGGGTTAGATAAAGCTTACATGATTCATGGCGTCGAGACTCGCGTCCTTCCATTGTAGGTGCGTAATTTTCGGGAACACACCAATTCACGCGGCTGGCAGTTAATCAGTCGCCTGGAGTTTATAGACATTACTAGCTAGATTGTTATTTCCAACGGTATCTCAAGTACAAGGAGTTTATATTGCCCGATGCAAGATAAGCGTGATGACGCTCACCCACGCGTAGGCAGCCATTGCCAATGACAAGTGGCTCTGCGTTTTAAACACACATCCTATCGATTCCAATGCCGGTGTTGTTCTGTCGGGCGAGCAGCGGCGGCCCGCTGCCGTGAGCAAGTCTCGCTCGCTGGCGGAATGGAAACGGAACCCGCCATAAATAATCTCGCGCATATTTTAACGAGGGGCTAGATGTATTTTAATGTAGTGACTTCGTTACGTAACAATATATGCGTATAGATAACTTGTCGAATGGTACGGTAGAGAGAGAGAAGGGTATGGAGCGTCGCTCACCGTACCGCGATGCGCGGTCGTCAGTAGTAGCCGGCGGTATGCCGGTTGTAATGTACGAATCATACGTTTTATCTTTGGCCGATGTTACATTACATTTTACTTACATATCACGAACATACAATGAAAAATGTCTATGTAAAGATCCCTGTCCGTTGGCATACTAAGACTGAAGCTCTTAGCATAGACAAAAACCTACAGCTGTGCAAGTCAGAATATTTTTAAAGTATTCTTTAATTAAAAATATCCTCTCTTGTGAAACTATGAGCCCGCTTCTATCCAAAAATCCTGCCATCAATCTGCCAAAAAACAAGGGCTTTGACTTGGCCAGTTTTGATTGCATGCTCACGATATGTATGTACATATGTACTATTAATAATATTATTTACATGAGTAATAAATGTTAAGTTTTTTCACCTTACTTAAAAATTACATAATTCTAATTGTGTTCCCTGTACACTGGCTTTGTACTTTGGCTCCGACGCTGTACGAGCCAACAGATTTTTCTAGCACAGTAAGGAGAAAAGATTTAAAAAAAAATTCTAGCATTCCCGAGTTACGAATAACTTGACAATATTTGAAAATCTCCTACTACCGTCACAGTTAGCGGAATATATTGTTTGTGTCGTTATGGAGGTATTAGCCAACTGAGAAATTGAACTCCACGATGCCTGGATAAGACCCATACGCGATGCCAACTCAGCCAATGACCGGTATGTCTGTCAAGTCCGGCATGTTTCTGAAATGCTTGTACATACGTAAGTATCAATGAAAATTTCAAAATTATTTCTGTTACGTTTCCCAATAAGGAACTCCAGTCCAATTTTTTTATCAATAATTACGTTCAAACTTAAATACCAATGTGTTTCGTTATTTTTTTAATGGTAGTTTTCGTAGTGAAAATAATTTTCAAAGTTTCAATTTTTCAAAGTCCGCCAAAATGCTCCAAATCTATGACCGGTCGGTTTTGGGGTTAAAATGTCAAATGTCAAAACAAGGGTGAGATTTACCGTACATAATTTTATTTTGTATTCATAGTAAACTATAACTAAACATGAGTAATAACATTATGTACCTTTTTAGAAACTTTAAGTAAAAACATAATAATAGGATTGAGCAAGTACACCGTTATATTCGTATTCATAATTGGTTTGCTTGTAAATACTCCAATTTATATCATTGATAATAGTTTTTTTATTTTTTTAATTGAACAATGATTAAAGAGCTTAAAGTTGTCCAAATTAAGATTAAATATTGCCAAAACTGAAAAATACATATTTAAAATACAAAACAAAGTCGAAAAATATAAATGTCCACACTAATCCAAAAACAGAATACGAGTACACACGTGACGTCAGATGTTCCAAATGCAACACATAATAAGGTGTTTTTTTTATGAAATGATTTTTTGTTCACTTTTAAATAACGGTTTTCAAATTCTACTTGTTATAAATAATAATAGTTATGTATTGTTGATTAGTTGATCTATATGAATACATATATTTATAGCTATAATATTTTCACAGGAGTTCCTTATTGATTCCAACTCGTTATTATGTATGATGTCAAATTTAACTTGAGCAAGTTATTCTATACGTAAATTTAAACAAGTCACAGCGCCGTATATACGAGAATGTAATTACAATACACTAGCTTAGCAAGTTTAACCGCTTGTTTTATAACCTCACTCCACCATCAGTGTGGTCAACTTGCTAACCACTACGCCAGGGACTATTATTGCAATCACAATTGTAGCAGCGGTACATTTGTGGCGGCCCCGTGCTTTCCAGTGCTAGCTTTGGAGTTCCGACTTACTCTGTGATGAAGTTATAGTCTAAGTATAATCGCGGAATAATAAACTAGATTTCATGCGGCTTTACTTAGAGCAAGATAATAAATTTCTAACAAATTCAAGTCAGACTGAATGTTTTCCATGCAAAGTTCTTCCATATTTATGTATCTTCCTTCTCACTGAACAAAAATATAGATATTACCAGAATGTCGAATAGTTTGTTATTCGTACCAAATACCCGTGAGAATTGATGCAGGAACGTTATTTCTGAGTAATGCTCTTTTATGTTGCAACGATACAATACCAGTGGCGGTTCGTGGCCTATCTCAATTGGTGTTCAATCGAACAATAAAAAAGTGAGATTTTTTTCTGCATAAAAATATTACTCTGTGACATTTCCATACTATATTTTATATTTTTCATAGATTTAAAGGAATTTCGCCCAAACACTGCACCAGAAATTAGCGAACAAGGAACAATTAGGCGATTTTTTTAAAACGTCCGTGGATAATTAATAATATAATATCCTAAGTTACAAAAATAATTTTAAATATGAAAATTCGCTTAAGAAAATGTACTGCTCATTTTTTATTAAAAAAGAATCATCTTCAGTAAATAACTTATTTTAATAACGAGTCAAAACACGATAATCCATACAAAATTGTTGTTAACAAATACGAATACATTTTTTTTTTAATTAAATCAAAATCAAATTTAATAAAGTTATTTAGTTCTGCAAGTAATTTTCAGTATTTTTCATTAATATCCCTCTAGACAAAATGGCTTATGAAAAAGAAAACGAAACAATAAAAACAATCGCGGTTAATAACGAGTATGGAACAAATAACATTGAAAAAATTATAAAAAGAAAGAAATATAAAAATAAAATCAATTTAATATATGCGGGACATAAAAAGAAATAAAAAAATTTGCATGTCTGGAATTTCTCGGTCCAATATCTGTAAAAATTGCAAAAGGAAAAAAATTAAATACGGCTTATAGAACCAATAATAATATAGGAATAAGCCTAAAAATCTCAAAAAGTAAGAATCCTAAACTTAATATGACTCCTTTTACAGCAGGGTGGGCAGAAAGGACGGACCGACAAACAACTCCATCTTGGCACACACTTGTTGATTCTTTCACATTCATACATCGTCTCATACGTTCTCTTCTGTTATTCCGACTTCTGACATGGACCGACTCAAGTATTTGATTCACTTGATCGTGCCATGTCTTCCTCGGCCGTCCCCGGTTTCTTTTTCCATTCACATTCGCGTCAAATTTTCTTCCTACACTCCTTTCGTCGTTCATTCGCTCTGCATGCACAAACCATCTAAGCGTCCATTTAATCTAAATGGTCGATTTTTACCAAGGCAACTTTTAATGATATTCCACTATCGCCAACGAATTCAATAAGATCGGGTTGAGTTAGTGCAGAAACGTAAATTTTGTTTTTAATATTTGTATGTTGTTTTACGTGAAAAATACATGAATTAATTAGTGTTGACTTTCTTGTGTTTTTTAACAAATCTCTTTGTAGTCGTCCCAGCTTCTCTTTTTAGATTTTATGTACATTTGTTGCGAAAACTCATAAATCTTTTCTCTTGTTTTTTTTTTGTTGATGGAGGTCGGAATGTAGTTCATTTGTTCATTTATTTAAATGAAAAGTAACTTATTTTTAAAATAATCCTCAATCAACATTGTACAAAATAAATTTTATTTTAATTTTCCGTATTATATTAAATTAATACAAAAAAAAATATTTTACAATAAGAACACTTTGACTGTCCAACTTGGAAGATCCCGTTTTAGGACAGTCAAACTGACAATCTTAATTCCTATTACATAATATGTAAGAAAAAATAAACATAGTATATTAGAAAAATAAATGTTCATATATTACAAGGTGATGTGTACCCGGCCTTGCTCAGGATTTTTTTTAAAAATAAAGTTATGAAGTTGTGAAATCTTGCTTGTCGTAATGGTGCCGTAATTAATTTGACCGAGAAAGTAATGCCTATTGATGGCTAAACAAAGAAATAAAAAAAGATTCATATATCGGACGTCCAAATCATAATACGTATTTAGGAAATGGCACGGATGCGCCTACGTCATCACATGTAAAAAGTGCATCACCACATTAAGGTGACGTACCTCTGCGATTCAGATGACGCATTTAAAGACGTAAACGGCAGCTGTTGACGTCACTATTTCTGGGACATAAAACAATGACGTCAACTAAATCATCAAAAACGTCCTAACTGACGTGTTTCTATTAATCTCAAAGACGTCAATCACTTTGAACATACGTCAATTGTTTCATAGAGAAAAACCATATAAATAGAGAGTTACTTTAATAAAGCATTCATTGTGAAAAGTTATTCGGCCTTTATTGATCTATATTCTCCTACAAAGAACTTCTGCTGACAGATTAAAGTGTCGTATGTGTACCAGTGTTTCCTCCGAAATATAGTATTTGTATATGTTCCGTACAATTCATTTAAAAAATTAATTCCATTCCAAACGATTATATTTTCATAACATATGTAAATAATAAAGTTCTTAAGCAGTTCCCTACTTGTGTTTTCCATTTTGAAAATATTCTACCCAAACAAACCTTTTTTTTTAATATGTAATCTGTAGCTTACCAGAGTGTTATATCTATGACCCAATCTAAACACAACATGACGAGTTCAATGTTTTCCATAGTAATTTTTAAATGATACAAAAATAGTTTTAAATTTTGGATTTTATTCAAACTACTCTCCAAACCTTCCCGATATACTAATAATAACAAACTGTGAAATTTTCTGCAAAACCAGTCTAGTAATTTTCGAGAAAATCGCGAACAGACAGACAAATATTATTTTTTGTAAATATAGATTTTTCACTCCACTAAGCTGTTTTCATTCCTTTAATTGACATTGTCTTCATAATGTAGGAATATATTGTCTTATTTCTCATGACTTAGTTTATTTTATTATGCACGTATGCAACTACTGGCTCAAACAAGTCAGCAGTCACAAAAAAATTGCGAAAAAACGATTAAAAATAAATAATGTCTAAAAAAATCTCACCCCGAGCGTCATGCTCATACATCTCACGTACCTACATAAAAACATCAGTGAATTTCAATAAAATAATTGATTATACGTTTTTTATAAGAAATAATTTTATGTCGTAATATCCGGGTATCTTTTTATTATCTGCTTAAGCGACCCTCTAAAACATGCATATTAATTTTTTGATGAAAACACATTTGTAACCACCTTCCACTTGTTTATTTCAGACTGAACCAGTTTCATCCCGTGACGGGTATCTTCAGACTGGCACAATTAAAACTAAGTCTATGGTGTACCATATAGTATTTATGTCAGGAGTAATTCACATTGCTCTTTCTGATATTGCAAATTATGGGACTAACTAATTTGTCATGTAACCCCACTTCTAAGGAATCACCTTCATTGGCTTTGATGTCCTGAAAGAATATAGTTCAAGATCTACTTACTGACCTTCAAAGCATTGCAGGGAATGGCGCCAGCATATATCTGAACTATGCATCCGACAGGACTTAAGTGATAGACAGCTTACTCTGGGTCAGCAGATCTAGATGCTACTAATCGTCTAATTGAACTCTCAGGGTCAAATCGAACCGTCTACTATGATCGCTCTTTTCGTGTAAATAGCCCTCTCATTTGGAATACACTTCCCCCAGCTCTTACTAATATCCAGATAATTGACTGAGTTTAAACGGGCTTTAAAAAATTATTTAAAAAATCCCACTATCTATAAATTTTAATTTCTCTTCAATTTATTGAAAAAATCCATTTCCTCAAGCCTCTGGTAGTTGTTAGGTTTCGGTTTCCTCCGTATACATTTTTTAATTTTTTTTTATGTGAAGTCAGTTATTGCTGAACATAACCCTCCTGTCTTAAAATGTTTCTATTTTTGCAGTATTATTGTGAATGTTTTATTTTTGTATAGCCATGTACAATGTACATACTGTATAATATTTTGTTATTTTATTAGATGAATATGCACCTAAGGTAAGTACCGTAGGAGTAATATTAAGAATAAGCAATAATGTATGTAATATGTTAAGAATGTGTAGATAGAATGTAAAAGTAGCACTGTAGGAATACCACTGAATGGAGTTATTTAATCATTTTTATTTAATCAAGTTTATTTAAAATAAAGCGCACTCGGGGTGAAATAACACAAAACTGCGCTATATAAATCCTTTGTTATTACTATTATTATAAATCCTGACATATAGCATAGATTTAGTTTTAATTGTACCAGTCTGAAGATGCCCGTGATAGGGTTAAACCGGTCCGGTCAGAAATGAAGAAGTGGAAGATAGTAAAAGATTTTTTTTTAAAACGCAATGTATTTTTCAATTAGTTTAATTTTGTACCCCGTTGATACTTGTGTTAAGCGAAACCGGTCGGTATTAATAAATTCAATTAATTTCATGGTTATGTAAAAAGTAATCTTTCATATAAAAAAATGATTATTTAGGTTTTAACCTAAATAAGATTTATCAGTATAGGTTTTCGGGGTAGTTTTTTTTCATACTTTGTCACTTCTAAAAAGTGTGCCAGTTGATGCGTGTGTTGATTTAAGTTCGATTTACGTCTACATCACCGCGCAGTGCAGACACGTAAGCGTCAGGCATGGCAAAATTAGTGCTTTCGTTATCAAATTCAATTCAATTCAATTCAATTCCATTCAATTCAATTCAATTATTTATACCTTTTTCTAAAATTTTACATAATTTACATTTTAAGGCATTTTAAAATATATTATTGGATAAGACAACATCCAAAATAATTACTTCTAAAAAATAATAAAAATTAAAAAAAAAGAAGACATACATAATCTCAGTAAATTGCATACTACATATACAGTTATTATACAAGTAGCAAAAAAGCTTTATGTTTGAACGCAGCTTCATTGATACTAAATACGTCGTTATCTATGAACACGTTCACGTGCGATGTTATGTGAATACTCCCTTCTTTGCCATGCCTGCCACTGCACGGTGTCGGTAGATGGGAATAGACCTTTTTCCGGTCACCGTCTTTTCATACCATTGAAACTAGCAACTTCTACGTTATCACACTTCCCGTACTAAATACCAGCACTCATAGGTCGGGCATAAACATTAAACACAAAACGTTTTATTGCCGACGTTATATGACAACATCGGTGATGAAAAATTATGACGGAGGACGTGTTACATTTATTTCAATATCGCACTCAATGTTTGCAAGTGATGTCAGTCCAGAAATATCCAGTGGAAAATATTTATTGAAAAAAATACATAATAAAATTAAGGGTTCCATGATAATTCAACGCACATTTAAAAGCACAAAAAAAACTATCTCGACAACCTAATTTTATCTAACCACAACAAAATTTAAAAAAAATGTAAATATATATTAATTGGGTTTTCGAGCCAGTTTTTTTTCGTACTATCAGTGACTTTGTATCACTTTTCAAAAGTCTGTTTATTTATTCAGTAATCAAAATTAAGACACTATTTTTTTTCGAATAGCGTACAAACTAATAAAATTTTGTTTCAATTTGATGATCATTTTCACTTGTTGGGCCTTTCTCGCTAATGAGTAGCAAAATAAGTTAATAATAATAACAATATTTTATTATTTTCTTTTTTTTATAACAAAATAATAAAAAAAATTATATCATCACTGGAATTTCCCGTGCTGAGGATTTCATTTACAAAATATTAAATTTCATTATATTAAATTTATGAAAAAAATAAAAATAATTATTGGGTGAGGTGTTTTAAGTGCAGTTGATTGGTTTCGGTGTTTACTCTGTATTTGGTGTTAATGTATTTTCTATTTCAGATCTACCTATGTAGCGAATCCAGTGTTTTATGTGAAAGTTTAAGTTTAAGTTTTTTTTTGTCGGAAGTGTATATATATATATATATATATGTATAATATTCATCAATACACATAAGCCTAAAAATGTTTCCTTCGCCTAAACTCTAATTACACTAACTATAATAAAATTGTGATTTATACATATCATCGCTCTTTTTCCTTGACAGTTTTAATACACAAGCGCAACGCACTTTGTTCTTTAATTCCTTACTTAATTAAATTGGTTGAAGGACTTACTGGAAATTAATTGCTTCCAATTCGTTAAGTCTCAACCCGTGGGATGTATCATATCCCGCCATCTCCGAAAATACGTTCCCCATTGTAACATGGAAAATTTTACCTTTACCTCAGAAGTCAAAGGGCTGGTGTCAAATATTTTTTTAATTGATCAAGGAAGAAAGTTCTTATGTGGTTTTCGCACTCCCTGCCTTCTGGATCCAGTGAGACTATTCCGAAAATGATATATATTGATAGACTGAGAGTTCTTACTGACGAGGAGCGAGTAAAATCGTCTTTTTGGAAACACGATTTACATATATTACACTTGGAGAAGTGGAAAGGGCGATAAAATGAGATGGGGGGATTTTGGAAAGCAGTTGTTAGTTTTATTAATGACAATTCCGATTTACAAAAAAGTTGATAAAACAATCGACAGAAGAAAGATTTTTTTTAAACAAGGTCGCACGCTGTAGGTACACACTTTTTGAGCGAATATAATGAATAACAAAACATAAATATTACTTTGTAATCACCACTTTCTTAATATATACCTATCAACATGTTTCGAAAGCGAAGCTTTTCTCATTAGGAATATACAGAATACAAATTTGGTGATTATAAAGTAATTTTTAATTAATTTATTAATAATGACCCCAGAAAGTGTATACTAATCTTTTGATGAAATTATAAATAATAAAACAATTATTTAAAAAATGCCAATAGTTTAAGTTGTTTTACATAGACTTAAAAACAACATTTGATGAAAACAATGAACAAATATTCAAAAGAAATTTAAACTACATTGAAAATGCAAATGTTTCAAAAAATTCGATCTGACGACGTTGCGCGACATTGTTGTCAGAAAATAATAGCGCCTCCTACCGCGACGCATCTTATCGCCGGGAAGCCTTCTTCTTCGGCGAACCTCTTTGGCGCTCTGCCACTGCGTCTCTTCCGTGGCCCGTGAGCAACTGGAACTTTATCCACTGTAGTCGGCCTGTTTTCTTGCACGCCTCCTTCAGAACCTGAATATTCGCTTACAGAGTACTGTTACCAGGAGTGCTTGGTCCCCATCTTAATTAAGATATTCGATCGGTGATAAAATAATTTTACTTCTGATATTAAAAAAAAAATTGCTAAAAAATAGACATCACGTTCATCCAAAAGAGAATGAACAAAATAAACCAGGTGCTGAATTAAAAAAAAATCCAACAAAAGCGTGTGATTTTCGGCTGATTGAATCAATATTTTATATAGTCTATTTGTGCCCAGGTAATTTTTGTCTTAATACGGCGTTACGCAATCGGTTACTGGTGTTTGGTTAAAACATATTATTTATTACAGAGATTCTTTAATTAGCCTTTTTAAAAAATGATTTACCAAAAACACCGTATTAAAATGGAAGTATCTGCTAGTAAGAATCCTTTATCTACACAATAAGATTGCCCAGACGTGTGGTTTGAATGTTTTTTGTACCAAAACGCCATCTACGACCTTAAAAGAATTAAAAAAATAATGATGTCATTTGTCTACGACTATAAAAAAGTTCAGAAATTGCAGATTAAAATCTGTCGGATATGTCCTGATGCATTATGTAAATATTAATACGTGTATTTTTTAGAAAGCGTTCAAATTAATGGCTTATTTTGCATAAGCTTATAGGTCTACATACCCGCTTAGAATTAAAGCAGCTACGGAACGTCAGTTGCCATATTGAGTAAGGTAATATTAACTTCGGATTATAAAATGTTCTGTTACTTTTGGTATAAATAATTAACGCAGGTAAAAAAAACATCCCCTTGGCTTATAAAGACTTATAAAGACAATATTTAGCCAGTAATGCAAATGAGAATGCTAAATGCTGACCTCCGTCCTTCATTAATTATTTTTATGTTTAATTCGTAGAACTCTAATAACTTTATTTTTTTAAGTTAATGTAAATCAAATTAAGTTCTGCAGGTATTTTTAGTTTTTTTTTTTTTTTATATTACCGGTTGTTTCGGCGTTCAAGGCCATTTTCAAACTGCGGTTAATCCACATTACACATAAATAAGTCGTCACAATGTGGATCCATCCTTCATTCACAACGGCAAACACAAAACAAAAACACAAAACACAAAAACACAAAATTTGACGGCCTCCATGGTCGAGGGGTAAAGCTCTCGACTACGAATCCGAAGGTCGCGGGTTCAAATCCCGGCGTGCGCAAGTAATTTTTATCTAATTAATTATTAATTAATTCATTTAAAAATAATATATAGTATATATGCGCACGTTCCAGAGTGGAAGATACTCTCAGTATCACCCCGGTGAAGAACCACCATTCAAAATTGAAACGTTGTTTGAAATGGCTTTTAGCCGTGTTTGGTGACCAGATCTGAATAGCCAGGTATTCCCCACCTTCCTCTTCCCATTCTCCTTCCCCTCCCCAATACCTTCAGCCTCACAACATTCCCCAATTGGGAATGCCATAGTCTCACTGGCTCCAGACGGTTGGGAGCAGTTGGGACTCTTGTGAGGTATTCATATAAAAAAAAAATATAAAAAACGGAAAATTTCGAAAAATTATTTTACATTCTAGCTGAAAGAAGCTGAGAAGACTACAAAGAGATTCGTAAAATTTCAATCATGAAAATAAACACTAATCACTTAATATATTTTGCATATATAAAACAACTCGGGGAAAAAATTAGGCATACCTACCTTAAAAACATGTTTAAAAACATGTTTGTTATTTCTCCTCTTTGCTCCGGTACCATCTTATAAAAATTTAATAACTTTGTATAAATTTTTAAAAAACGAACCTAATAATATTTCATTTTCCTACATTTTTTTATTGCGGAACATCCTGAGAATTTGAATTTTTTGTTTTGTTTTTTTCTTACCTTGTTAAAATTAGATAGATGATTTTGTAGACCCGTATATTGCGTAAAAATTCTTGCCTCAAGTTCATTCAAGAAATAAGCATACATTAAGCATATAGATATTTTTCTTAAATCCCATTTATTAAAACAAAAACAATTACACAAAAGGGTACAAAAAATTCTCGAACAAACAAAAGCTGTGCATATTTTTCAAGCGAATAAAATATTGAATTAAACAATCATCAAAAGATAAGACGTGTTTTGAATTTAGTTCGCGAGACAAATTGCCTAATAGTAAAAATAACAAAACAATATCACTGAAAAATATGGACAAACAGACGAAAATTCGAGAACAATACAGTTAATTGAAAATTTTTACAAATATTTCAGGTTGAAATTCATTTGCGGTGCTTTCTTTTGATGGTTGATGGAGATTGGAAAGAAAACGGGATTTTGAATTTACAGATTTAATTTTATCTTCAATCGTCGTCAGGATACATGGGGCGACGACGGCGACGGCGACGCCTCCTTCCACCGCGACGCTTTCGCCTCCTCGATCGCGATCTTCTCCTTCGTCCCACCATCACCCCGGGAACCTTCCGGGTGCGGGAACCGATCGGTCTGCCTCTGCGCCTTTGCACTATCACTGGAGCAACTGGTACGTCGTCAACTGCTTGCCTGTTTTCTCCAATGTCTCCCTCCGAACCAGAATATTCACTTCCCGAACAATGTCCAGTGCATTTTTGGTCCATATTTGATGAAGTCGGCGTTTTCTTTCTTGAAGACACTCTTCTCTTTGTTGAAGACACTGTTTTTAGTTGAATCGTTAAGGCGTTTAACTCGAATTTGGCTTCTTGAAAACTATATGGCTCAAAGTAATTTATCAAAAATAAAACTCGTAAAAATAAGGACTATTCAAAGCCGTGTCTAAAGGGGGAATGAAAAAAAAATCAAATTGCTGATATATGTAGGCTCCAAACAAAAGCTAATGATTTTGATTCGAATTTTTGTTTTTTTTTTCTTAATAAAAATTCAAATGTTTCATAATACGTGCGCGGGTACCTACGCTAGGCAACACAATTATAATTTAATAACTGATAAATAATTATTATTTACCGTTCTCGTGTAACTTGTCAACCGTGTGCAAATTATTAAGATATCAGTGAAGAGTTGTTAACCCTTAGAATTAACAAGTATCATTTGTCATAAGTTATAATATTATCACAGCGAGCAGGTTTTCGAGAAAACGTTTTTTTTTTACATTAACCCCACAGAGGAGACCGTGGGGAAAATAATTTCCTGGAATTTTGGAAATGCCTTGTGGAGGAACTTTTTGAGAAAAGGTTAGAGTGAACCCCCAGGTCTTGAAGGGACTCATGTTGTAGGAGGGAGGAAAGACAGAAGCCGTCGGTCAGTCCACGGTCGAGCTATTGAACTTAAGAACGAGTCGTAGAAACAACCTGTTCTATTGTGAAAAAATGTCAAATGTGTACAAATGTTGACCTGTTTCCTGACTGTGCACCGGTGATGAAAGGATTAATGACGCTAGGTCCTCGGAGCATCTTCCATTGAAATACTTGTACTAGTCAGTATCGGAGTTGGCATCGCGTATGGGCCCTACCCGGGTGTCAAGTAGTATCTTTCCCTTCCTGTGATGGTAGTAGGAGATTATCAAATATTGCCAGGTTATGAGTAACCCGAGAATGTTGTTTCTTTAAAATAAATGAACAAGGACGGCATTCCTACCCTAACGTCCGTGCTCCAAAGAATACAATCCGTTCGTTTCCAATCCAATGAAATCGTTTATCTGTCTAAGTTTGAATTTCGACGTTCGGAGAAGTGTAAGGTTATTTGACCTTTCTTCTGGCACACGAACTCACCTACGATAAAATTCTATCGCTTCATCTCTACGATCATATTTTTATAATGCTTTTTTTTCTTTTTATATTTCCTTATTAATGTTATCGGAACGATTTTAATTAAATCCGCACTGCCTCTCGACGTCAGCTTCTAGCAAAGGGACTACCGTAAAACTACTAACAAGACAAACTAAGCGAACACGAAGGAAATATGCGTGACTGGAGTAGTCGGTATTCCCTCGGGAAATACGAAAGGTGTCGACAGGTGAGGTGGGGAGATGAACTACCAACATGCGTGCCCGAACTTTGGTGTACGTGCTCAGTTTTACAATTTGGATGGAATTAGTATTCCAAATTAAAATATGCAACATAACACGAATATAACAAAACCTGCAGGGCATCATTATTATTATTTTTTTTATTACAAAAATATATGATGATCTGGAAGGAGCTTAACATTGAACAACTATTACTCTTCATAGAAAAGTCGCATCTGAGGTGGCTTGGGCACGTGTTAAAAATGTCAGAAGGTCGAATTCCACTGAAAATTCTGAGTGCTATTCGAGAGGGAAGACATCCAGTGGGCCGCCACAGACACAGGTGGGAGAAGCAACTACAGAAGCCGTGCGAAGAGAGGCTGAATCTACTGTGGATGGATTCCGTAAACGCAGCACACGACAGGGACCCCTGGAGGCGCCCTGTCGATGCGATGGGTCCCCGACCCGAGTAGAACAAGGGGAAATAGGTACTATAGTATGGTACAAAAAATATGGCTAATGTAACATAAACATAATATAATAAATGATTTTTTTCTTCTCATCGATCTACTCTCCATAAGTTGAGCTAAAATAGTTTGTGGTTATGGGAGGAGTATTTACATACAAAATAAAATATAATATATAGCAGATGATATGTAAACAATAATAAAAGCATATTAAATAATTGCAAACGTAAATCAACAGAATAATAAAAAAATAACCAATAAGTAATTTATAATAATATTTCAAAGTTTCGATTACATTAATTTGTTTTTTTATATAATAATATCTTGTACCATCTTATACCTAAATGCAAGTAGTGATTCTCAGCCGTGGTCGTTCTTAGCATTGGGACGGCTATAAAACCATTTGTTCTGGATCTATTACACTATCAGTGGGGTGAATTTTATTGATGAAAAAATTCTTTGCGAATTTGATATAAAGCGTTTCTTTTGTACAATTCTGTAATAGATTGTACATAAATTATTAAATTCCCGAAATATTTCTGGAGTAGGAAAATCGTATGGTTTTTGAATAAAGATATAACGCTAATATAATGAAGACGCTAGCATCTGTTTTTTTGCGTGGCCGATGTTTTCCCTCGTTTTTATGACATGTGTACAATATTTTGCTGATGTGCAATATACTGAGTGGAAGATACTCTCAGTATCGCCCTGGTGAAAGACCACCATTCAGAATTGAAACGTTGCTTGAAATGGCTTTTAACCGTATTTGGTGACCAGATCTGAATAGCCAGGATGCCATAGTCTCACTGGCTCCAGACGGTTGGGAGCAGTTGGGACTCTTGTGGGGTATTCATATAAAAAAGTACTATTAATAAAATGATTTACATAAGTAACAAACGTAGACGGCCTCCATTGTCGAGGGGTAAGGCTCTCGAATACGAATCCGAAGGTCACGGGTTCAAATACCGGCGTGCGCAAATATATTTTATTTAATTAATTTGTGCTGTTTTACAATTAATTAATTAAAAAATAATATATAGTATATTAACGTGGAAGATACTCTCAGTATCGCCCTGGTGAAAGACCACCATTCAGAATATTAATATTATTTGATATGGCTTTTAGCCGTGTTTGGTAACCAGATCTGAATAGCCAGATATTTACCTACCTTCCTCGTCCTCTTCTGCTTCTCTTCCCCAATACGTTCAGCCTCACAACATTCCCGACTGGGGATGCCATAGTCTCAATGGCTCCAGACGGTTGGGAGCAGTCGGGACTCTTGTGCAGTGTTGATATAAAAAGTAAACAATTCATTTCTATCCAAAAAATTACAACATTCTAAATATATGTACCCTGTACATGGAGCGTACAACATAGAAGCTCGAGGGATTGTATGGCTCCGTAAGCGATGGGTTAACTCGCATAATGATATATTTTAAATTAGAGAGGGTGCAACGTACCTTAAATTGCAAAAAGATTGACAGAACTAAATTGAAAGGAAATTAACGAGGGCAAAATGTCAAAATATTAATTGAATATTCGAAGAACGAAAAGTTGGCCGCTAAAAATTATTCATTTGAAATGGACTCAGATGTTGCTTTAGAGAAAACCTGGACTCAGGATCGTAATATTACTTGAAATGTCTAAAGTTACCAGATCTGAAGATTTCATTAACTTCTTCAACTCTCTCTCCTTCCATCTTGTTTCAGCCCATAGAATAAAAAATACACACTAGAAATACCTTCCATGTTGATTTGAATGGAAGCCGCTGTGCGTTACCTTTTAGTTACAATTAAAAATACGGGGTTCTGTCTCTCTTATGGTGTCTGAGTTGTATATTGCCATTCCATTTGATTCGAATTTAGTTGCTATCGTTATCATATTTTTTCTGTGTCTTTTCGGTTTCATGTTTCATTTTAAGAGTTGTTAATAATATTTTCAAAGATTAAATATATATATTACAATGAGGTTTATAAGCTTCAATAAGTTATCAAAAAATAAGTTATACAAAATTTTATTTTTTGTATTAGAAATATTAAGGTTTGAACACACCTATATGGCATTTCTTCTATTCTTCAGCTTTGCAACATTTCCTGAAATTTAGATGAAATTAATAAACTAATATATTCGCTGTGTGTGACAACAACTACGCAGGTACTATCGGCTTTTTTACATGAATACCGCACAAGAGTCCCAACTGCTCACAACCGTCTGGAGCCAGTGAGATTATGGTATCCCCAATTGTGGAATGTTGTGATGCTGAAGGTTTTTGGGAGGGGAAGGAAAGGGTGAAGAGGAAGGCGGGGAAATACCTGGCAACGTTTCAATTCTCAAAGGTGGTCTTTCACCAGGGCGATACTAAGAGTATCTTCCACTCTGGAACTTGCGTAAATACACAATATATATTATTTTTAAATGAATTAATTGTGAAACAGCACAAATTAATTAAATAAAATTTACGTGCGCACGCCGGATTCGTAGTCGACCATGGAGGCCGTCAGGCTGTACAGGAAAAGAAAACGATTTTGGATAAATACCAGCAAATAAATTGTATTTTTCCTCCCTTAGAATAAACCTGTTTCTATTTCATATTACTTGTTCCGAAAAGTTTGCGGACACCTGAGCAAAAATATTTTTCCTTCTCTCAGGCGTGCCCGCTATCTATCTCTTAACGCCGGCAATTGTTTTGATTGCGAGAGAAGTTAAGCAGATAGATAAATTGATATGGTGCCTTATAGTTTTATGGCCTCGTCGGATTAGATTGGAAATGGATATTGAACAATATCTACCCGGGTTATAGTTATTCAATTTCCATTACACAGTAGATGGAAACAAGAAGATATGGATTAAGAATATAAACTAATATACACGTGTTCCGAAGGTGGTTAAGTTTTCCTTCGGAATTGTTATTACAATACTTGTACTATGCGTCAATATTGAAGTAATAATTTGCTGTTTTATTAGTACTCGTAACTCATTCTAACGGTCGTTTTTTCCAACCCTAGTGAGCAACTGTAGACCCGAAATGTTGCTCAACACTGTTCAAATGCACAAATACGCTCTTCTCAACAAAATCTCGATCGATTTTTGTATATTAAGTTCCCCTCAACAGAGGACTAGTTATAAAAAGTGTCAAAAGGGTGAACAAACATCAGCGACAAATGTCATTATTAGTTTACGATCTACTTTACGCGATTAAAATATTGAATGACAAAGATTTATTTCCGTTTTCGAATGTGAAAACATGTTTTTGTGTGCTTAAAAAAAACTGAAAGAACTTAACTTATATTACTTAATAAATAAGCTACGTTTTGTCATTTTTTTTTCACGGACGAAAAACGTCACATGTCAAATTTACGAAACGAACAATGTGCTTCGGCGACATTACCAAAATTCAAGCTAATAGTTATTTTCAACATGTTTTTAACACACACGTTTCTGAAGTATAAAATGTTAGTTTATATATTAGTTTTTAAAACAAATGATTTGTATTCATAATAAATATCTGTGTTAATTTTACAATTATTTTTTTTTACTTTGATATCTTTCACCTTATTGTCTTAAAAGTGGGCGGGTACTATTTTATCTTATATGAATGTGGGCGGGCACTATTTTATAATGGACAGGCACCTCCATAGAAAATATAGGATAAAAAATATTTGAAAACAGGTAAACAGAGGGAATACTTAATAAAATACTTGGCTGATCGGTGGCTCACATTGATCACTCGAAAAGTTGGGAAGAACGGCCGTAACTGTACATATAAATATATCGCTATAATTTGTTAAATTCTATTTAGACGTATGTAAATAAATTAATACATATTCAATAAACAATAGTAAAACATGTTGGTTTCACCAATGTTTTTTTTAAATATTTGTACGAATAAATTAACATGTTTTGGAGCCAATAGCTCCTTCATCAGGATACAAAGTATAACCAAATTAAAATGACATACAAGAATGGACATTAAAAAATAATAAAAATAAGTGGCGTACGGGGATCAGAGGGAGGGCGTAAATAATTAAGAACTAATGTGAAAACGTACTCAGGGGACGGCTATTTGTGAATAGGATTTGGTTGTAATATTTTATTCGTGGAGACGCTTTTTCTCATTTCTAAAAATTGTAATTTATCTACTTGTAAGACTTTTGTATTTTGTAGGTAAGTCATTGTTTATATTAATAATTTTCTTCCAAAAGTTGGTTAACGAGTTCAGAATAACTACCATTATTTAAACGCCGCAGGTCCATAATAATAGTGTTAAAAATTCTAAGGAACGGGGGTGAAGAAGCGGCTGTCGATGTCGCACAAATCCTTCTGACCGCGAACGAACTCAACGAACAGAATCGCCGCCGGCACGGCTGGCCGCTGTCCATCAGAGCCCGGAGCATTAGAGTTACCGGTGTGCCTACTTCATTTGCTCATTGAGTTTCTTTAACATTAAATAAGCCAATTTACGCTAATATTGAATATAATAAAATCGATCAAATATTACACAATTGCTTTTTCCATATTTTCCAGAATGACATGTCCAGTCTTGAATGCATTTTGCAGTTATCATTGGAGACACATACCCGGCGAACACTTGTCGTTTTTTTTTTTTTAAAATTATGTGATACCATACAAGAGCCCCAGCTGCTCCCAACCGTCAGGAGCCAGTGAGACTATGGCATTCCCAATTGGGGTATGTTGTGAAGCCGAAGGCATTGAGGAGCGGAAGGAGATGGTGAAGAGGATGATTGGGAAGTATCTGACTATTCAGATCTGGTTACCAAACACGGCTAAAGTCATTTCAAGCAATGTTTCGATTCTGAATGGTGGTCTTTCACCAGGGCGATACAGACAGTATCTACCACTCCGGAAAAAGCTAATTGAAAAATTGAAAACACTTGCGTGGACGCGATTCGCTTTAAGTGCGCAGTAGGCTTGTCGAGCGAGCTACGGCGCTTTACTACGCGTGCAGTCTAAATGAACTCTGATTCGTAAACCCCTATTAATATCTCGTAGACCCCCTTATTTTTCTCCCTGCCACGGACCCCTGCAAATACATATGGACCCCCAAGGGTCCGACAAGGAAGAGTTTTAAACTAACGGCCTCCGTCTTTTTACTAGTTTCTATTTAAAGGTTTTACATGAATGTGACTTTAGTAATAATTTCCAAGTACAAAGCGTAATTATAAGAACAGTTTGTAAGTAAACTTTATAATTTGGGTTGAGATAATATGACTTTGAATTCTAACAAAAGAACAAGATCACAGTCCTCTTCACTAGGGTTCCCTCTTGTGAGGCAGCGAGCACTTTTTTTTACTAAATATCCATTTACCTTATTTTATTTTCAAAGTCAAGGACCTCACCACTATAACACTTACAAAATATGTAATTGTTTGCCGAAAATAACACTCTCGCCATGTAATCTAAGCCATGATTGCTTACATAAAAAAACACGTCTAAATCGTAAGACACTGCTTATTTTTAAAGTAAAATTATCCCACAAGATCATTTCGCTAGTCGTGTAAACACTGTAACGCTGTCAACACTGAATATACAAGCCGATAGAAACATGTTTTAGGGGTGTCTGTGTGCTAAAAGAAAGCTCAATTTTCCTTACATCTGATGATATTTATTAAACATTTGAAAAATATAGAGAATTTTATTTCATTTTATATCTAAATAATAAAAAGTTCTTAAGTAGGTACCTACTGTTTTTTTTACATTTTGAAAATATTCTACCCAAACAAGCATTTCTTCTTTTGAATATGTAATCTGTGGCTAACCAGAGTGGTATATCTATAGGCAAACCTTAATATAACATCTCGGGTTCAATGTTTTTCATACTAATTTTAAAACGTTGTAGGAACAGTTTTGCATATTGGACTTCATTAAAACTACTCTCTAAACCTTCCCGGCACTAATGAGAACAAACCGTGCTATTTTAAGCAACACTGATTAAATAATTTTTGGTAAAATCAAGGACAGAAAAACATTCATTTTCATATGTAGGATATATTAGGTTTGTCGAAAAGTCTGATTAAAAATGGTGGCATCAGTTTTCTTTTGAATCTGTACAGATTACACTTCTAGGTATATCTGTTCAGTGACTGTGAAAGTGGGAGTACAAATATCCACTGTGTTAACCTCCCCCTGGGATCAAGATGACTAGATTGAGAGGAAAAGAGACGTAAAAATATATTTTAAAGACACTGGCAAAAAAAGCGAAGAGGCCACTCACGAGTCAGATTTATCTTTTTATTTGTCTCCTGTTCCATATTTAAAAGATTGGTATTTTATAAAAACTTGCCAGAATTTCAAATATTTTGGTGAAGCGATTTTAGTCCACTTTTGTATTTCTGACACGGAATTGATTCACCAAAGAATTTTTTTATAAATTAAAGAAGCGTTTTTGTCAGGATAGTACGACCGGACTTTTATCACGTAATTTCAATAAATTAAACCTACACGAAAGGAGACGGAGACAAGGGGATAGGTATATAATCATGTTTATAAAAAAATAACAATTTAAAATAAATTTGAATATTTTCGCCTAGCATCAGTACTCAAGTACTTACAGAAGTAAACCGTTTAAATTTAGAGAATCGCGATCAATTTGACATTGCATTTATTATGCTTTTGTTTCCTTCTAGAAGCTTTTTCCTAAATCGTAATTACATTACAAAACTAATGACAATTTTGTAATGTCATTGTACGAAATTACTTTCATGAAATATTTTAATAATTGAAGAAGATAATTTTAACACATCACAAATGAACTACGAAACCGAAAAAACAACAGAAATTTAAAAAAAAACAGTCGCATCTGAGACTCGAACCCAGGACCTCTACCTATCCGGGGTAACCGCTTAACCAACTTAGCTAATGAGACCAGTTCAATTTACGCCATTTACACCGATACCATACTTCATGTTCAAGATTTGTTAATATTATCCTCCATTTTTATAATAAAAAATAAATTGAATACTTTCATGAATGTTGGAATCAATTTCACTGACAGCAAACAGTTGGGAAAGTACATAAAATTACCTACCATGAAACCTTCAGAAAATACTCTAATTGACAATACTTCCAGCTCCTGACATTAAAAATACATTGAGATATTAACATCGCCTTTAGTGGCCCAAGTTGGCGGAAATGGGTTTTTTCATACATTTCAATAAATTTTTGTGAAATATATTCTGAATAAATTATAGAGTAAAGTTTTGCGATCGTACAGTATTTTTATAAAGCATTTTTTTATAGGTGAATTTAATTACAATGAGAAACAAGTAATTCAGTGGGGGGAAACACTAAATAATGCGCTTAAATTAAGATTTCACACAAATTAATATACACGTAAATACCACAAAATGATTTTTACGCGTATTTTCTTTTTTTTTAGGTTGGCATTACCTAATGGCCAACGTCACATCAAATAACTTTTAACAAGGGGTAATGTGATTCTTTTAACAAGGGGTAAAGGATCTTGAAAGAGTCTCATTATTGCAGATTTTTTTTTTGCAAAAGAGCAATTTTAAATGCACTATTTGGTGTCTCCCCCAACTGAAATCGCTGTTTCTTATTGTAATTAAGTGCAAAGATGTTTTTTTAATATAAAATGCGTAATAAGAATAAAATATTGCCAAATACAGGGATCCAACAATCATAAATAAATATTAGGTGACCTAATGATGACTACTCATTTTTTGGACATATATTTTAAAGCAGATCTTGGGGTTGTGTTAATAATTCAACCCTCGCTGCTAACCCACTGTCTAAATTGTTTAGAAAGGGAATTTTTAAAAATTATAATAGCAATACTAAGTACTGTAACTCGGGCCACTAGAAGCGGTAGTGTAGTGATTACACAAACAGCTTTCTCAAAATACTGACAACACTACACTAGACATATGTAGATCACCTAATTTATTTTTTTTAATTTTCGATTTGTAAACTTTATTAAGAATGTATTTCACAAAATTAATTAGAAAAAAAACAATTCCGCCAACTCGTGCTGCTTGGGGCCCTGGTGTAGCATGTTGCCATAAAATGTCATTAGCTGGAGTGACACTAGTTTCATCACGTTTAAAAACGGCGTGAATGTACATGTTTACAGGTGAAACTACCGGTGAAAATATTGTCATGAAACAAATTTTGCACAACTGGTTTCGTAATGTAAATTTGGGTAATACGGTTTAACAAAACAAAATTTTCACCTAAGGAAATAATTTCATTTCAAAACAGATTGGATCAAAATCAGTACTTGGCCCCACAAGGTCTACCGCTTTCGACATTGCTCTCTCGTTACTCGTTTTGCCGCATTTTCTTTAACCAGGATACCTTTTCGCTATTTGGACTCGAGCCGCCGCTCTCAGTCTCTGAAAATCGAAGTTGATTGCATGAGAAGTTGTAATTGTATAAAACCAGGGATAAAATCCCAGCCTCTTCGTGAAGAGACACCAGCACCCCCTTTTTGCTCTATTTTAGTCTTCTGCGGTGAATTACGTCTGGCACAGTACTTTTTCACTGAAATTACCTTGCACTGTTGCAGGGTGTAAGTTACTGAGCATCACTCAAGTGATGAACTCAACGTTACTTGAAACAGCTTTTGCTATGTTTAGTGTGACGACCACAGAAATGTAGTTACTTTATTTGTTGCACGTTTCAGAGCTGTAGATACTCTCAGTATAGCCCTGGTGAAAGACCGTCATTCTGAATCGAAACGATGCTTGAAATCTATTAAGCTATGCTTAATGATAAAGGTTAATTTACCTAAAGCATAATTTTTTATCACAACAAGGACGATAAAAGTTAACTCCCTGGATGAGAGACGCACCATTCTAATATAAACGTTGCCTTGATTACTTGAATTGATCATTGCTGATTTTATTTTATTTGGTTTTATTACATTCATTTTTCTATTTTCATAATAGCAAATTACAAGGCTAATAAGAGAATTTAGGATGTTTTTCATGGTCCTCCTCAATGAGGGTTCCTGTTCTGAGGCGGACTAGGTTATTTAAGAACGGATTGTTTGAAGTTCCTGCGACGATCTTCTCAAAATGCTGTATAACTCCTCTTTAATGTCTTCGATCCAGGCTTTGATTTGGTTTTTGAAATAATTTACATATTCCGGTTTTTTATTGCTGGTGGAAGCGAATTACAGAGCTTAGTCGAGAGATTTTTATACTTCCTTTTTTCAAAAGCAGTTTTTAATTTTGGTATATTCGTAATCTCATTCTGGTTAACTATTGTGTTGTGAAAATTGGGTATCTTTGGTTCTGATTTTTTGAAAGATTTGATTAAAACATTCTTAGCGTAGATATTTCGAATATTAGGGATTGCAAAAGACTTCGATGTATTTTATTGGCGTTCTCATGGGGCTTTAAGGACGGTCTTTGTAATACCCTTTTGAGTTTTAGACAATTTTTTCATATTATTTGCGTTTGCCGATGCCTATTCTAATATTTCATATTCGAGGCGGGAGTGCAATAACGCGAAGTAAACTTTTTTGAATACCATTTTGACACAAAATGTTTATAATATATATATTTTTTTAAATTCAAGGGAACTCACATGTTTATTTTGTACGTTCCCTTATAATACCATTTATGCGAGCGTTCCACCGAAGATTTTTGAAGTATTTTAGTAACAAAGTTCAAATATCATACGCAGACCCTTACTTCCTATCCGTTATCTACCCAGTTTTATCCTCCTCCCTACTTTCTTCAGCCTTTAAACTACCCCTGGACCTAAAGGTTGGATGTTTGATCCCCACAAAGAAACAATTTCACCGTAACATTTTTTTTTCATAAAACACTTCACCCTAGAATGGAAGCGAGGAGTGAAATTTATTCTGTCCAACTTTCAGTAATTTTTCACTGAAGTGCCGACCAATCGCGCTAGCTCTCTTAAATATACATTTTCCGTGAATTATTTTCTCAACAATGCGTTTGTCTTCATAGTAGCAGGTTGCACCTTTTTCACGCAGGTAAGTTTAGTGTATTTTTCACTGAAGAAATTTTACGTCTCATTGTACGGTGGGAACTATTCAGTGAAATTTACTGATCGCTTCTCATATACAATAAACGAGTGAAATGTGCATATTTTTGATCAATCTAATCAGTACATGTATTCATTATGAGCGACCGCAATATGTGTTACCTTAAACGACAAAGATTAATCAAAGATAAGTGGTTCATTTAAAATGGGAGTTTTTAATATACTTCTCGTTTATGTTGATGAAGAATGAACGCTTCCATTTTCAACTCGTTCCATAGTGGAACATAACGGGAAGCTACAGTAGGAAGTAACAACTAAAAATTAGAACTCATAAGATGGAAGCTGGAAGCGGGAAGCAATAAGAAGCGAGAAACAAAAAAAAGCGAGAAAAGAGAAAGGGAATACCAACGCTCAATCAATTCCTTTATTCTAACCCACCCTAAATTTCAATATTGGCTATTAAGGTTGCCATGTATACCGGTCAATTAAACTCGAACCTCCTTCCCATCCACGGAGCACGTATTCCAAGTCCTAACAAATCAGTGCCCCATGGTGCTTCTAGCTGGGGTGGTACAATCGTATCGTATCATATCGTACCATTCCAGAGTGGAAGATACTCTCAGTAGGTACCTTATTAATGATAAATGGAAATAAAAAATCAAAACATTGTTTTTTTTAAGCGAATACCGCACAAGGGTCACGATCGTCTGGAGCCAGTGCGACTATGGCATCCCCAATTGGGGTATTTTGTGAGGCTGAAATAAAGTGGGAGGAGAAGGAGAAGGGGAAGACAAAGGTAGGGAAGTAACTGGCTATTCAGATTTGGTCACCAAACACGGCCAAAGCCATTTCAAGCTACGTTTCATTTCTGGAACGTGCGCAAATATAAAATATATTATTTTTTATGAGTTAATTGTGAAACAACACAAATTAATTAAATAAAATCTACTTGCACACGCCGGGATTTGAACCTGCGACCTCCGGATTCGTAATCGAGAGCCTTACCCCTCGACCACGGAGGCCGCTTGAAATCTTTATTTATTTACCCTCAGTATTATGGGCGTACACAACAAAATAAATAAACACATCCTACCTTGAATCCCAACAAATGCACGAATTGATCGATTTACTACCGTCTCTGAAAACACAATATCAAATATACTATTTACGTTACTTTACGTGGAGGGAAGTGTACCCAAATTAACGGCAATGTTTACCGAAATGGCTCCATGTCAACATACGAATAACGCTATAAGCTAGTCACTGAAGTTAACAACTGTTAGTGGGGGTGTTGTGGGCGTGTCTGTGTCTCTGGAGTAAGCTCAATTTTCCCT
This sequence comes from Halesus radiatus, assembly GCA_022606495.2. Classification (NCBI taxonomy): domain Eukaryota; kingdom Metazoa; phylum Arthropoda; class Insecta; order Trichoptera; family Limnephilidae; genus Halesus; species Halesus radiatus. Next base: position 412,413 of record JAHDVE020006963.1, on the reverse strand, counting down.
TACTTCTTCTGAATTTAACAAAACATCTTCAAAAACCGAATTTCTTTCTTGACCAGAACAATTGCATTAACCTATTGGGACCTAGGTAGCTTAAATCCAAAGTGTTTTAACTCTCTAACCGTTTTTTTTTATAAAAACGATTTTATTATTTTCTTATTTTCAGTGGGCATATATAACCAATATGTCACCCTTGTTGGTGTGATGGTCAGCATAGTTGCCTTCCAAGCATTTGATCGGGGTCCAATTCTCGGCCATTGCAACATTAAAAATAATATATATTAATATTTTTATTTTATTTTAAAAATCCCGTAATCTTTCACGGGTATGCGCTAGTTAAACAGTATAATTTCGGATGTGATGTGATGTAATATACGTAACATTGTAATTATGATGTAAATAATTCTTATTTCAGTACATATAATGAATTTATACCGCAGTTTTATGCCGCTATAGCTGGTGGTGTAATGGGTAGCATAGTTGCCTTCCAAGTTAATCGGGGTTTGATTCTCGGCCATGAGAATTTTTTTTTAACCTGTATTTATTGTGAAAACTTTAAGCTTCACAAATCGTGCAATTTTAATTCCCGTGAGTTTTGATGGGTCTGCGCTAATACATCTATCTATCTATATCTACGGAAATTAATGTTTGTCTGTCAGACTGCTTTCGCTGAAAATGGCACAGTTTGTTCTTATTAGTGTCAGGAAGGTTTAGAGACATACTTTGAATGAAATTCAATATGTAAAACTGCTGCTATAACGTTTTAAAACTAGTATTAAAAACATTGAACCCGCCAGGTTGTAATGAGGTTAGCCTATAAATATACCACTCTGGTTAGCCACAGATTACATATTTAAAAAAAAGAAGGTTTGTTTGGGTAGAATATTTTAAAAATGGAAATCGCAACATGGTATCTACTTAAGAACTTTATTATATAAATGTTTTGAAAAAATAACTGTTAGAATATTTTAAAAATGGAAATCGCAACTTGGTACCTACTTATAAACTTTATTATTATAAATGTTTTGAAAAAATAATTGTTCGGAATGAAAGAAAATTTTCAGATGAATGTTTTTTTGTTTAGAGAGAGTAGTCGTTACGGGGCATTACTTTCGCTGTTAAATCCATTGTGGCATCCAAACGACAAGCAAGAATTGACAACTTAGTAACTTGATTAGAAAACAAATCCCGATGGAATGAACATTTCACATTTCACCCGCTACTGGAGACACTGCGCAGAAAAGTCCCACAATGGACTGCGTTGCAAACCGTTACCTTACTTTAGCAAACTTGACTTTTCTGTACGGTGTCTGCAATAACGAGTGAAATGTTCATTCCTCACCGGACCGTCAGAGAGCAGCCTAAGTTAGGTAGAAATTGTATATGTTTACATAAACAAATTCGGGTTCTCCTTGGTAATGTTTAGTTTGCATAATTTCTTCAAACGATTTGTAACTTTGTGGCGTCATTATTAATTATTTAGTTTAGTTTATTACTTACTCCTTGCTTGCTTGCTATTAAAACTGCTTCGGTATATTTGATGTATATTATTAGGTAAACATTTAAGTAGTGAAACAATATTTGTTACCGAGTACTCGATATGGCAATCTGCAAATCCTGCATCGTGCTTGGCCGAGCTATTGGGACTATTGGCTACAGATCCGGAGGCGACTAAATTTGGCGTGCGCCGATATGTTTCCTTTTGGATGTTATTTTACATATTGTACCAATTGAACTTATTATGTGAGGGAAAGTCAAGTAATAGACTGTAATTTTGAAAGTCTCTGTTTATTTCTCAATCTCAAGCACAATTATCTTTACGAAGCACAAGTTCACGTCGCTCGCAGGTAGGTGGAAGTGGCGGGAAATCATTCCCGCCTTGTGCTCGGCAATCCTTCTTCTTCTAAATATAGGCTGCTGGTATCGTTGCATTGCTGTCCATGTACTTCATCATCATCAGCTTGACAATATGTAATATATTTCAAAAATGGATAACGTGAAATAACATTCGTGGAAGATCATCATTCAGAATCGAAAGTTTATTACAAATTACTTAAGGCATTCTTAGTGACCAGACTTCTATAAATTGGTACTTTACAACCTTCCCCTTCTCTTTCCTGTTTTCTTTCTTTCCTCACCTCCTTCAGCATCATAAAATTATCTCAAATTGAGGATTCCAAGTCTCATCGGCTCCGAATAATTGGGACTATAGTGGAATACTTTTAAAAGTATTTTTTTAATAACGAATACAGTCTGACATTTAATAGTCGACAAAAATTGTTTTTTAAAAGATTTTAATTTGCAACACCAAGATGACTCATAGGAAGATTAACGTTATTTTAATAATGTCAACCTAACGGTGTTCAGAAATTTGTGGTAGTTTTCGAAATGAGATGATTCTGCACCATGATCTAGGATAATTTTCTGATCAAACTTTTTTCATTATTTAACGCTTTGCAAGGCAAACATTTTTGTTTTAATATTTGAATTTTTATGATAAATAATAATAGATAAATAAAAATACTAAATCAAAAAGTACGAAAAAATTTATATTATGATTTTTTGTCTTGCTTCTTTAAAACGAACTCTCAAATGCGAAATGTGAAAACATTTGAATGTGTTCCGCACATTCCAAAGATTTTAGTGGGTAGCTTGGTGTTGTAGTTTTACAATAAGAAATATCTGCAATTAAATTCCAAACTATGTATTGAATAACTTTTATGCCCAGATTAAATATATCCGTTCTGCCAAGTCGTCGATGTTCGCAACTTAGGCTGTCACGTGACGTGTAAACTCCTGTTTTTTACTTTGACTGATATTTACCATACATCTCCTTAGATTCCTTCCACATGACGATCTCCGTAGTTGATTGGTTATCTTCCTTGGCAAGGATTCTGAAGTTTGCAAGTTCAAATCCCAGCGTGGGGAAGTAATTTATTTGATTAAATTGTATTATTTCACAATTTATTGATTTAAAAATAATATGTATTATATTAGTCGCACGATCCAAAGTGGTGAATACTGTCAGTATCGCCCTGATGAAAGACCACCGTTTAGCTGTATTTGGTGACCAAATTTGAATAGCCAGGTACTTCCCCACCATCCTCTTTCCCATCTCCTTACCTCCTCAATTCCTACAGCCTCACAACATACCCCAATTGGGAATGCCATAATCTCACTGGCTCTAGACAGTTCGGAGCAGCTGGGACTCTTGTTTGGTACTCACATAAAAATCAAATTAAAAAATATATATATATAACTACATTTTCTGTAGATTTTTCATTCCAAGAAAAGGCAGTAGTAATTTTAAAAACAATTCATTAAAACGCATTTATAAATTTTATTTTATTATAAATAAAAACAATGTTATGTGTACTTCATAATTTGAGCACCAACCGTAGATTGATTAATATTCTAAAATAAGTAAACAAACTTTCAGGGCACTGTGATCGTTTAGTAAGTTTTAAATGACATCACCATGATAGCTTATAGAAAAAATCAACTAAGTTTAAACACAATGGTCTAAACGCATGATAATTTTTTTGTATTGAAATGAATGTATCAATGTTAAATCAAATTAAAAGATAAGCTTATTCACAGGTAAAAATTATACCTAAATTTAAAAAAAAACAATGTGATCGAATTATATCGTTTTGGATTATTTCCTTAAAACATACTGTCAAATTCGAATGCGAATTTATTTTTTATGTTAGTAACAAATTTCAAAGACAAATTGAGTAGCTTGGTTTTGCCAGTAATGAACAAAATTAGTTCAACTTTATTAAATGTCTATATTTTATCGCCGTTCATCTTTATTATTCAACCAGAACTTACGATATCCAGAAATTCTCCTGATTTTTAGATTATTTTACAATGTTGATTACATTCAATAGTTGGGAGGACATGTTAATATCCCGATACATCATTTTTGTTTTATTTAATCTTGTAACAATGTGGTTCTTTGATAACGGAGAAATGATATGTGAGAAGGTTTAAATTGTTTTATTTCATAGCAAGGAAAGCTTTGTACATACAAAGTTTGAGTAGAGAATTTTTTCACTCTTTGGTTTTTAATTTACATCTGTACCATTTTTTTTTAACATTCACATTCCTCTTTATGCTCATTCTTATGTTATCCACACGTGGAGAAGTATTCCAATTTTAATGACAACAAGCAGAAAACAACTAATTTTGTTTATTTCTATCTTTTAACGTCCATACTTATTCTGTAAAATTAAAATGGTAATGATGGACAAATAAACATTTTTCCTTTTCATGATGATCTATTTCTGCTGGTCTGACTATTAGGGAACATTGTTCTTATGTCAGGAAGCATTCTATGGTATGCATTGATCTATGATCAAAAGTAGTTTGTGTGTAGTTTTTTTGATAGATTTTTTGAAAATGTTTTTGTAAATTGGCTTACAAGTTTCTTACCAAATTCTTGCAAAAATATGTTTTGGTTACAAATGTGTAGTATTATTATATTATCGTTTAATTTTGTTCGATTTAGTTAATTTTTCTTGGAGAAGGCACAGCTTTTATGGAGTGCACGCCACTGATATACATAGTATAATGGACCATAATAAACGTGTAAAACACCTTAAAGCATGCTATTTTTTTGTTTTTTTATAAAAAGCTAAATTTTGATTGAGCTCTCTAATCAGAGATAACAAAATATTAAATTCCTATTAGAATTGTACGTACAGTAAACCACATTCATATTTTATTTAACTAATATCTCAATCATCGTCGCTTTCATCCCCCAAATCGGGTTTAATAATGCCTAACCTCTTCGCTACAGATTTAACATTAGCAATGACCTCTTCCTGAACTAAATTAAAAGACATAGCCAACAGGGAGATACCAAACAATAGGTACAGCGAGCACAAGGCGATGGAGACCTCGGAGTTAGTCTTCACCCCCTGGGCAGGCACGAAGTCCCCAAAACCGATAGTGGTCAAAGTGATAAAGCAGAAATATGCGGAATCCAACAGCGGCCAGTCCTCCCATTCTGAGAAGAGAAACGCCCCGGCAAATATGTAGGACACCACCAGAAAGACGCACAGCCAAATTGGTACAGGTTTGATCTGTAAAGTAACATGATTAGAGTTGTTAGAAATAGTATCATAGTATAATAGTATCATAGTATAATAGTATCATAGTATCTTAGTATCATAGTATAATAGTATCATAGTATCATAGTATCATAATATCATAGTATCATAGTATCAGAGTATAGTGTAATTGTATAATAGTATCATAGTATCATATTATGATAGTATCATAGTATCAAAGTATCATAGTATCATTGTATCATAATATCATAATATCATAGTATAATAGTATCATAGTATCATAGTATCATAGTATCATAGTAGCATAGTATCATAGTATCATAGTATCATAGTATCATAGTATCATAGTATCATAGTATCATAGTATCATAGTATCATAGTATCATAGTATCATAGTATCATAGTATCATAGTATCATAGTATCATAGTGTCATAGTGTCATAGTATAATAGTATAATAGTATCACAGTATCACAGTATCATATTATCATAGTATCATAGTATCATAGTATCACAATATCACAGTATCACAGTATCACAATATCACAGTATCACAGTATAACAGTATCACATTATCACATTATCACATTATCATAGTATCATAAAAGACGTATAGATAAATTAGGGCAGGTTTGAACTGGAAAGCAACATGATTGGAATGATTAAAAATAAATTTTATAGTATAATGAATGGTGTATATATAAGGGTTCTATGAGTAAACGGAAAATTATTGATTTTATCAGATTCATGGCAGTTCTTCCAAACCCTACTGAGCATCTGTTGAGCCGAATTCTTGCCTCAACACTGTTCGAATCCACAAATACGCTCTTCCCAACGAATTTCTCCATCAAATTTAGGATCAATTTAGGATATCGATTTTTGTGGATTAAGTTCCTCTCAAACTAGTAATAAAAAATGTTACCAGGGTGAACAAACGTCACCGAATTGTCAAATGTCATTATTAGTTTACGATCTCTTTTACGTGATTCAAATATTGAATTAATAAATACGAAATAATAAATAATCACCTTAAACAACCGTCAAAAGTTGGAGTAAATAAAATCATATAAATAAGTCATCGCAATGTGGATTAACTGCAGTTTAAAACAGATGTTACAATAATGAAAACTAAAATACTGATAGAACTTAATAATAACATTATTAAATTTGATTTAGATTAAATAAAATTAAAAAAAAACATTATTAACACATATCTGTTAATTTTGCATTGATTTTTTTTTACTTTGATGTCACTTTATTGTCTTAAAAGTGGGCGGTTACTATTTTATAGTAGGCGGGCACCTTCGTAGACAATTTAGGATAAAAACACTTGGCTGATTGGTAACTCAGATTAATCATTCGAAATGTTTGGGAAGAACGGCCGTCAGTTACGATATTATACGCATAAAAGTTTACCTGTTTTATTCACATCTATACTCGTATTACAATATAGTGCACATACAACGAAACAAATCACCTTCTTCAAATCTCACCTGATTCTTAGGCTGGTAATACCCATCTTCAAAAGCGTCAGTATCATAGTCGTCCACGTATTTCGCCTGCCTATGGACTGAGATGCCCATGGGAGACATTATCCTCGCGCTGGGAGCTAAACAAATAAAATAAAATAAAACTTCGTATAAACGAGAAGCCTTTCATGTTCAACTGACAAATAATAAAAGGAAGGTTACGACAAAAGGACACCGCAGAGATACCAGCTCTTCAAAATAACAAGTCGAGACAGCTCTCAAGTTCAAATGCCAAATAATAGCGAAGAAATGTTAACCCTTTTAAAGTAATTGTCCTCAAAGGTGAATCAACAAGTATCATTTGTAGGAAGTTATAATAATATATGTTATAAAGAGCGAATGAACGAAGAGAGGAGTGTAAAGAGAATATATGACGCGAATGTGAATGGAAGAAGAAGCCGGGGACGTCCGAGGAAGATATGGCACGATCAAGTGAATCAAATACTTGAGTCAGTCCATGTCAGAAGTCGGAATAACAGAAGATAATGTATGAGACGTTGTATGAAAGTGAATGAAGCAAGAAGTGCCTTCTCTGCCTACTTCTCTTCTTCTCGTCTTGGCGCCCTCGTGGCAGCCGGCTGCGCTTTGTAGTCGCTCCCGATTTACCTTGGAAGGATCGGGAAGTTATTAATTTTCCCGGTGTAAAAATAGCATAAAATAACCGCAATAATTTTTGGGTTACATTTATAAAAATTACATAATTTTAGTGCTGTCATTTCGAGCTTAAATCAAGTTTATAATAAAAAGCCAAATATTTTGAGTTGAAATCTGCTTCGTTCTTCCGAATTAACGCATTAGACATCGGTCACATCCTTAGAGTAATAACACATCTGGCGGCGGTCGAACACGTGAACTAGTGAAGTGCGGTGGTTGTAAAAAAATATTGTATACAACCGAAAAGTGAACCCCAACAAGAAAACCAGCTGGGGCGAGAACGAGCCTTTACCTACGTCATTGAGATAGTGGCCAAGTACCTCAACAAGCACGACTTTGACCTGATCTGCCGGGTGCATCAGGTGGTAGAGGACGGGTATGAGTTCTTTGCCAAGAAGCAACTGGTACTGCAGGGAGTTCGATAATGCAGGAGCAATGATGTCAGTGGACTACACGATGAAGTGCTCCTCCGGATCCTGAAGCCGGCTGACAAGCGCCTGGCGTACGTGCAGACCAATCACCAATCCGACCCCTCACGCCACCAGGGGCGTAACGAAGACAAAGAAGATTTTGAGGGCCCTCTGGATAAATCCCACCGGCCACCATCCTCCCCCACCGCTCCACCCTTTTACCCCTTTAAGAGTGTTCTGTGTTATTTATCCTAAAAATATGGATAATAATTCTTTGTCTTAGCTTAAATACATTCTTGAATATAATGGAAACAGTCACTCTATCATTTGTATTAGCGTCTTGCAATATTAAATACATTCTTGAATATAATGGAAACAATCACTCTATCATTTGTATTAGCGTCTTGCAATATTAAATACATTCTTGAATATAATGGAAACAATCACTCTATCATTTGTATTAGCGTCTTGCAATATATCGTAAGGAATAAATACAGTTAGCTTCTTTTTTTCAATTTAACATTAAATTTAGTTTTGATAATTTAACTTCATCTCTTTATATGGTCTATAAATAATGTGTAATGATGGCCTGTCCAAAAAGAAAAAATAAATGTTAAAAAAAAAAAATAATAATAATAAATTCGTAGAATAGACGTAATATTAGAATAATATAAGAATAGGAAGTAATATTTGTACAGCGCCCCTGAGGTGATTTCTCACAAAAGCGGCGCTATAAAAATCATCCGATTATTATTATTATTATTTACCCCTGCGGGGAAACGGCATGATGGGTAGTTAGTAAATTTGTCATATCATGTCGAACAAGTTTTCTGGAAAATGTCCCATATTGAGACCGTGATGAAAAAAAATCCCTTATTCATCTTTGGGGATGCTATGGGGAGTGACATTTTGCGGAAAGGTTGGAGTGAACCTGGATCTTGAAGAGACTGGTATTGTACAAGGCAGGATACACAGATGCCAAAAAATCTTTCCAGAGCCGAACTGTTGAACTCAACCTATTCTCTTATAACAAACGTCAACTATGTACAAATGTTCGGCGCGGGTTTAGCATCTTTTTCAACTGTGCATCGGTGCCGAAATTGAAATATCGGTTAAAAAAAGGACAGCATTCCTACCTGACGCCTATGCTCTAAAAATTGGAATTCATTTGAGATAAGGGAATCTGCCAAACTGACGTCCGTTTCTGCAGAGTAAAGGGTTTTTTTCAGTTATTTTGGGGCTCCGGACAAGAGGTGGCTGTCAAAATATTGGGGCACAATCTGTACTGGGTCAACAATGGTCTACTATTAAAGTATCTGGGGACTTTACTCTTGCCTCGATGGAGTCCCATACCTTAGCTGGTCACTTAGAGTTACACCAACCATATCAATAGAAGGCTTTTTGGGAAGATTGCTTCCGTTGAAGGAGACTAGATTTTTATTTCGATCCCTTGTTTTGCAGTCCTTGTTCAGGTATTTTGATGGAAGATGCTCAGAGGAACTAGCGTCATTGATCCTTTCGGCACCGGTCTATAGTCGAGAGACATTTGCACACGTTTGACATTTATCACATGAGAACCGGTCGCTTCAACAACTCGTAGAATGATTTGCCGGTCTCTGTATTTCCTCCATCCTACAACATGGGTCTGTTCAAGACCCAAGTTTACTCCTTCCTATCCTCTTAAAGACCCTCCACACAGCATCCCCAAAGATGATGTATTATTTCCCTTAGGGTCTCCTGTGTCTAGTTACTGTAAATATATTTAACCTCACTAGGACAAGCCTGTGTTGAGGTTAATAATTTTACAAAATAAAATAAAAATAGCACACAGATTATATATATCTACGAGTAAGTAAGTCGTAAGTCGTGAACCCCAAAGTAGACAACAGCGGCAGGTGATAAAAATCGATCGTTTAAACGATCAGTCACAGGCGTTCATTCTCCAAATGAACTTATTTATTTAGTACGTCGCATCTCTGTTCTGCTAAACAAAATGGGACAAGTCGCATGCGATATTAATCAATTGTAAATGAAGTGGAGTGCGGCTAGACTCAATCGCCGCACGGCAACAATCGACTAATATAAATTCCACATTAAATAGTGTGAACGACTGTCCATTGTCTCTTATTCATCACCATACTCGAGGAAATTGTATTATATACAATCTGTTGGCTATTATTCCTCCATCCCAGTTCATGATATAATAATTACTTAATGTTACAAACTTATTAAACAAATATCACAAAAATTAAAAGAAAAGATCCAAATTAAAAAAAATAATTACCAGAGGTTGAGTCGTTGTAGTACTTTATTTGCACTATAACCCGGGGTTCAACGCATCAATGTTTCGTTTAGAAAACTTACGTAGGACGTCGAAGCTTGTAACTTTGCTTGTCTAAATGGTGGACCAACAGGACAGAAACAACCCAGCAAAATAACGAAGAGAATGAAGATACTAAGAACTCGAAAATAAATCTCCTCTCAGCTTTAGCTCAACAATAAATCAAACCGACCGCGGTTCTGACGGCTCATTGACAAATTGAGCCTTGAGACATTTTCTAATTTTAATATCTATTTTGAGTCTGGTTCCAATATTGATTTGGTCGGCTCGTCAACTGAGTGGGTGCAAACATTCCTGGGAACTCAGAAGCCCGGTAAATACAAAATGCTAAAGCAAAAACTAATTCGAAGACAAAGCGTTTTTTACGAAGATTGGTAAAAGGTGGCAGGTGGAAAATAGAAGTCTCGTGAATTATGCCTGGATCAAAAGTATTTACGATTGAAGAGGCCCGTCGCAAAAGCCGATTCAATATCTCCGAGGAATGCTTTAAGAAAAGAGAATAAATATTTTCTAAAATAGATGGGTACCCAAATTAGTTACAATACAGGTGATATTTATTCGGTAAGCGATGCGAGTGGGACGATAGCCCTGTTCTGTGCGTTGCCTGTTTACCACTTTTGTGGATTTACAAATCCACTGTTGTTGTATGAATTTTCATTATACTCGATGACAATTTTCTAAATCGTTATTGATAAGACAGTTTACAATGCCGGGCAGTCCTGAGGTAGGAATTAAAGATTACTGACGAGAAAAGAGCTTCTTATCAAAACGCCTCCATAAAGAAGGACTTTCGAAAAGTATTCATGAAGTTAACATAACCAAATTTTAGGTTACCGGACAGTGTGCTACTGGAGAATCTTGTGTACATGGAATAGAAGGGAGATACCAGAATCAAAATGTCTGTTTATCAAATATGCTTACCATTTGCTCTCTCCCTCTTCCTCTGTCTGGCCGCCCTCTGCGCCGCTAGCTCCGTCTCACTTATGTAATTTTCTGGTTCATCATCATCGCAGTAGGGACTGATATCGTTTTCGTCATCGCTGTCTCTCTCGTACCTATCCCGGGGCTGGCGGCTTCTTCTGTCCCTGTCACTCCTGGGACCGCGATCGTCCAACTGTCTGATGATTCCCTTAAAGATTCGTAAACCAAAGATTAGGTTGATTTAGGTCTTGGTTAAAATAAAAATATCATTCAATTATAAACGCACAAAGAGTTTTTTTCGTATTGTTCGTAGCAATGATTGTGCCACTGAGAGCTCCACTGTAACCTCTCCTTCTGTTTATAGGAGCCGTTTATATGAAAAGGGTGTGTGATGTATCAATGGATCTATCAACGGTATGCCTGTGTGTAAACAATGATAAGTGATTCTGTCCAGAATCAAAAGTATTTTTTTAAAGTAATTTTTTTCATGACTTTTTGACACGAAAAAAATTGTTTTCGTAATATCTACCTCTTAAAGCTTTTTTTTTCTTAATTTCGTTAAATCCAGTTTCCTGAACAAAATAAATCTTTTTCCGGGATATAAAAATAACGACTATAAACTGTTTACAGTGAGAAATTGCGAAAACCGAAAAAAAAATGTATGTCACTATTGTGGTACAGCTTTGTAAGGTTTTGTTTATTTCAATAGAAAAAATTGGCCTCAATGTAAGCATACAAATTTTGTTTTTAACTTTACGTGTTTTTCGTAAGGTAATCAGAACGAACAAATAAAATAGCTAAGATACATACATTCAACGTGGTGTAACATATTAATCTACTTTTCTAAAACACTGGCACAAATAAGCGAGCATCATTATTGTTTTATCAGGGGAAGGTATTTATTTCTAGCTTTACTCGAATAACATGAATTAGTATTTGTAACGTAGTATTTGTAAACTGCATTAGGTAATTCACAAACAAAGCTAAGTGCTTTACAGTGTCGATATTCTGTAAATCTGAAAACACTATCATGTTACCGGTATTTGTTGTGAATTGTACCCGTTCCGCCAATGTTACCGTTATTCGCAGTCTCTTCGAAAACATAAACAAATTTGTATTACACGGAGAACTCGTTAAAAGCAAAAAGTTAAGATTTTTCTTTGAAATATCGATGTAAAATAAAATTTCTGAATAACACGAAACGAAAAACTTGCTAAAAATTGCTTTCTCTTCGAATGTATAAGGTTCGAACAAGAGTTTGAGGAATACCTCCCTCAGTCATCAAGCTTTTCCATATTAGAATGTGCTTTTTTTGAAACTTTAATGATAATTTCGCATTGGCGAGCCAAAACGGCGAATGAATATTGGTAAAATTATGAAGGTTATTGATTTAGAAATTTATGTTTTCGTTGTGAGAAAATATTATATACTAAAGATCGAGAATGGTAATCATTGAGGACTGATCGTTCCGGAGAATGTTTTAAGGCATTTAAAATTTTGCTCCTGCACGTTCGTCATGTATGGACGGATTATGGAAGAATTTTCCGAGACAAAAGATCTATTTAGCGCACTTGAGGTATTACGCTACGTTACTACACTATGAAAATTAAGTCATATTATTAAATAAATAAGACTTACTTTAAAACAGTGGTGTAAATAAAATAATTTGTATTAATTTATTAATAATGACGCCACAAAATAACTATAAATCTATTAAAATATTTAGTATTATTATTATTAATCTTCTGAACTTCGACCTAATTCGATTTTTTTTTTGTAACTTACATCTCTGTATCTATTTCTGGCATCTTCCACCTCCAAACTGTGTCTAAACTTGTAATCTCTCCCTTGTCTTTGGTCTCTGTTCGTTCTGAAATCTCCTTGGCTTCTGGTGTGATCTTCTCTTCCGAAGTCATCTCTTCCTCTCGGTTCGTCCAGGTCATCTTTAGACCCTCTGGACGGTCCAGCTCTATCGAACCTGGGACTCCTATCGAACCTTGGACTTCTTTCTCCTCTGTTACCATCTCTGAAATCTCTCCCGTCTCTTGAGTCCCTGGTATCCCTGCCGTCTCTCGGATCTCTATAATCTCTTCCATGTGGTCTGACATCATCCTCTATGTAAAAATCGTTTCGCCTATGTCTCGGTAGTGATTTACTTCGCATTGCCATCATTTCTTCTCCGCTGTCAATATCATCTGGGTCGTATATGTTTCTTCCACTCCTTCCTAAAAAAATAACCGTTCATTAATATAGTTATTTTGAAAACCTTTACAATAATTTGATGATTTGTGATTTTCTTCACATATTTTCGGCAATACAAAATTGTTTAGATCGAACATTATTAATAAACGAAAGCAATCGGAGGTGGTGTTGATAAACCGGTGCATTTCAATACATTGCAATTTACTACGCAAAATACTTAGTGAAAGGGTCTAATATCTGAAACAATCACATTACTTATGCTTGTTATTGATTTTTGTGGTAGTGAGCGGTGTTGCTCTTCCTACATAGTCTCTAGCAATCGCTACGGACATATTTTAGTGGCAACATCATCTGCCGAGATCACGGATACTGCAGGTCTATTCGAAATGATGACCCAAGAAGCAGGAGTAAGCACAACACAGCCAAATACGCAAAAAGTCAAAATATATTTTCAGTTTGAACGTGTGCAAAAAATACTTGTTGGTTTTCTTATTGTTGCCCAATTCATAAACTTAGTTGAATCTGTTCAAGGGAAATTGAAATATTCTTTCCGTCTAAGAATTATTTTTAAATAATATTGTGTCATCGTTAAATTACAGAATCCATTGAGAGTAAGCATTTTGTGGAAGTTTTAGGGGAGTAACAAGAATAAAAAAAATCTAATTATTGTAAAATATCATCTTACAAACCCTTTGAATGTTTCCTTCTTCGACATATAATGTTCAGCCTTACAAATTGATTGAAATCAACAACTTCTGTTTATTAAACACAAAGGGTTGACTTTCAAAAAAATATATATACAAAATTAGGGCGATCTCAAATGATTATAACTGGAACGGTTATCAAAATAGCACTGATTCGGGAATATTTATACTGTCTAAACTAAAAGCACTGAAATACAAACTTTGCTAAGCCAATGACGAAAGAGTATTTAATGATTCGTTACAAGCAGAAATTATCTTTTTTCATTCGACTTTCACTCTTCAGGGAATGCTATCGATTTAAAGATTTTGTCTTGTTATAAACGAAGAGGAACTATTAGCTTAAACTAGTTTGTACAACGAAATTAGCACTCTTCTAGTTTTGTGATAATATTCTCGGTTTTTTGCAAATATCAAGCATTTTAAAGAAACATGATGTTCCTAGATTCTTTTAGCATTTATGGCGAAATAGATGATTTTTTTATTAAATTTCGACCCTTAAGGCACTTTTGAAATATGAGGTGATTTTTCACAAAAACGGCGCTATACAAATTATCCGATTATTATTATTATTATTGTTGATAATGCACAGCGCTTAATTAAAAAAAAAATCGTTTCTTTTAATTGGAAAAAATAAAAAAAAAATTACACGTAAATCAATGACCCTCTTTATTAATGTTAACCGAATCCATGAACCATTAAAAAGTGACATGTCGGAAAATGCGTTTCCTGTAATACTTAAAATCACAGAGTGTAAAATCAAAAATAATTTAGTACAGGGTAATTATTTCAGAACGTGTTTGTCTAAATGTTAAAAGTTGATATGGACATCAGATAAGAAGACAATGTTGTAACGGGTGATAATAGTGAAATTTATGTTAAACGAGAAAATAATATTGTATTCTGGTGATTCGATTTCAAAGAACTTATTTCCCGTTAAGGGGTAGCTTTAAATAGTGCATTTTTGATACCAGATCTGAACTGACACAAACCTAATCTAACCCAACCTTCCTTCTCCCCCTTTTCCCTTACCTTCCTATTTGATTTAATCCCAAAAGCATATTTGTAAAATGAGATAATCTAACAGTCTCCTGGTAATATAACTCTTTCGGAAGCATATAAAAAATGGAAAAAAAATTTGCGAAAAAATTACTATGAATCTTTTTTACACGATTTCATGTGAAAACAAATTCCGGGAGATCATATCTCCGCAAATTTCAATTACAGTGCGAGCTGATAGCGTCATATTTCTAACATAATTTAAAATGTTTCCCGAAGGCGGCTATTTGTATATAATTCAGTGTAAACTTATTATTACTACCCGGCATATTATGATAAAACCACCGAAGTTACCTGAAAATAGTTATGTTAGCCGGCAAACTCCAGATAGAAAAAACATTACTCATTTCGACGCACGGTTCAAAAAAATAAATCATATTTTTGAAAATATCGGTATACCCGGCGAAAGAATCATTTGCGACGTGCCCAGTAGTCGTTTGCAAACAAACTCCTCGACAAGAGGACACTAGACAACGTTGGGTTGCTGAATTTCAAAGGATCATCAACGTGTTTTGGTATCCTCTTATGCGGGTTCAACGATCTTATGAAATAATTAATTCCGACGTAGAAGATACCAACACAGTAACAGAAGAGAGTAAACAGCACTAACTTGAATCAAAATATTTATTTAAGCTTATTTGTTCGGCTTCGATTACTCCCGATAAATACACAATGCCGCCATGTTCTCTGCCATGAATAATAATTTATTGGTATTGGAGATTACCCGACAAATACATTATTTACACTGACTTCATTGTCGTATTATTTCTCCTCCGAAAAATAATATTATTTCTTGCCGTCGGAAAGTTCTGGAATATTTAAGCATTTTAGGGGCGAAGTGTATTGCGTTTTGATTTATCGAAGGCCGTATTTCAATTTATGAGAAGATTTAGTTGTGAATGAAACGAACATACTGACCAATAAATTCTGTTCGCAACCCATAAAATGGAATTACAAATTGAGACTCAAATATTCAATGGACGGAATTTAATACATATGTATTCGTCGGAGAAATAAAGAATGGGAAGAGCCAAATAAAGCTCTGACGAAATTAATACACTTAACCTTATGTCCTTACAACGTTTTTTTTAAATACTGAGGCATATCGAGTATCCTTTGCTTCTGTAAAATACTATTTAAAATATTGACCTAACTGCTCGCCTGACATAACCCAAAATTAAATTATTTCACTCATCTTTCTTTTCCTTCCGAATTTTTTTAAACTTGAAAATTCTTTTATGTAGTTTGTGAAATATATATTAAAATGAAGAAGCAGCTCATTGAACATATTTTATTAATTTTTGAGCAAAATAGGATTTGATACGAAATTTGACTATTTTTTGAAAATCTAGACGAGCGGTGATCAGGCAAGTGTCTACAAGATGCTGAATGATGTCACTAAACTAAAAAACTTTACAAAAATATGGAAAATTTTGAAAAATTCGATTTATTATAAAATGAAAATAGATAAAGTAGAGTTCTACCACAGAGTATAGAGAAATGCCATTTGTTGACATTTTTTATAAAATGAATATTTTTAGCATGATGCATGGTTTATAATTTATCGTCAAATATTAAGGAGCAAATAACCAAACGTGTAATTTTATTATCCCGTTTATTCCTCGGTACGTTACCTTTAGGTCCCGCAAATCCTGGGTCTTCGGCGTATTTGTTGAACAGAACCGATGTACGGGCTGATGTACGTGTTTCTACCTCGGGATTGCCTCTGGCTTCGGAAGAACTCCTCTTTTGCCGCCTGTCCAAAGAAGCAGCTCGCGGAGAAGGGGGACCTAATGGCGTTCCACAGGGTCATGAGTTGGGACACAAGTTATGTTTGATTATATTTTATTTTTCTAATTATGTAGATTTAACAGCTTTGAAGGCATCTTTTTTCTGGTTAATTCAATATCCTACCTAAAAACCTTTAGAATGTGATAATTTAAACCCATGGAAGAAAACACATTATCTTACTATAATCAGTAATAACAGATCCGAAACCTTAGAATAAGCTTAATGAAGTGTGTGATTATAATATTTATAACGGAAAAATAAAGAAAAGAGAATTATTCTTACATCAATTACAATCTAATCCACTGGTTAAGAAATAAGAAACCGTGTGTGGGCAATTTATTTTAATTTTTAATATAAATGGCATTGTTCTTATTTTAATAATAATTAATAATATTTTATTTCAAATAACTTGATTACTAGTGATTCAGGGCAAACAATAGAATTCAACAAGCAACTAGCAAGTAAATACTGATAAGGCAGGAAATATATTGTGAAAAGGAAAGATAGTAATTAAGATTACTTCTATTGATGCTAAAATACAAGATGTTCGAAAAATCCTTTACATGAAATTGTTTGAAAAATTCTTAAAAGGAAACATCGCTAGGAAGTTTTTAAATGTGTGTAAACACGTCTTTAGTACGGTTGACCTTGAAAGAGTTCACTCGGTAAGTTAAAATTAACGGTAACCTAAATTAATATCAAGAAAAAAATAAAAACCTAAGTAATCTAAAAAATCCTTTTTGAAATTTGTGTCCGTGTGAACGGCCTTTAGTATTATACCCGTCCTGAAAACACGTAACTGGAAGGAACTTACAGTAGAATAATTTTATAGAGATTCTTACTTGTGCAGTGGTGTACTGTATCGAGGGACTACTGCAGGGCAAGTGGGATTTCGGGCGGTTGTTCTAAACTATTTTGAATCAATTTAAATCGTTACAGGTGTGCACAAATACACTCAAGCGATCTTTTAAAAATTATTTTTATTTTTAGGTATTTCAATTTTAAGAAGTACAATATGTCAGCAGCGGATGCGTAATGTGGGTCTATAACCGACTAAAGAAGATATCATCAACCTCGACCAATTGTGATTCGACTCACCCACCATCCTGTCGGGCGCCTGGCTGTGCGAGCGCTGGTTCCTACCTGACTGCTGCCTGCCGCCTCTGCCGCCCCTACCGCCGAGGGAGGGATGGCCGTGGCGCGACGGTCCGCCCCCGCCGGCCGCCGTGTCGCTGAAACGGGACATCTGCGATTCGCGGAGACGGCCGCGGGAGAAGCGAGACTGTTCATCGTTGTACCTGGTAACAAAATGATAATGATTAATGTATTAGAAAATTGAGTAGTTACGTGAAATATATATTTTTTTAATTTTTTTTTTTTTTTTTTTTAATTATTGAAATTGAATTTACATTACTACTCTTCTCTTTTAAGCAACTCTTGTGTAGAGAAGCGAAGTGTACATATTGCGTTTACATTTTTATATGTTTACATAGTATTTTTTTCTTACAGTGTTACAATAAGAATTATTTAATGTATTTATTAAAGCCATCCACCGGTTTTCACAGCATCAGTATTGAACTTTTTCGTCAAGGCGCAAGTTATACAAAAAACATATATGATTTAAATGACAAGACATTCTGTATGATAATTTTGAACGTATTTCCATTTGCCCCTAACTCTTCCTCCCCTCAAATAATCCACCACCTTACCTGACGTTCTGTTGCCTTCTTCATCTTTCATGATTTTCCAATCATCTTTATAATTATGTATGTCGTATTGTACATTTCTATTGATGTATTTTTGTCTTCCTCTTAATATTGTATCTCCCTTTTCCCCATTTTTACCTCTATATATACATGCACACTCCTGTTATTCAATTAGTAAGTTTATATTTTAAATACTGAAGACGATTCAGTCGAATCGAAACTAGTCGACGTAATTATACAAAAATAAAAGTAGATTCAAACAGAGTGCGAGAGTAAGTTCTGGCGTACATGTGTTCAAGACGCAATTTAATTTCTATCATGGGCTATGGAGCTCTAAAAAACCATTTTTATCGAAAGTATGACCACACACTAAGTTCGTCAATGGTTTATTTAAAAAAAAACAATTTTTAAAAAGTGTTTTCAAGCTTTTGACGGTTCCCACCGTTGAGTGTTTATGATACTTAGATATGAATCCGAAGATCGCGAATGCAAATCCCGGCGTGCCCAAGTAAATTTTATTTTATCAAAATGTGTTTTTTTCAGAATTTTTTCAAATAAAATAGTATGTAGTATATTTGCAGCACTTGGTAAATACTGTCAGTATCACACTGGTAAAAGATCACTATTCGTAATCGAAATGTTACTTGAAATGGCTTTAGCCATGTTTGGTTACCAGATCTGAATAGCCAGGTTCCCCACCTTCCTTCTTCCCCATCTCCTTCTCTTCAGTCTCACAACATATCCCAATTGGGAATGCCACAGTCTCACTGGCAGTTGAGACTCTTGTGTGGTACCACATAAAAAAAGCTCTGACGCGGCCGCGAATTAACTATATAGTTGTTAACAAATTATAAACAATAATGATAAATTCGTTGCCCACAACACTAACAGGCGTATCTCAGATTTAGCAAATTTCCAGGAGAGCTAAAAAATTGTTTTTTTTTCGGATTCTTATACATTTTGTCAGATTTTTCACTAATGACGTTTTAATTAAACATTTTTTTCTACCCCATTAGCGAAACATGTAATAAAATCTATAAGAATTCGGCTGTTTTGGCATCTTAAATGCATAACTGTCGACTACCCACCTCCCCACCACCCGATCCGATCCCTATTATCAATGGAAGAAGAAAGTGGCGATGCAGTTCGATCTCAAACCGCTCGTCGGGCAGTAACAAAAGTTGTTCACCACCGCGACCGGAGCATCTGGCCAATTCTGGAATACCGTGAAGTTTCATTGAGGTGAATTAAGTTCTAAAGGATGTCCACGAACCAAGGTAGGTTTATTCATCACCTTTTTTCTCACCCGGTTCTCCAGATTAACTTCGCCAACCCAGAATTTGGATTCTATCAGAGCTATCGAAACATCGGCAAAAAAAATGTTATTTAGCTGTCCTGGAAAACTGCTAAATATGAGATACGCCTGTTTGTGTTGTGGGTGACGAATTGTTCACACAACATATCCATGTTACCTGCATTCGGTGTCGGAATATGAGTAAGATGGGAGACTTTCAATTGCCACGAATCCACTGTCTCCAGACTTCTGCGAAATCCTCGGCGGTTTCCTGCACGACTGGGATCTTGATCGTGCGCGAACGCTAAAACAAAACAAAATAATTTGGTTAAGCATTTTTTTTGCGAATAATATTCAATATTATTATTATAAACGATTAAATAAAATATGCTTTTTTCCATAGTTTAAGAATTAAATGTACCAGTCTAAAGATAGCCGTCACAGGCTGAAACCGGTCACGGTCGAAAATAAAACGTGGAATAGTGTTTAAAAAGTTGCCCTTGGTTTTTTTTGGAATAAAGTTATGAAGTTGTAAATTCTTGCTTGTTATTAGGGTGTCTTAATTGACTTGACAGCGAAAGTAACTATCTCCAAATAAAGAAACATTCATTAATTGATAAACTAAAGTTCTTAAAAACTTAAGACAAGATTTTTGTGCATAGCGCAAAGGGTAACAATTATTTTTATAAACAATAATTATTAGCCTGAAACACTCATCCAAATTGAAAAAAACCTTTCCGATCAAAGACCGGCAATCAGAAGGGTGCAGGTTCGAGTCCTGTCGGCGACATTTATCTTTGCTCGGAAAGGTTTTTTTCAATTTGGATGAGTGTTTCAGGCTAATAATTATTGATTATAAAAAGAAACATTCATTTGAATATTTTATTTCATTCCAACGTTTATTTTTTGAAAATATATATAAATCATAACCTAATAATAGGTACCTACTCGTGTTTTCCATTTTGAAAATATTCTACCCAAAAAATCTTCTTTTTTTGAATATACAATCTGTGACTAACCAGAGTGTTATATCAATGGGCTAACCTAAATAAAACATGGCGGGTTCAATGTTTTTCATACTAATTTTAAAACGTTATAACAACATTGTTACATATTGGATTTCATTCAAACTACTTTCTAAACCTTTCCGACACTAATAAAAACAAACTGTGCTATTTTCAGCGAAACCGGTCAAGTGGTTTTCGAGAACATCGAGGACAAACAAACTTACGTTTTTATACATATTGTTTATAATAGAATTCCACCATGTATTTAACAGTTTCAAAAATAGACATGTTGTAATAAACATTTTCGTTTAAAGTGTGTGAAGCAATGGTCCTTCCATTGATCAGAAAACTGAAAAAAGAATAAGATAATATATCAAACAAACAAGAGACCTTACGATAATGAGGACATTATTAAACTAGGAAAAAAATAAACAAGAGACCTTACGATAATGAACACATTATTATACCTTACGATAATGAGGACATTATTATACTAGGAAAAAAATAAACAAGAGACCTTACGATAATGAGGACATTATTATACTAGGAAAAAAATAAACAAGAGACCTTACGATAATGAGGACATTATTATACTAGGAAAAAAATAAACAAGAGACCTTACGATAATGAGGACATTATTATACTAGGAAAAAAATAAACAAGAGACCTTACGATAATGAGGACATTATTATAATAGGAAAAAAAAGGTTGAAAAAATACTCTTGAATATAAACTACATTTTAAGATTTTCAGTTTATTGAAAGAATGTCATACAGTTTCATAAATGTTTAAATATAAGTACAATATATGTTACATAATTATATTATTGTATGGTTTACATTACCTACCTCACTAGGTGAAACCTGTTCTGAGGTAGGTGACTGAATGTACAAAAAAATAAATATTTTAGTTTGATGTTATGACAGATTCGGCATTGTGAAATTAAAATATTTAAAACTTAATGTATTTAAATAGTATAATTTTTTTAATACATTAATTTAATTTATGGGAATTCGAATACATTATGAGGTTAAAAGAGGTGACAAAATTAAATAAAGAAGTGTTCTATATTGTTGCGTCTTCTGAAAGAATATGTAAAGTAAAGGAAAGTTTAGATACGGCAGTATTATTGATGATTTCCTGACATCTCCTGTCTAGTGACGACTTTTTTGTCGAGCGGTTCAGAATACCTAGACTACGAATCCAGAGGTCAAGGGTTCAAATCCCGATGTGAAAATAAATTTTATTGAAATGTTTTGAATTTCTTGACAGATAATGAGTACAAAATAATACATTGTAAATTTGCGGCACGTTCCAGAGTGGAAGATACTCTCAAAATCGCCTTGGTGAACGACCACCATTCAGAATCCAAACGTCCCATTAAATGGCTTTAGCTGTGTTTGGTGATCAGATCTGAATAGCGAAACGATTTCCAACTTTCTTCCGCTCCCCATCATCTAGAACGCCGTGAGCAATGACATGGTCTGAGTAGGGATGCCATAGTCCTACTGGCTCCGGACAGTTATGAGCAGTTGTGCTTCTTGTGCGGTATTCACGTAAAACATAATTGAACATATTGTACATATTGAACAAAACTTAGTCTGAAAAGTGTTTTTTCACATAATTCTCTATATGAGTAGGTGTGTCTTAAACGTGTGCGATAAAGATTGCATTTCAACGCCTTTGTCATAATTCTAATCCGCCAGATTTAAAATATCGGAAAATTGAAAACCTTCCACAAAGCGGATTTCATCAGATTTAGATT
Organism: Halesus radiatus; assembly: GCA_022606495.2. Classification (NCBI taxonomy): domain Eukaryota; kingdom Metazoa; phylum Arthropoda; class Insecta; order Trichoptera; family Limnephilidae; genus Halesus; species Halesus radiatus. Next base: position 389,959 of record JAHDVE020006963.1, on the reverse strand, counting down.
TTCTTTAAATAAGCCTTCGGTAACAAATACGTCACGTATCAAAGGAATAAAACAATCAAATCCGTTTTGCATAAGAAAGCCGTTCGGATGAAATAAAACTTCTTACTGCAAAACACTTTTCTATCAAAAAGATGAAAGATTTCATCTGGGATGGATCAACGACATTGAAAATAGATGATGCTTTGTTATATATCTCAAAAATTCTATATTTCATGCAGTGCAATACAATTTTACCGCATTTCAGTATTTTTCACAGGATGTTTCAAAAGCTGAAAAAAATTTTACAATTTGTTTTTTTAAACATTCCCACGAACACATTGAAACAAGTCATAAGTGCGGGAAACATCGATTTATTATAATCCCTAAAACGGTACCCGAGGTCTGTCTCCTTACGGCTAATGTAAAACCGGTTTAAGATTATGGGAATTTTGCAGTTTCCAGCAGAAGCGAGCTGGTAAGGGGATTAACTTGGGCAGCAACAACGAACCAATCACAAGACACCCAGTTACAGAACCGATAGTCCGAAGAAACCCGACGTCATGTTCGGACATTATCAAAACTGTAGACTTTGGCCGAAGCAAGGTCAGTGGAGAGAGACGAGTCAGTGGAGACGGTCAGTTGTCGTAGTCGAGACTTCTGTCTCCTACAAAGCAAGCGGGCCGCTTGCCTCCCCAAGCCGAGATGCTGCGGGAAGAAATACCGACCGACTCAGCAGGACCCGCCGAACCCCAACGCCCACCGTTCGAGTGCAGTCGAGTGCCTTTCGCCTCCTGCCCTCTGGCGCCGTGATCCCATCAAGGCGCATACCCACAGCCGTAGGAATCACCACCATACAGCAGTCGACCGCCTCTTACATCCTGCTGATCACCCTCTTGAACCGTCTGAAACCGGTCGCCAAGCGGAAGCCGAGCCGCGTGTCCGCCCAGCACCAAAACCTCCCCCTACCGGAAGTACCACCTGCTCTCGGAGACTTCCAACACCAACATCGAGACGACTGATAATTTCCCCACTGGACCGTGTGCAGATTACCCGTTGAAACAGTTCGTGTAATTAAGTGAAACCCATAATACCTACCAGTTAAGAATATGTTTTACATTGTGAATTAATAAAAAAACTCGACACTCAACTAAGTTACCTGTTTTCTACTGAACCCCAATGATCCCCATCATGTCAATATTATAAATAATTTTTGTTTCTTGTATTGTGGGCGTATTTGTGTCCATGAAATAAGGTTTAATTTGTTTTACTTCGGGCGAAATTGATCAAACACTTTCAAATATCGAATTTCATTCTTGAATAGATAATCAACTTTGTTCACCTCTCTGTGGCCCAGAAATTAAAGAGTCTTATGAAAATTGGCGATAGCATTTTCATTTTAATCCGCCACACTTCTAAGGATTGTCGGTTCAGTGTTAAATTTGGACACCTTTAAAATAAGATTTTAAAACCAGTATATATCTCTGTATGATTTGTGAAAATCTCTCTGACCTTCAGAAGTATGGTATTCGCAAATTGTCTCATTTAGTACCTAGTTTGTACTGTTTTTTAATATTTTTTTTTTACTTTAATGCGATCACCAAAGAATTAAGTTAAAATATGCAAACCGTTTGGTGATTTATTTCGTTTTTTTAATGAATTTATAAAAGCAGAATATTAAACAACACAAGTGATGTTCTAGAAATCCCAAGACCAAGTATTTCTAATATTCTCCGTTCAGTCTTTGTCTAAAGAACATCCTGAACATTCCCAGCTTCCAGTCTCAGTGCGGCTGTCAATCGCACAAAGGGCAAGTCTCTCAAATTTCCCACACGAGCCATTGTTCTGCGCTGTATTTCTTTCCAAAGGTTTAAGACGAGGTGAGGTAGGGTGGTACTGGAAAGGAAAGACGAGAAAAGAGAAAAGGGAAAGGCAGAAAAGCATTCCTTTCTGTAATGCACTTTTGGAGAAATGTCAATAAAAGGAGAGAGGAACTATTTTTTTTTACTTTCTCGTTGCAAAGGGGAGTAGCCAAAATCTCTAAAATTCTATCCTCCATACATTTTTTTAAAATAAAAACTTTATAGTTTTCCTATTCTTGTGCCTATTCCGACAAAACCTATGAATACTTATGATTGTGTTTTCCTCATCTCTTCATAGGTACTTAACTATTATACTATACTCAAATGATCTGGTATACGATAACTCTATACTATTTTTTCGTATCTCTTTGAACTAAATTATTATTCTATATTAATTATTATAGTATAATCAAATTATCTGGTATACACAATTGTTTTTTTCTACACTATTCTTCACATCTATTTATACTTAATTGTTATACTTCTTTCTAGATACATATTATATTACCATACTATGTGAATACTAACTTTTTCACTTCTATTTTTGTATAATGGCACTCAATATGAACTAAACTTGTCAATTTGACTGTCCTACAACGGGATTTGTTCCTATTTGGGCAGTCAAAGCTTTCTTACATTTTATTGTTAAATAATGTGTTTCAAATAAATAAAAAAACGTAATCTACCATAAAAAAGGCTTAAGTACTGGATTAAAACATTTTTTTTTTTAATATATAGGTATCATTCCTAGCCACAAACAATATTGCTTGCGCGCTGAAAAGTTGCATGAGGTAAGGTAATCGGCCGCTGGACCGCCAGCAGGTAGCAATTTTTCTTACGAGCGTTAAGTCAATTGAATTATATTATGATAATTTTTTCACGAAAACATATTAAATCTGTACGCCATAAGAAGAATTACCAATAAAATTTAAGAGTAAATTTAAAAAAAATTGAATTATAATGATAAAATGCGTGGGGCAACTTTTGTGGGCGGAAGTTTTATTTTGCATTTTCGCTTTCCTGAATTTAAACCCACGAGACCTATATTATAAAAGTGTTCTCTTTTTGCGGTCATTTAAATATCTTGGATCATGAATTTGTACAAGAAACCAAAATACTCAAAGATTTTGAAGGCGAACAGAATTCAGAGTAAAATTCAAAACGAAACTTATTGATTAGTTTAATTTGAATATAATATGAAGATTAAGAAAAATGCTATAATTGATGCTACGTTGGATAAAAGAAAACTACATTACGTGGAAAGAGATTGAAGTCAAAATAAGAAATAAGTAATTTAGTATATTATTTCATATGGTTAGTTATTTTTGGTTTGGTTCCATAATGTTTTAACTGAAGGGAATACATTGATTTTTTTTACCTAAGCTTTGAATTTAGATATTGTATTTATAGTTAGTAATTGTTTCAGAGTTGTGAGCACGCAATTATAGAGTTTGATTGCATGGTAATAAAAGTTTCTTTGCCCGTGTGATGTGTGTTTTTGGGATATTCAGTGTTTTATTTGTTGAGAATCTGGTTTTGAATGAATTTTGAGGTTGTAATAATACCATTGTTGGCAAATCATCACCGCGTATGTCACATCACCGCGCACGTTATCCCTAAACCCTGTTCGACTGCGCATAAGCACACTACGTTAAAAATTAAAAATGTTGTTTTAATAGTATTTTTTATATTAATATTTTATATTTTATGTATTAATATTTTCTTTTTTAATTTTTTTTTTGTTAATAATTTAATTTGTATTAATATTTTATATGCTAATATTTTATAAATTAATGTTTTACATATTCATATATTATATACGAGTATATTAATATTTTGTATCTTAATATGTTTAAATTATTTTTTTTATAAATTCATGTATTAATATTTTACTCATCAATATGTTATATATTAATATTCAATATTTTATATATAAATATTTTATAAATTAATATTTTATTTATTTACTATCCTGCAACGAAATCATCTTCAACGCGTATTTGAAATGCCCCACGATTACAAAAAGTATCCGCTTTTTTGTGGCCACATTACAGCCAAATGCGATTAACGCGGATTGCCGTCAAAGTTCGAAAGTTAAAGAACTAAATTTCATCATCCGCTTACAAACATAGTAGAACAGTTTTTTTTTTTAAATTTTACTTGTTTCATTTATCAAAGAGTTAGCATTAACCTTAAGTTTTCGTGTGAATAATCTATATATATATAGAAATATAAAAATAATGTTTGTCTGTGTGTCGATTTTCTCGAAAATTACTCAACCGGTTTCGCTGAAAATAGCAGTGTATTCTTATTATTGCCGGAAAGGTTTAGAGAGTAGTTTTAATGAAATCCAATATGTAAAACTGTTGCCATAACGTTTTAAAACTAGTATGATAAAGGTTGAACCCGCCATGTTGTATTGAGGTGTTAGCCCACAGATATACCACTCTGGATACCCAGAGGTTACATATTCAAAATAAAAGGTTTTTTTAGGTATAATATTTTCAAAATGGAAAACACAAGTAGGTACCTACGTAAGAACATTATTATTTAGATATATTTTGAAAAAAATAAACGCTTTTAATGAAATAAAATATTCAAATGAATGTTCCTTTATTTCTTTGTTTAGAGATATAAACAATTGTTACAATTATTACACCCAAACGACAATCAAGATTTCACAACATCGTAACTTAATTCCAAAAAATCCCGAGCAAGGTCGGGTACACATCGGCTGATTCTGTATAAGAATCAAAATAAAGAGCCTAAAAGCTCATCAGTGACGTGCATTTCACTAAGTATAAAAAGCTATATGAATGTGCCATTTCCCAAGAAAAACGAGCCTAAGAGAATAAAAACGCCATAGAAAAAGAAAGGTAATTAAAATGCTGAAAACATAACACATTCAGTTAAATTTTCTCGAAATTCACATTTTGAAAGGCACTAACAACTGCCAAAAGCTCTCGAGTACAAAAAAAAACACTATTTAAATAAATTCTAAAACTCCGTTTCTCCTCTATTTCTGAATACACTAGTGCAAGCACTTTTAGCACAGCTCTCCTAAGAAAATTCTCACCTTTGCGCTTGGAACAAAGGATTTTGAATTTACATGAGCATCGCAAAATACACCATGTAATAAAAAGGCTAAAGCTAACAACCTAATAAATATCTTACAACAAATATTTGTTTTAATAACTTTTTGTGAACACCATTTTTTTAAACGTTTAAAATGATTATTTTAACACTCTCCTTAAAGCCTAGCAAAATACGAGCACTTCCAGAAAAATTTAAATCTTTCTACGTTTATACTTAATGTTGTTCATTTTTGTGGTGAGTACTTTTGGTGACTTGGCCTTAGTTTGGCGCGCGAGTGAACGTTTTGATAGTATGAAATAACAGTATGTAGTTTAATTCACTTTTCGCCGGGTAAAATGGAGTGACTTTTACAGCGCGGCTGAACGTGCGTAAGTAGTGGAAAACGGAAGCACTTGTCTGTGCAAAGTGAATTCACTTTACTGTGGCATGCAGTTTTGTGGGAAAAAGTGGCGAATAACGCTGAAAACGAACATTTGTACACTGCACATATGACGTAGCCCCTGTTTTGATGAGTTAAAGACATTTTCCACCCCGTTGACATTATTTTTTTATAAAATTCAAATTCGGATCCCTACAAAAAGTACGGAAAATAACTTTGTTTAAGGGTAATTTCAAAATTTTAGAAAAAACTTAACCCTTTTAGCACCTAATGCTTTTAAATATTGAGATAAATTGTTTTTTCCTAAGTTCAAGTCCTTCAAGAAACTTATAAAAATACTTTATATATTATTGTTAGAATAATAAAATATATTTTTATATTCGATTTATTTTTTATAACTTATTGAAGTTTGCAAACCTCAATGTAATATTTTAATCATTGAAGAAGATAATATTAACACATCCCAAATGAACCACGAAACCGAAAAACCAACAGAAATTAAAAAAGATTTCAGTCGCAACTGGGACTCGAACGCAGGACCTCTACCTATCCGGGGTAACCGCTTAACCAACTTAGCTAATGAGACCAGTTCAATTTACGCCATTTACACCGATATCATACTTCATGTTCAAGATTTGTTAATATTATCCCCCATTTTTATAAATCCCATATTATTGGCTTAAAAAACGGTTTCGTAGTTCATTTGGGATGTGTTAATATTATCTACTTTAATGATTAATATATTTTTATTAAGAGACTTTAGCTTTAAACCTACAATTATAATTTATTCCATTTCGTTTTCCATATGTACACCCGTCAACAAACAATTCATGTCAATATTTAAAAGCATTACTAAAATTGTTTTTTTTTTAAATATTAAAATTAGCGTCATCTGTGAGTGCGAATCGCGTTTTGTTTTCCCTTAAGACGCAAGTAAATATAAATGCTAACATGCTAGTCGAATTTATGAATCCAATTTTACAAATTGTTTGAAATTATTTATGGACGATTTTAATTTTTAATTTATTTCTTCAATAAATTGAAATTCATTTTGTGGTATAATTTTTAATAAAATGAATAGTAAATATTTTGTGCAAACCAATATTTAATAAATAAATATCAACCTGTTTCGGAAGCGAAGCTTCTATATATATATGCTTTTTTATATATATATGTATTCTATAAATCCTGAAGAGGGAAGCTTCTCATTCGAAACATTTTGACATATATATATATATATATATTAAATAGTGGTTAACGGGGAGAGGGACGTCGGAGAGTTATTATTTTGGCTACGATAAACATGGTGTTTTCAAAGAGAAAAATATTAATAACATTTTTTTTATTTGCATGGGCTTAGCATTTATTAAAATAAAATCAGAAATATTACATATTTCTGACCGTTTTACGCACGTTTTATAAAAACATTTAAAAAGTTGAATATCCTTAAAAAATGCTGTGAAGGTTTTTCTTTAGCATGCCGATAAGATAAATTTAAAAAAATAACAGTGTGTAGTTTAATTTTTTCATAAACGATAAATAATTTTTTTTTTTTTAATTGCGGATTACAAATTTTTGGTTAAGTTAATTTACAAAAATGCAACGAGAAAGGATTAAAAATATTTTTCTCCAGTTAAAAAATCATATTCAAATTTTGTAAAACATGAAATAGGACGGTCAGAAAAGGTAATATTTCTGATTAGATTTTGGTAAATGCTAAGTCTATGTAAATATATAAAATATTTAATAAATATTTTTCTATTTAAAAACATTATGTTTATCGTATTGCGTAATAATACTATCAATATTTCGAAATAATAAATAAATCCTCTCCCATATCCCTCTCCCCCTAAGCACAAAACATTTATTATTCATTTTATTTTATTTATTTATTCCCTAATAATTATTTTTGGACAAGGTTTATCATGAATGGAGTGCCGTTGGAAATCTATATTAGATCTCAAATTTAGACTGGTTATGGAGTTCTATTTAGGTTATCCAACCACGTTAGTTGTAGAAGAACTGTTTCATTATCACAACCATCGACGGTGCACGTCTTATGGAAATTCTTTTAGATATCCATAAGACGTGCAACGTGCCCGGAATCGTCTTAAAGTGTAAAGATTTTTACCGTTATACTGGCAATCTCAGTCTTGCTTCTAATCCACTGATGTATCTTTAAAACTGAGTAAAGCAATATTCCATCATCCGATACTCTTTTCTTAAAATGTCACAATTTAACAAAGTAGTTTTGCACATTTATAGCAGAATACACATTTTACACGCCATATATAAAATAGATCCAATTTGGATAACATTATTTTAACGAGAAACTATAAAAGCGTATAAGCATAAAGTACAAGATACATCCCTGAATATATTTATCTAGAATATTGCTTGACCTGGTTTAGAAAATTCTGCTTAGGAAGCTGTTCTCCGAGAGAACAAAGATGCACTGAGAAAAATGTGTTAGCATTTTTCAACGTGTGATTGGGTTAGCTCAAATGAATTTTCAAAAACAAATTCGGATTTACGAGTATTACTTCCGTTGCTGACGTTATCCTTGGCTTAAAAAAATAACAAAAGTTGGAGTACAACAAGAACAAATATAAATGCACAATCTTTCAACAGGGCCATGACATATTTTGTGTTTGTTTAAAGTTACGTAGAAAAGCGTGATATTTAAAAATGTTCATGGAACAATGCATTTTCGAGGTGGTTTGAATTTTTTTTTTATTATTTTGTAACCTTATACATGTATTGTTTTTGAGAAAGTTACGAAGATAGTGTTGCGGTATAGTTGTAAATATTTGAGAACGTTACGAAGATAGTGTTGCGGCATAGTTGTAAATATTTGAGAAAGTTACGAAGATAGTGTTGCGGTATAGTTGTAAATATTTGAGAAAGTTACGAAGATAGTGTTGCGGTTTAGTTGTAAATATTTGAGAAAGTTACGAAGATAGTGTTGCGGTATAGTTGTAAATATTTGAGAAAGTTACGAAGATAGTGTTGCGGTATAGTTGTAAATATTTGAGAAAGTTACGAAGATAGTGTTGCGGTAAAGTTGTAAATATTTAGAGTAAGTGGTGAATTTGTGTTTTGGAAGTATGTTTGCGGGAGACAGGAAGGCTGATAAAGATTTTAATGAAAGGGATAATACAAGAATTTCAATTAACGGAGGACTGAGTGCAGTTAGTAGCAGCTAATTTAGTGTCAAAGTAAGCGAGACTAGCAAGCCACAGCGAAGTTCTGATACCAATCCTGATGTAAGATAGTGAGAATGATAAGGAAACATAAAAATAGACTAAATGCATTAGAAACGAAATCCCTAAAGCATAATGTGAGTAATAATCCAATGTATGAAAATTTTTGAATATTCTCGAAAAGAATTCAAGATTGATGAAAGCGTAACGAACCAGAGAAAATAACAATAAGATCGTTTGATGTTGACAGTGAATGAACGAAGAGAAGACAGAAGAACATATTACAGTATGTGAGCAAGTGGATGTAACAAGAAATCAGAGACACTTCAGTCCGATCAAATACTGAGAATCATTTTATTACCATTATCTGTTTTTTTTTCTTTAAATCTAGAAATTTAAGTTTTTAAAAGATATATAATTATTAATATAATCCAGTTTAATAAAAAACAAACCTAAATAAACATTCACAGAAAACTGCCAGGATGCCGACCGGTAAACCAGGGAATTCTTCAAAGGGGTGATACAGACTACAGTTATTCATTGGTTTCATCAGGAATTTGATGATGTAAAATATACCAACCTATAACCTCTTTAAATCTGGCTGCCTGGCAATATTCCCAGGCTGTCGGTCGGCAGACCTTTTTATTTCTACTCTACTAATCGACCCCTATCGTGACAAAATATTTCCATTCATGTTTCTTACGACGTAATTTTTTTCTAAAAAATGGTTCGTAATTTAACATGACTATACGGAACCCTTCAAGACGCGCACCAGCAGACCAGTTTTTTAAGGCTTACTAAACGTCAATCCTCTCTACAAAGTAGTTTCATCTGTGTATTCGATGACGTAGGGTTAATGTCACAGGATTCTAGTCTATCACATACTGTCAAGAGCCGGAAAACAAAAATAATTTGACACGATCACGATGTATGAATTTGAATAAATCTAATAGTGTATATTAAAACATACGACGCATCATCATATTTCCTACCTTGTTATTTAACTAGCTAAATAAAAGTATGACATCCCCTTCCTAAGTCATTTTGTATCATTGGTTACTTAATATTTCACGTAAGCAATTATTTTCCAGTGGTGGTACCATGAACAAGAACAATTCTTGACATAGAAGACAAGACGGACATAGGGCGGGTCTATTGCAACCTAACCCTGGCTCACCTGGGCCCTGGGCATCTTAAGTAGTAACTAGTTAACTTTAAGATGTAAAATAATATATTACGATGAAAATGTAGATACCTGTTTGTTCGCGCAGAGCCTCTCACCGAACGATGCTTTCTTCTCTTGGGTTTTCTGGTGCAAACGTAGCAGCATACTCTCCAATACAGAAACCTGAAACAATAATACTGGGTTAATGAAAAATATTCTTCTATTTTATTAATATTGGTGCAGACTCAATGATGAGAAATTGTTTTGGAATAAGTTTTCATATTTTTCAAAAATTCCATGATTTTATTTAGTGTACCCATTCAAGTTTAATTTGCCGAACAAGGTTTTAATTAAAAGTATATTTTATTTTTTATAATAACTACTGGCTGAAGTACCTGGCGTTACCCGGGGTTATAAATGGTTTAGAGTAAAGTTTTCGGGTTGTGATGTGTTACCCCTACCCAAAAGTTTTCCTCTTATTTTGATCGTTAAGTGCGCAAAATTTCATCAAGAAGTTTCAAAATTCTGCTTTAAGCGATGTGGGTGGTTTTTCGAAATATCTTGTAGACAGTGACCTTCCTTTTGTTTTGATGGTCAATGTGAAAAATATCATGAACTTTGGAATAAAATTATAGATGTGAAGCAAAAAAACACTGCCCGGAACACCCTTTTCTTATTTAACTTAAAAAACAAAGCTTAAGTTTGTATTACAATGATGGTGAACTCAGAGAGCAGGGGATTGAATCCTTAGTGCCTGCGTGGGATCCCGACGTTTTAGGTCACTCAGCCAATAATCGGCATCTAGGTTATTTTAATGATCTAGTCATAAAAACTAGATTGCAAACACCCTTCGAAAGATTTATCACAAAAGGTTCCCCGAAGATATAAAATCCAATATTAGATATTATAAATACGTAGTAATTTAATTTAGTACATGTCACACCGAAGAAAAAAATACTACCGAGAACTTCTTGCCCATTTGTTTCGATGTTTCAATTTCGATACGGTGACCCATCAATCGCGTTTGGCGGGACCGTGGCCGTATTATTTTGACAAATGTAATTCCATTACCTGAACGATGTGGCCATTACGTCCCCGATGGTGGATAGGCACAGCAGCATTAGCGGGATTCCCAAAATTGCGTAAAATATGGTCACCACCTTTCCCATGTGGGTTTTCGGCGCGATGTGACCATAACCTGAAATAAAAAATAAAAAATGTATTTTATAGCGGATACCTTAATAAAAAAACATGGTTATCGGACTTTTTATTAGGGGAGGTTAATAATAAGAATAAATATGTATAAGGGGGGTGGTTTCGATAAAACAATGATTTTTGTTTTTTTTGATTGATTGGTGGAAGGAATCAGTTAAATTCAATCAATCGAATTTGATCTGATTTGGCATTTTCGTTTAATTCATACATTCGGTTTTTTCATGTTTGAGTGAACAAATAACATTTTGACGGGTACAGGGGAAAAGGGGTTTTATCACAATAGTACGATTCTACAGAAAATCATTTTTTTAATAATTTAGTTCATTTTAAGAAAAAGATGATATTAAAAGATACATCTCTTGAAATTGGATCCCTTATACCAAAACTTATCAATTCCTTTTATATCGTGTTAATTTGCATACATATAATAGGAATATCTGTAATTTTCTAATTATAATAAGTCATCTTATTAACGTATATGTTCGTACTCTTTTGTTAATTGTACTTTACATCTGATTGTTTATACCCCCTATTTTATTCTAAAACGTTACATAATATTATATAGAAAAAAAAGTCATATAATTGATTTTGTTACTCACGAATATTTTAAGTCTTATTTTCTATTTATATTAGGTTAGGCTAGTTAGTGTAAAGCGCGTTTTATGTGAGCCTTCGCAAAACGGCGCTATGGAAATTAACTTTATTCATATTATTATTATTACATGGTTTACATTATTAGGTTCAATATTTATTTTGAGTTAATTTTTTAAATTTATTTTATTATTTTACTTGAATATGTTCATATTGTTTAGTATATATTGCCCATCCCCCTAGGCATACGCCTGTATTGGAATGACAATTTGCAAAATTGGTTATTCAGCTACCTACTACATTTTTTTGAAATATATATAGTACCTACATATCAAGAAATTGTGTAAGAAATAAATTAAACTTGGCATTTAAGGTGAGTAATGATTTCGTTTTTAAGAGAACTTTTGATTGTTGTGTTTCTGATGGTGCTTGATAGAGAATTGAATTACTCAATGGCGTTGTACTTAAAACTTTTTAGTCTATTGGCGGTTTTAGGGGTTGGGATATTAAAGGATTTTTATATGTGACTGCCTATTAGGGTTCTAGTAATTTTCCTTTCTTCAAACATGTGGAAATTTATAATTGGTTCAATTGGATATTTTTTGGATATGCTTGTTTCAAGTTGAGAACGTCAATCCTTAAAAACAAATTCAGTGCTCGGAATTCAGAATTATTTTCTGACCATTTATTAGAGGCTCCAAGCAAGTGTTCGTGGCGCTATATAATGTTAAATTTAATTGCTAGCTGATTTCTTTGGAAATCTTTGTGGTGAATCGTTCACATAGGGGTCAAGTCAAGTGCTTATATTATCGGCTATGCAGAAAAACATATTCCTTTACGTTTTTATAAGAACAATTAAATTTATAAAAATAATGTTAAACGGCTTTTCCCTCTCCATACTAAGGTACTTTCTAATTTTTATTTAAAATGGCAATTATTATGTGATTACGGTAATTAATTAAAATAACAAAGTAGATAGTTACTTTGGAGGCGTTTTTATGAGTCTAGTATTTTTAAAGCTTTACTCTTTCCATTTTCTTTCCCCTCTCTCTTCCTTCCACCTCTATATACATTCCCTATTTGGTGGTGCAATCATCCCACTTACTCCAGGTAGAATTAGTCATGCGTGATGTTTATAATTTTAAAATGACAATCATTTTGAACATGACATCGTCGTCAATGGAAAAACAATTTCCCATGAGGTTGAATTTACACGAAAATTAGTCAAATCACGCAAAATTATATTTGTACTTCGAGTTGTAAGGTTTTTATTTGAGAACATAGAATTACATTGTTGGATCTAAACCCAGGAAGCGATTTTTTTATGTTTGTTTTTAAAAACAGTATCCCAAAAAAGTTTTTAGTATCTTCTGAACAATTAACATTTTTGGCACATGAGAGGTATTTTCCCGACGACGACGATATCAATTAAATTTAAAAAAAAATTATTTATCGAATAAAATAAAAATAAAATATTTTGGCAAAAAGTCCATGAATACTGTAGACATTAATGACACTATGATTATGGTAAAAAAAAACTACTAGCTCACTTAATGTTAATAAATTGTAATTAAATATAATTTTTTGTTGATCAAAATAATACAAGGAGTTCTGACAGAGATGGTACCGGACAGAAAGCTCAAATCATCACAAGAATAATCTCGGTACTGAATTGGCAATAGGTTATATTAAAAATACGCGTGTCTTTGATAAAATATTACAGGAGATCGTGAATAATGTATTGAAATCGATTGTTTGAGTATTTGTAATCAAAGAAGCATACTTGACATTCTTACAATTCAATTTAATAATGTTTTATTGAAACAAATTACATTGGCAGGCAATTCATGTTTTTCACATGCTTGCACACATTCGCATACTCTTTCTTAATTTGTACACAATTTTGTTACTTGACAACATTATAGAGAATTTTTTTGGAAAACTATGACGTATACATTTCTGTCATATTTTGTTGCTCAAATTCTACTTTAAGTGCCAAAGGGCAAAAGGGTTAGACATCAATTCAACAATAAATTTATAAATACAATACTGATTAATTAGCATCTCTACGGGGCTTGAACCTGAGACATATAAAACAGTCTAAACGATTTTACCACTATATTGCGTGTCGAGATTTTTCCACTACTTTTATGACGTACTTGATTATTTATTTGATGATGTTTACCTATATTTATGGACAATTTTACCACGATTGCATATCAATTAATAATAATAATATATTTTTTTTTTATAAACAATAATTATTAGCGTGAAACACTCATCCAAATTGAAAAAACCTTCCGAGAAAAGATAAATGTCGCCGACAGGACTCGAACCTGCACCCTTCTGATTGCCGGTCAGATGCTCTACCGTTGAGCTACGTCGGTTTATCGCAAACCCGCCAAGTTAACGTCATATACTAGTGTTTCATTCACTGTTTTATTATTATATTTTCTCACCTGTAAACAACCAACTTTATTAGTATTAGAAAGGCTTGTAACGGTGTAACGTAAATACTGACCCCGAGTCTATGATTGGGATAATTGTCTACGGAAGAGATTGGTGAGAGGATGTCTATGGGAGACGGCAGACGGAAGGGAGCAACTCAACATGGCGGGCGACATAACCTGACTGGAGCGGTCGTGATCGACGTGTGTTTGTTGGGAGAGATTATGTTTTTTGATTTTCTATTTTGTTTGACGTCGGAGGGCGTCTACAAAATTTGCCCGAAGTGGGTGTGTTTTTTGTTTTATTGATTGATCGATGGCCGGATTGTGAGGCGATGAAGCCAAACCGCGCGTGCCTGCTGCTGTGGTGAAAATCTCGGAAGAAGTGATGAGCGGACCAAAAAAGGACATAAGGTAGCATCTGCATATTCCATTGTCTGGACCCCACGGAAGAGGCCATGGCGGATGGCGCTTCAGAAGAGTCGTCCTAGACTTCTTTTTGGAGATTACTACGATCGGTGAGCATCTGGACCTGGAGAGGCCTTCCATGATGCTGAGGAGAGGAGTCGGACCATGAGAGCCATCAATTATTGTTTGAACCTTTTCGTGTTGGGATCAATCCTTCTCTTTACTCTTTTTCTTTGCTAAACCATGATAGACGTGGTTATAGAATCATTAAATTTATGTTCTTTCCTTTTACAAGGGTTTTATTTACTGTATCAATCAATACATCCCACTTCCCTGTGCTTCACCATCATTCTCACCCACGGATCTTGAGATGAGAGAACATTAGCCGTCGTATCATTTTTACGCTACATTATGGCGCCTCAACGTTTTTGTGAATAATATTTAAGATATTATGGACACGGACTCGGGAATTGATGGGTGAAGTTCGTGTGGTGTGATGTATGGATTGATACAGAAATATTATTAATTATATCATAATATTGTTTATGTATATGTGTGCATACATGAGGTCAGCGATCACGCCATTAGAAGGTTGGTAAATATTCATTGTCGTAATTTTTGGCATATTTGTGACATTGTTATTCTTGAAAGAAACGGTAATTATTTTTGCGACACAGGCATTTCCTGGCGTCGGTAACTAAAACTAATGCAAATAAATTTAAATAAATGAACTTAAAATGATTCATGATTTTGACAATAGATGGTGTTGCGTGTACACGATTGTTTGCGTCTCGGATAATTTATAAATAAGTAATTTAATTCTGTTTACAATGGAGATTAACAACATTAACAGTTATTCGAAAGAGGAATTGTCCACTATTTTGAACTCAAAACAAATAAAGGCTTTCATAGGATTATGCGGTTATTATCGTCGTTTCATTAAAGATTTTTCCACGATAGCAGCTCCTCTGACTAAACTTACAGGATCAAGGAAAGGAGTAAGCAATTTTGTATGGTCCAAGGCAGCGGAAAATTCGTTTAACCAATTAAAAGAGGCACTGACATCAGCGCCGGTTATTAACTGTCCTGACTTCAAATTACCATTTGTAATACATTGTGATGCTAGCGCAGTCGGGATAGGCGGTGTATTAACACAAAATTTTAATGGTGAAGAACACCCGGTAAGTTATTTTTCGCGTAGCTTAAACGTTCATGAACGTAATTATGGTGTTACGGAGCGCGAGCTACTTGCGGTTCTAGACTCTGTCACTCATTTCAGACCGTATGTTGAAGGAACACACTTTACTGTAATTACGGACCACTCGAGCCTACAGTGGTTAGTTTCTCTAACAAACCCCACAGGTCGTTTAGCTCGTTGGTCAACTCGTCTTTCTCAATTTTCTTTCGACGTTGTTCATAGTAAAGGTAAACTAAATACGGTACCGGACGCACTGTCGCGCATGGAGGTAGCATTAGTGACATCAACGGATATACCTACCACGATTCATTTAACAAACGATAAATGGTACAACACATTATTTACAAACTGTAAAAATTCACCCCAACGTTTTGTCAATTTTCAAATTAGGGGTAATGATCTCTTTAGGCATAGCAAAACTCGTTTCGCTCTTTGTGAAGATACGGCGTGGAAGCTGGTTGTTCCTTTTGAAAAGCGAACCGAAATATTAAAACAAGAACACGAAGCGGATCTTTCTTGCCATCCGGGAGTATTTCGAACTTACAAAAAGGTGCATTTACATTTTTATTGGCCAGGAATGTAACAGGATGTTAAGAATTTTGTTAATCGATGTAAGACATGCAAAGCACATAAAATCAATACATCTGCGCCAGCGGGCATCTCTTCAAATCCTAAGATTGTAACCAGACCCATGCAAATGCTTTCAATAGACTTAGTCGGTCCACTGCCACGTCGTTACTCTGGGTTTATGTATATATTGTCAATCGTAGATGTGTTCTCTAAATATACCTGGATTTTTCCGCTTAGAAATGCTACCACAAAAAGTATTGTAAAAAATGTAGAACAGCACATTTTTCTTGTTCATGGCGTTCCACAAACATTTGTATGCGACAACGGTAAACAATTTATATCTAAAGAATTTAAACAGTTACTGTCTGATTATAATGTGCCTCCACCTTTTTACAACGCATTTTACACACCTCAAAACAATGTCGTCGAACGCTATAACCAAACAATAGGTACAGCACTGTCTATTTTGTCCGAGTCTGACCAGCGTAATTGGTCCAGATTCCTGCCACATATTCAGTCAGCCCTAAATAATTCGGTAAATTTTGCAACAGGTTATACGCCTTCTTGATGCACGGTCGTGAACAGGTCATTAATGGTAATTTTCACAAAAATTATGTCTCGACAGGCGTATCGGACTCAAGTCTAGAAGAATCGAGAGAAAACTTTGCTAAGAAATTAGAGGACTTGGCTCCTATATATGAAAAAGTTTCAGAGGCTCTGTTACAGGCTTATAGAAAGAATACAAAGCATTATAATTTACGTCGCAAATCGGTAAATTATGAGGTGGGAGATATTGTGTGGCGGAAAAATTTTGTCCAGTCCAGTGGACCCAATTTCTTTTCGCATAAATTAGCTCCGAGGTTTGTACAAAATGTTGTTAAAACCAAAGTCTCTAACTTAGTTTGTACCCTTGCGGATATGCAAGGCAAAGTAGTAGGTAATTTTCATGTTAAGGATATAGTTCGTTTAGATTAAGTATTAGGTTAATTTTCTTGTAAGAAGCCAGTGTGGTAGCATGTGGGACTACCAACCCTTCATGTCGCTTCACTTGTTGAATTTAAAGGTGTTATTGTGGTCACATGTACTGGAGTTTGGTACCTTCAATACAGGTGCTCAGAATAAACACAAATTCTAATTTATTGATGATATTTTTTGACACTTATCCTCATTAGACTAGAATAGAAACATATTATTTGTTTCTCTGATCTTTTAGATCAGTGGCGCCCTAACAAAATAAACAACAAAAAAAAAACGGGGATTGATTTTTTTGTTGTTTTTATAATAATTTTGATTATTTTTTTACATAGGTACATACTAATAGTGTACCTCGAAAATTAAACTTAAGAATTTTCATGATATATACATATATATCGGATATTATTGTTGTCGCTACGGTATATCGGTTAATTACCTCTAATAATTCCGAATACTCTAAATGAAAGTTAAATCGGTTACCGGTCTGATGGTGTGTTACCTGACAATAAGTATATATTTATAGTAGGTATTCTTTGTATTTAATTTGTTTAGCCGTAGGTAAAATTATGCTTTTGGAGTGCACCGGAGTAAAAGTTAAATTAGAATTTTTGGAGATTACTACGACACAATCGAAAAGGATAGTTAATATATTCTGTCTGGGAGATTTTGAGCTACTTTCTTTCACACAGATAATAAAATAGTTTTAATTGTTAACTAGTAACTATAATGTTTAATGTATATTCTAAGTTTATAATTATGTCTAAAGTAAGTTGGTATCTCTTTCCTTAAAGAATATAGTATAGACATTTAGAAAGTATGATTTTTTTGTAATAATATTAGTATTAAGTATCAAGTGTAGTACTGCTAATGCATGCACACAACAAACAAATATTTACCAATTTTGAGTAAACATCTTCTGCCTCCTTGAACAGGAGAAGATGATTAGTAGATAGTTTAGATCTAGTAATACCACTGTTTATAATATGTTGATAAGTATTTTTTAAGTTGATTTGTCCAATAGGTTTAGTAAATATGTACTATTTTTACACTGCTAACACCAGCGTAAATTTATCAAGTATTTTTGTGTAACCAGTGTCGATTTTTGATTAAAAAAAAAAATCGAGCACCAATTTGAAAAGATAGGAAGATGTAAAATTTCGAGAGAAATTGTACTTTGCAAGTTTATATATATAGATATTGACAAATGTACTTGTTTGAAACCACACGAATAGATAGGTATTGTAACATGTAAACCCTCATCTTTATACTATTTAGCAATGGCTAAATGACAACCAAATAGTTCTATAACTATACGACGAGGAAAATTTTTGGAGGTGAATACGCAAACTATCCAATGGATATTGGTATACTGTGTCTAATTCTTTAGATACATATATAAAAAAAAAAAAAAAAAAAAAACCCTGTTGAAACTGCATGGTAATTGTAATTTTTTTGTTAAGAGGAAGAGAGGATTAGTTAAGTAGGGTATTATTAATAATAAAAATAATTTTTTGAAAATTTTGAAGTGGGAGCTTGAGTTCTCCAAACCTCACAAGTGTTAACCTAGAGAAAATGACTCTCATAAAGTGAGGAAGTGTTTGGTTCATGTAACTTGTTTATTTTATTTATTTTATAAGTTGCTTGAGGATTATAAGTATGAAGTGTTTCCTTGCTTTTCGGTTATGCTTAACCACCAATGTATCACAACTTGATTTTTTTTGTGTATTGTCATACTAAGATATACCATTTTGTTTGTCAATTTTGACTTTTGTTTTATATTGGTTGTTACTTGTTTTCTTTGTTTTCAGTTTTTTCTGTAATTGAAAAGAGTAGAGAGGAAGGGTAGGTCAAATTTTACTTCACTTCGCGGCATAAAATTTTTACGGGGAAGCGGGGAATTGTAACGTAAATACTGACCCCGAGTCTATGATTGGGATAATTGTCTACGGAAGAGATTGGTGAGTGGATGTCTATGGGAGACGGAGACGCAAGGGAGCAACTCAAGATGGCGGGCGATATAACCTGACTGGAGCGGTCGTGATCGACGTGTGTTTGTTGGGAGAGATTATGTTTTTGATTTTCTATTTTGTTTGACGTCGGAGGGCGTCTACAAAATTTGCCCGAAGTGGGTGTGTTATTTGTTTTATTGATTGATCGATGGCCGGATTGTGAGGCGATGAAGCCAAACCGCGCGTGCCTGCTGCTGTGGTGAAAATCTCGGAAGAAGTGATGAGCGGACCAAAAAGGACATAAGGTAGCATCTGCATATTCCATTGTCTGGACCCCACGAAGAGGCTATGGCGGATGGCGCTTCAGAAGAGTCGTCCTAGACTTCTTTTTGGAGATTACTACGATCGGTGAGCATCTGGACCTGGAGAGGCCTTCCATGATGCTGAGGAGAGGAGTCGGACCATGAGAGCCATCAATTATTGTTTGAACCTTTTCGAGTTGGGATCAATCCTTCTCTTTACTCTTTTCTTTGCTAAACCATGATAGACGTGGTTATAGAATCATTAAATTTATGTTCTTTCCTTTTTACAAGGGTTTTATTTACTGTATCAATCAATACATCCCACTTCCCTGTGCTTCACCATCATTCTCACCCACGAATCTTGAGATGAGAGAACATTAGCCGTCGTATCATTATTACGCTACACATTATTTTGTAAATAATACTCTAAAAAAAAAAATAATGAAACCTTGATTTTCACTATGAAGTTATTAATTAAAAAATTTTACTTTTTTTAACATTTACGTGTTAGAAGGCAATCATCTCGTCTCAGCTGTGGGATCGGGTCTGATTCGCCTTTCCTTGAATGTTTTGGGTCAGATCCGACGATAATTCCGCCGCTTGAATCGACGATTCTTCTTTTGTATATCGCTGGAATAGATTGTAACAAAGAGATTAGTTTTTATTGCAATCATGAATTGAGGAATAATATTAATTGTGTCACTATTTTCATTAATACATGAAATTTTAGGCATTGTAAAGATATGTTTTTATTCTTAGCGCCTGTAAGCTGTTAGAGCTGATGATGGATAGAATTTAAGTTTATTCCTTTAGGAACGTGACAAATAATGTGATAGAACCAATTCTGAGTAATAATAAATTCTTATTTTTCAATACAAATCTAGGCATATTTGCGGATTGCAAGGTTAATCATGGATTACTTTATTATTCGACATCATAGCATTTACCAATTGCACGTGATTATTTCACGAGGTATTTTATTAAAATTACTGAGGTTTTTTCAAAAAAAAAAATTCTAAATATTCTTATGCACAGTTATTTATTAATTAAGGAAAAATGTACTTACAAGGGAAATGACCTCAGGATTCACCATCCTACTCCTGCGATCCGGTCGTTATGAATTATTCGTTTTTGTCGGGGTCACCAATTTAACGTTTGAGGTTATCTGTCTTAGATGTGTTCGGCGGTGTGTAGTGTACTATGATACTTACCAATACTCACCAGAACGCTTACGTTAATGATTGTCGCTGAGATATTAAATGAAAGAAAGGTTCACTATTTGTTTGATTTATTTCTCACGCGTACAAAAATCAGAAGGAATATTTAAAAGACTAGAAGTGATGCATTATGCAAATCTACAAGTTACTAGCCAGTTTGACAACACGACCGGATCAGCAGGGAGCAGAAAAGTGAATGATTCTCCTGTTCTGTGGATAACAGAAAGTCGGCCGGTTGACATTTGAATGAAGGGTTACCATAAGAAAAAAATAAACTTTGTGGCTAATAAATTGCTTGCATATTACAAAATGAACCAAAAATTTAACTAAGTACCTACTTAAAATATCGCATTTCACAATAAGTTTAATCTTTGGATGCCGTATCAAATTTTATTAAAAAATATCGTTCTTAAAGCATGTTTTAAAATAAAATTGTCGGGTAACCTCTTTGTATTCTGTAAAACGGTAACCATTAATTAAAGCAATCATAATTGAGTGCAAAAAATTCTTCTCGTTAGATCAAACAAATAAACGCTGTCGATTCTTAAATTAGAACATGCAAAAAAAAAAAAAATATATTTGTAATTTTTGGCGGCTGAAATAATTTTTTTTTGGCACTTTGTAACAATTTTTAGATGTTATGTTTTGAAGGAGTTTTATTCACACATTCTTGGAATTACCTTTCCTATGGAGTGTCTTCCACTCTTCCTAAAGGAAACACAATTTTATTTATTTGCTACCGGTTTCGACACGTCTGTGTCATTTACTAGCGTTCTTAAAACTAACTTAAATGATAACATAATTAAATTAAATAAATATGATTAAGTAACAAATGTATACCGTGAATAAACTCTTCAAAACAAAAATAAAATATTAAAGTCAGATAAGTTTGTCGCGATACCCTTCCGTATTTTTGCAAAAGAAATACACCGTTAAATATTTTGATCATTTTTGGCATTCTGGACGATAACTATTCAATAAGAATTATCAAAACTCACTTCCGTTACTTCTACGTTTTCATAAATAACATTTGGTCGTGTATTCCCGTAAATCGGAACCCAATCAATAATGAGACGCATAAAGAAAGCGCCGCAGGCAAAAAAAAGTAGCTCCCAGCGGTAGTAACATATATACTCCTTCGCGCAGACTCTCCCAATTAATTTCTTCCAATCTTTAATAATCTGCTGATACAACTTTCATCGTCTTTGTTTTCGGCGAATAAATCACACGTTTGAGAAAGTCCCGAATTTATTACGTGATAAAATATTACACCTGACTCGCAGAACTTTGTTTCTGTAACGCAATACCGCTGATAGCTCCGTCGTAATATCTACCTATCTCTCGTAAACGACGAAAACTCGTAAACAGAATAACTTACAATGGAACTCTCGGTGGCAGAACTTACTACACATTACACATTATAATATAAACTGTCGTACTTACTGACTAACTAACCGTCATACCGCCACGAAGGACTGCCACACTACTGTGTCTTAGCACACCTTCCTTGCTTCGTTCACATTCATACATCGCATCGGCTCACACATATTCTTATGTTATTCTGTGAAGTGACCAACTCAAGTGTGTATTTCACTTGATCGTGCCATATCTTTCTTGAACGTCACCAATTTCTAACTAACTAACTAACCATCACGCCGTTTCCCTCCAGGGGTAGGCAAAGAGGACGGACCGCCAAACAGCTCGATCTTGACATACACTTCTTGCTTCATTCACATTCATACATCGTGCCCGAACCATCTAAGCGTCCCTTTCTTAATCTTGCTCATTACGCATACGTTACTGATTTCTAGCCATTAATTTTCTCTTTGACACTCCTTTCTCCATTTATCCGCTCTACATGTCCAAGCCATCTTAGTGTTCCCTTTTTAATCTTGTTAATTACACTTACTTCAGCCGTGCATTATTTCCGGATTTCCGTATTGTTGTAATACGATTGCACATGGTTTTAGCGCGCATACGCCTCAGGGATCTCATTTCTACAACATTCAGACTTCATTCGTTATTGAATGGTTATTGCAATCATCTATCTATCTACATATAATAAATAGAAGTGTCCCCGGCGGTGTATGTGTTTGTTTTGTATACTAATCTACAGTTTTATTCGAAAATTTATTCGTAGACATAAAAATAAAATAAGCGTGCTATCGTTATCATAATTTTTGTAGAAATTGAAAAAAAAAAACATTGAAAATACCCTATTGGATTGTCATAGTTCCACTGGTTCCGAACACTGGGGAGCAGTTAGGACTTTTTGCGGTGTTCACATAAAATAAAGATTTATACATATGACACACTCCAAATCTATATATGTATATATAAAGAAGACTGTCCCGTTGTTTGTTTGCGTTTATACAAATCTGCAGTTTTATTCCGAGCTTGATGAAATTTTGCGCATTTGACCTTCAAAACAAGAGGAAGGTCACTGTCTACATGAGATTTCGACAAACCATCCCCATTCCCTTGTTCCACCCCTCAAAGAAGAATTTTGATACTTTTGATTTTGGTACAAATTTTGCACACTTGACTTTCAAAATAGAATCCAGAGGTATGGGTGTAGGGGTATGCAATCTCCAAAGTTTTACTTCAAACCATTCATAACTCCGGTCAACGCCGGGTACTTTAGTTAGTATAATCTTCAATATTATAGTTGGATTAAAACCGTTGTAATTTGTAAATAGATTAAAAAAATACATACTTAGCATACGGATATATTCAATTATACCTCTTTGCACTTACAGTGCTTGAACGTCGTAGTGGCACTAATTTCATCGTGTGACGATTACTATTTAAGGTCTATTCACATCTACCGGCACCGTGCAGTGCAGACGCGTACAGTGGCAGGCACGGCATAGAAAAGAGTATTCACTTTACGACGTGGGTTAACGTGTTCATAGATAATGAGTGACCGCTTCTGTGCCGTGCCTGCCACTTTACGTGTCTGCACTGCGCGGTGCCGACACGTACAGTGACTCATCGATGATAATCGCTCCACGTGCTAGCTACAAACGTAAATGCTGCCATCTCTAATATTTAAACAGAACTGTTCAAATTTTTCTTGTAAAATTATCTACCCGCAGCAGCGGGTTTTTACCTGTTTGTATGATATTACTATTATTACATGTAGTCCATTCGTTTTTTTTCTGAAATCATTATTACTAGGTGCTTATTACTGCAATCCGGGCAATGAACCTGGTTTATATGAGCGGTTAATCCGCACGCGTCTGCATGGTCAGCGAAATTGGGCTTAATTTAAATCGCTCTGCAAATGCATGCGTTTAGTACCGTGTAGATATTTTCTAACTGGTTTTGGAAATTTGTTATTCTTTTACTGTGATCATTCTTGCTCTCCTGGTAATATGTAATTAATGTTTTTTCTTCTTGTTTCAGGTAAGCTTCTTCATCTAATTTGCCCGTTTTCTGATATCCTGGTGCGACTGGTGAGTATTTTACAAATAATTGATCAAAGGTATACCAGTTCTGCAAAGTTCCAAAGGGAGAAATGGGTGTTAATTCCGGATATCTTCGCTTAAAAGCAGGAAATTTCTGTCCCAGGGCAAGAAAAACTATCGAACGGCGAGTTTTGGCGTCATGAAATTTGCATTGTTTTTTTGTCTGGAATTTCTAGGTAAACAAACTTATTTTTAATATAAAAATGACAAAAAAAATATTCATAAAATTAATTAGAAATACTTGGAAGCGAAGCTTCCTTCCCTCGTGAGAATATCCACCATACATACACATATACGATATACTGTGTATCCTGATGAGAGAAGCTTCGCTTCCGAAACATGTTGATATTTATATATTAAAAAGTGACGTACGCAAAGTATTTCTCATTTATTTTATTAATAACGACATTACAAAGTAATTTTACTTTAACGGGGAGAGGGACGTCGGAGAGTTATTATTTATTCATTCAAAATAGTGATAATATTATTGTGCAATACGATAAACATGGTGTTTTAAAAGAAAAAAAATATTTATTACGTATTTTTTTAAATTTGCATGGGCTTAGCATTTATCAAAATATAATCATAAATATTACACATTTTTTACCGTTCTACGCATGTTTTACAAAAACATTTAAAAAGTTGAATATCCTTAAAAAATGCTGTGAAGGATTTTCTGTAACTAGTCGATAAGATAAATTAAAAAAAAGAACAGTGTGTGGTTTAATTTTTTTATGAACGCTTCGTAACTTTAATGTTTTTTTTGTTGTAATGCGGATTACAAGTCTTTGGTTATGTTTATTTACAAAAATGCAACGATAAAGGATTAAAAGTACTTTTCTCAGAAAAGACTTCATATTTTTTGTTCCGTATTTTTTCATTGTTACATCAGATCAGTGTGTTGAAACTCCGGCTAAACCGGGCCATATTGGTGAAATATTGATTCTTTTTCAAAATTGATCAAAGATACATTAACAAACCATATTAAAACATTGAATACCAAATATATTGTTGACTACTAGTATATATTAAAACATTGAATACCAAATATATTGTTGACTACGAGTATGCTTGTACCGTAATATTTTGCTATTTCAAAACCGATCCATCTTTTCCGTATTTGCCAGATATGAAACGTGCCATTTATGGACGCCATTTATATAAATTGCGACAATTTTATTCGATAAATCTTTCAACGCGTCTTTATAAGGACTTTGTATAATTCAGTATTGCGAGCTGTGCAATTACCGCTTGCAATGGTGCATTGGTTTCAATTCGTTTTCTTCGCAATCGGAATTGACATTTAGAGCAATTTGCATAAGCCAATGCAGCTTCTTGATGGGAGACTTTTGGCGGTGATTGCAATCTTTCTCAGATTTATTGTAACGAACGACTGACTTTTTCGATAAATTGGCATACAGAGTACGGGTCAATTACACCCCTTGCTTTTTCATAATTGTGGATTTTTGTAGGTTGCCAATTTTATAAATTAATGATTTTGTTGTGAGATGAAAATACACAGAATTGCGGGATTGGCTGTAGAGAGTTGATCCTACCGGAAAATATGTTTCGGCGTTTTAAATTTTGCTCGTAATACATTCGTCATACCGGGCTAGGCTATTTTACGTTTTCATGGGGATGACCGCATGGAACGATTCCGCAAGAATCTTCCTTTTTATAATTTCCTGATGGCTTTGTTTTGAAATATCTGCAATCTTTAATGAACGACTGTGTTCTGTATTTACATTCCGTAGTTTCCATAATGTTTCTCAAATGTCATTGGCTCCCCGCCCCCTTTCCAAAAATATTTTTCCTCAGCATTAGCTAGCACAACCTACAGAAAAATTGTACTTGATAATATTTAAAACTAACATTGACGATCTGAGGTCAGCAGATCGAGATGCTACCAATCGTCTAATTGAACTTTCAAGGTCAAATCGAGCCGTCTACTATGATCGCTCTTTTCGTGTAAATGGCCCTCTCATTTGGAATAAACTTCCCCCAGCTCTTACTAATATCCAGAAATTGAATGAATTTAAACGGGCTTTAAAAACAAAGTTATTTAAAAAATCCTACTGTCTATAAATTTTAATTTCTCTTCAATTTATTATAAAAAGTCATTTCCTCAAGCCTCTGGTAGTTGTTTGGTTTCGGTTTCCTCCGTATATGTATTTAAAAAAAAAAATTATGTGAATTCCGTTATTGCTGAACGTAACCCGACTCCTGTTTTAAAATGTTACTATTTTTGTAGTAATATTGTGAATGTGTTATTTTTGTATAGCCATATGTATACTGTATAATATTTTGTAATTTTTTAACCTAAGGAGTGCTGTAGGAGTAGTATTAAGAATAAGCAGGAATGTATGTAATATGTTAAGAATGTATAAATATAATGTAAAAGTAGCTCTGTAGGATACCACTGAATGGAGTTATTTAATCATTTTTAAGTTTATTTATAGTAAAGCGCACTTGAAGTGAAACAACACAAAACTGCGCTATATAAATGCTTAGTTATTATTATTATTATTACAAAACACCTTTGAACGAAAATTTAAAAGCTATTTATGAACGTACATAATTTGTCGAAAGTTCATTTGTCGGTGTGCATTTTTTAAACAGCAAGTCATTTATTTTGTTCATTTTTCTTTTAAAATAAAACATGTAACATACACGAACGGTTCTTATGTAAGGTTCTTGCGACAATGTATGATTGTACGAGTATAGTCAAGTGCCCTCTTATTGCCTTCTCCGCTTTCTTATTACCCTTGCTTGATGCCTCTGTGGTTTGATCTCCCCCTTAGGGGGCGATTTCACCCACTTCGAGGATCACTGTTCTACAAAGCTTTCGTGTTCTGTTCGTGTATCTGCCTCGGTATCTTATGATTGATCACGTATATCCTCCGATTCAATTCACTTCATTCTCTGTGGGTTTAGTGATAGGCCGCGTTGCTGCATCGAGATCACGTATACAGGGTAATGATAGTCTTCCAGTGTTGCAGTGTTGCAGTGTTGCGGCCGAGTGCTGTTGCATTCGATCTTTCCTCACCTCTTGTTTGATTTGCACCGTAATCCATTGTATTTACTATAATCGTGAATGTAAAACACACAGCTCATAACTTGCGACACCCTCTGCTCGAATAGCAAAGCACTGGCTAAAACTTGACTCAAGACTCTGAAGTAAATTATAGAATATTGACAAAGGAAGATATCATTACTTCGTTTTGATCAAAACATGTTATTGGCATTACAAAATTTCGCAGAAATAACGTGATGATACTGTGTACTTCTAGCCAGATTCAATGTTTTATTTCGATTTCTAAGTCCTCCAGAAATAAAAACTCCACACACATGTGCCTACACTAAATCTCTTCTTCCTACTTTTAATCCCCAATACTGAATAAATCTCGAAACGATAATGGCATGGATTAAAATGAAAATAACTGCTGGACTTAACGATATGTTTACGACCTTCAAGGGTATTTTTAGTAGAAATATTATTGCTGTGGCCTTTGGCTCTCCTCATATCTTTCGGTGAACACGGAGGGTCCAAATATTTTTATAGCTATCTGTGGTAATCTGCTATTTTAGAATGGTGAAATGGCATTCAGCTGTTAGTGGTTTTAAGACTGTTCCTTCTTTTCTATGTATTGATTTATTCTTTTATTATTTGAGCTATTTTCCAACCTGCCCTTTTCCTTGAAACATAATTTCTAAAAATGATTAAAAAATTTCTATTTCATATCAAACACGAAGTATTTTGTTTGTTTATTTTTGCCGATCGATTTATATATCAGTTTATCTTGAAAAAATCTCTACCTAAAGGTCAGCTGCTGCAAAAGTCCCATTCTAAATATCGAGCCGAGATACTATTTATGTACGTAAAATTCCACAGGTAAGTGCAGTAAAATCCAGGCACGGAGTTTGGTAATCATAATACGCCACGATTAGGGCTCGGTGATTATCACACGTGCAGATCCAATCGTCGATTACCGCAAGGCACTTCTGAGGTTTCCATTGGTCGCAACAGAGTTGACATTTGCAATATCTAATCCTCCGTCATTTGCTCACAATCAGAAGTGGCACTGCAATCTATTCTCATCTTTCTGCCACTGCTGCAACACGTCGCGAGATTTCCCCATCTGCAGCAGTACAACTTCATTCGGAATCAAACAGTTACAATGGATGTGACATTAAAATTTTCTCACCGGTAAAGGAGTAATTGATTTCATCATTGCAGTTCATATTTTTTGCTTAAACGTACCATGCTGCATTGATTCTGTCGTTTGTATATCTTTTGTCATATGCTATTGTCAGTTCTAGAAGAATGTTTATTCATGTATAAATCGTTTGCGTCCTACATATCTGCAAATATCTTAGAGAGTTTGGCCTATTCTCACTGACGAAGGAATTGATTTTATCAATGCTGTTCCGAAATATTTCTGCTGTATTGGTTTGATCATTTGAATTGTAGCTATCGTGAACTAAGATTGCTTGTTCATACATAAATTACGTCTCTTCACGTAAATGCATCAATTGCTTTAATCATCTCTAATTATAGTCCTTCAATTTTAATTGGAGCGATCGCAGTCGTCGATAATAACGTGAATTTGTGTTTGAAGACCAGTATTCCATGTTGAGATTCAGATTATGTGCGAAATGTCATACATTATCCGGGCTGAACTGGAGTATTAACGCTGGAGTGCTACCCATGTGGTATTATATTATTATGCTTTATGGCTTTCCTCGTAGGGAAATACAGTCCCGTGTACCCGGAAGGTATTGCAAAATGCATGGAGTCATGTAATTGGCAAAGTAAAGGTGAATGTATCGGCGTTAGGCAATGCGTATTATTGGCGCAAGGAGTTGTTGTTCAGATCAGATTTTAAATGTTTTGCATAAAGATGTACCTATCTTATTTGAGCTTTTTGATAATCACACGACCCTTTGGTTTGCTCCCCTTTCACGATTCCGAACTTTAAAGCTTTTATCGTGTGTTAATCCAATGTGGTATTTATGCATGTTGCAAACTTGATTCAGTTACCATTTCTTCATACAATAAAATAAATAATGCCATTTAATTAAAGTCATCTTTATCACACCCTGTTTTTTAATACCAGGTTTGCGTGTTGAACGGTAAAAATGCCTCCAAATCGCACGTGTCTGCCTCGTGGTAAACGTTGCTTTGACCGCAGAGCGTGTTTCTCTCTGATTTTTTTTATATCTGCTTCACCTGTCCCCACATCTTATGCAATCTGTCAGTTTAAAGTTCGTTGTCCTTGTGCGCAGTTTCTTCTTGTCAGTATACATTATCCTTAGTAGCTGTGTATGATTTTGCGAATAAGCAGTGGCGGTTTTATCTGAAGAGCGATTTTGAGGTGAACTACCATCCAAAATTTGTGAACATAAGACTAACGTGAATTATAATATAAACACATTATTAACAGCGCGCCGTTAAAATTCCGTATTTAAATCCACCCGACCGAATACTACGGTTGAAAAGCAACGCGATATTCCCATAGGTGCTGTGTTGAATGGATTCAGCACACATTGGCTCACGATCCCAAGTAAATACTTCATACAACACAATCGTCGGTGAAATTAAATTACCTAGGCCAAATCATATAATCATGTTGAAGTTTGTGCCCAGCGCTAACGAAGGAATGTTTAAAGACACGTGACTTCAGAAGTTTGACGAGTGTCACCGAGATAGCCCCATATCGCGGTTATTTTGCCGGCCGGCTGAACTTTGCACAAAAGTATGCAAGTTAAATGTTATTATTTTTACGTTCTATAGTTAGTAGTAAATATTTGTAAGTTTTTATTTTCTTGTTTCTTCATTTCTCTAACAGTTTGCTTTTAATAGCATTTGCAAATCTACTAGTAAAACGAACAGATTACAATACGTACTTTTGTTTTCGTATTCAAAATTCCATCATTTTTTAGATATTTTGATATTCCAATGTTAAGAAAGTTTCGACAAACACCTCATTGTTTCAAGTCGCTAGTTATTATAGTACCCCTCCCACCAAATTAATTTAAATTATGTGACTGCCGCTGTATTCGACAATTCGCCGAAGGACAATAAGTACATTTTGATAAAATATAATATCTTCTCGTGAATTTCTGATTGATCCCCCACTTAGTTCTGTAGATAAAAACAAAAAAAAACACAAACAAATCTTGGAATTTTAATGTTTTGTTCGCAATCTATAAAATTCTAAAGGTCAATTAAAATAGAATTGGCGATTAAATATTATCTGATTCTGATAAGTCCAATCACAGGATATCACGGATAACAACATCGCGCTTCCTCATTCAAATTGCGTTCTTGCGGGAAACTATTTATATTCATGGAGACAAGAACGCTCCTCCTCTAAAAACGCAACATGATTGACATATTTAAGGTTCTATAAGTTACAGCATAGCATTATTATCTTTGCGCAGAACCTTACAATTACCATATACTGACAGGTGACATCTCCGTCGCTCATAACTGAAGCTCCATCATAACATTTGACACCTATTGCAACAGAGGCCAGAGACTGGCTTTTCGTTCCTTCGTGTTCCCAATCTAAAACTCCTCTATCTCTGCCGCCTCCCTTTAATTGGCTGTGTCCGCCTATTCATCACTTTCTCCCGTTCCGGCTCTTGGGACCAGTTAATCATCAGGTCCGCCGACCTTCACCCAGATTGCCTGTGAAGCCGTCAATGGTGAAAACGCATATCATCACGTAGATTTTCAATGTCTGTTGATTGATGGTTGTGTAGCATTGCTGGATGTTTTTCTATCTACGGAAATGATTGACTCGACTCATGTGTACCTATTTGCTTTTTTTCATTTACATCGGTGCGCGTACTAGTGCATAATATGCATCTTGAAACTACGTAACATACTATATACATACATACATAAATAACAATTGTTAATCAGTTGTATTTAATATTAATATGTCTACGAGAATTAGTCATTTTTCTTTAACCTTTTGATTGAGTCATTTATCTGTCATATTTCTTGAAATTTTAATAATAGTGAGACGAACGTCATTCGTAATGTGGTCTTATCGTAATGATGTTGTTATTTTTTTACCATTTTATAATATGAATATGGTTTATTTCCGTTTTAGTAGTCACTATCCCATTTCGACCGACTTTCAACGTGCCTTTTTTCTTATTCAATAATTTAAATTATTTAACTTATGGCGTTCTGAATTAATATTTACAGTTAAATGGGGATGTTTGAAAGATCCTAAGCTCCTGATAAAAATGACATAGCATTCTGAAAAGTTCACCTAGAAAATTCACACCGAAAATTGTACAAATTGAATGACAATATACCTCACAGTTCGAATTTTTTTATTACGGCACACTTATTTTTTACGTCAGTCGTTGATGATTTTCATTTTCGTTTTTTCACACCTGAAATATTGTGACATCCGACGTCTAAATTTCAATGAAAAACTCTTTGTCGCAATTCAACAGATAAACCACACCAAAAAAGATTTCATTCACACTTACGTTGATTGTTGCCATCTTTTCGGGTTACAATAGTTCGTAGTTCATTAGGTTAATTACGTTTCAAATTTGTGGTTCCTGCACATTAAAAAGTTTTATTACGTAATTTTACAAAGCTGCGTTCGATTCGACAAAGGGCTTTTGCAAGGTGTGGCAAAATTCGAGAGTTTCTTTGGACTACAATGGATGGTTTTTGATAGACCAGTTAACATTTAATTTTTGGAACACGATGGCACGTGATGTTTTCTGTATCGAATAGGTTCCATCCGTACAATGGTATAAATTATATCTCGGTAATGGAAGTTGAAGATGGTTGTTAGGAAGAGTTGTCCGGAGGTTCTTCACTATTATTATGTTCGTCTTTTGTGGTATGCAATGTGATCTATCTCTATGCCGTAATAGCGCACTTAGCTTTGGCCATTTGGTTGCATCGTGCGTACAGTTCCGTCTTCTACACTACTTACATACTAGCTGATTGTTGTGTATTTCTTCTGGTTTTATCGAACTGGAGTAATCTACCACATAACTACAAAATTGTATGATGATTTTTAAATCGGTCTTCGTTATTTTGGTTAATATTGCGTATGATACTACACGAGTAACAAGAATCTTAAATAAAACTTATATAGCCTCCTTGATTTTCACTCTTCGGCATCCGTACAATTCCTTTCATATTTGCATTCAATCAATTTTGCTGTTCTTTCGCCACCTTCATCTCTGAGCTATTCAGAATTCTTCTGTGGTGTCTTCTCCCGTCGGAGTTTGTCTATTATCTTTGCGACTACAGCCTCTACTACGTCTTCCACGTATCTTCCCTTGGATTACCAGTTGACTAAGCTTGTATTCGTCACCACTCATGATGGGATCAAAATATTGGAGTTTTCTTCTTTTTTATATCTAATCAATTTCGCAAATTTTGGCCATTCGATAAAGAACCTCCACATCAGTCACCCGATTTATTCAGGGTTTCTTGAGTCTGGAACAATAGATCCAAATTTGGTTATAAGAAAGACGATCATTTTTTAAAAATCAATGTTTACCTTTTTTTAAAGTTCGTTTTCATACTTAAAATAATTTTGTATGTTTAAATTTTATGGTATGTTGGGCGTGACGTCACACGGAATGAATTTACACAGAAGAAATTTACGCGCGAACATCCACGCGACGTCAAAAGCCGCCAATCCAACTATGCCAACCAAATAGGGCGTTTTCAAGAAATGCTGTTTTATTAATTTTTAAATAACAATTTATAAATCCTACGTATAATAAAACTTATATATTTGGAATCGGAGTATGTTGATCTGTATGTTTTTTTTAAGCCATACCATTTTCAATTTGTGTTCTTTATTATGAGAGTGTTGTCTTGCAAAGGATTGCATGAAGGTGTGAACCAAACGTTTTGTACAAACCAGTTAACCTTATTTTTATACCTACTAATACGTTTTCGCAAATTATGACTAGTCGTTAACGAAAGGTTTTGAAATAGATTAACATTTCAGCTTCACATTTGATTATTCACAACCTAGTTGTACTATTTAATATTGCATCGCAGTACCTACTCCATTCCTCACTTGTTCCACGTAAAGACTCAAACGCAGCGTGCAACCGCAGGCCGCGTTGAATAAACTTTTGTCCTTTTAGAAAGTTGTGTCTAATCAATTTCTTCCAAACGCATTCTTCCCGACAATAATGGAAACGGTCTGCGGTGTGGATATTTCTCACCAATCGATTTCTTCTAGTTGCCTACGCAGTAGATACTAGTTAGGTACTCCACAGTGCACACTAACGATGTTGTTTCTCCGGTCCCTTTGCCTGCTAATGATAAAACATAGACCACACAAAAGCTCAAGAGGTATATAAATAGTTATGCAGTTGATTAAAGTCTCGAGTCGACTTAAAATATGACTGTAGGCGCTGACGTCAGAATTAAAGCGTAGCTATCAGTGAAATCACTATTTCGATTAACTCTTTGAAACACTTTGGTGTCAAAAATCGATCACTGAGAAAATAAATAGTTCTGTGAAAAACACCATCTATTATCAATTTTAGTAACTAATTGTGAAACATGGATACTTGACAAATTAGTTTACACTAGCGATCATATGCGGCGCTGCACAGTTTGGCTATAATTTTGACATTTTCAAAGCATTTGTGGTTTTTTGAAAAAAAAAATCATGCCTTAAAGAGTTAATCTATACTAAAAATCGGTTTACACTATTAAAACCAAAAAAATATGCTCTGGATAAATTGAACCCTTTCCTGCAAATTCCCTTGATAAGAATTTAAATAAATTTGTTAATTACGTTGTAAAATATATAAGTGTAAACTACAAAATAATATGTTTCTCCATTAGAAAATTATATATTATTTCATTAGAAATGTATGCATGTAAGAAACAAGTTTTTTAGAATCCTGCTTTTATAGCTAAGCTTATCCTCGATTCATTTTTTCCTTTCTTACATAATTCTTCACAAAATAAATAAGAACCGCTTTTTGCACTTGCGTCAAACATTTATAGAGTCCGCTTGCCAAGTGAATTTTATTCCTTTTACCTATTACCTATCTTCGTGGTCACATAAGGCACACGGCTTATTGTTATATTTTTGGCTTGTACATTGTTCTTAATAGATTTGCACCAAGTACGACTTCTACGGCTGGAGGCACGTGACACCGATTTTGGCACCAGCTTTGGTTCACTGCCGTCCACGTTTGTTTCGCGTGATTTTGACTGCCGTAAGCAAATTACGAAAAATTTATAAAAAGGGTCAAACTAAATACTCTAACAAAATATGCGTTTTGTGAACAAGCCGAACCTTTTTACTCAGTTGCTGTTTTAATTAAATTGGCGGCACGCCTAGCTCGCTCCTCGTATTTTGGTTTCTTCCCCTTGCGTATTAAGGCACCTCTGTCTTATTTGCTCTTTGACAGGCAATAATGAAAATCACAGTATGCAGTACAAACCGACAAAAAATTGTAAAACTAAAATATTAAAAAAAATCTTTTTTGTATGGTATTTGAATCTCAACTGTAAATCAGAAAATATGTTAGTCTGATGTCTGAAGCAGCATACACGCTCCGACAGTGAGCTCTGGCGTTATGAAATTTTCTACAACGAGCTAGAATTTATAGGTCAATCCAACTAGTTGCGAAAGTTAAATAGTTGCATTGTCCTTGTAAATTTCATTACGCCATATCCTACTGTGTTAGAGCTTCTACTACTTCAGCTCAACCGATTTTCTACATTTATTGTTATTAAGTAATTAAGTGTGTGGTAGTTTTCTATGATACGAATCCGGAGATCGCGAGTCCAAATCCCGTGCGGCGTGCGCAAATAAATTTTATTTGATTTATTTGTGTTATTCCATAATTTATTAATTAAAAATAATATTTACTATATTTGCGACGCGTTCCAGAGTAGTAGACACTTCCAGCATCGCCCTGGTGAAAGATCACCATTCGGAATCGAAACGTTGCTTGAAATGGCTTTAGCCGTGTTTGGTGACCAGATCTGAATAGCCAGGTACTTCCCCACCTTCCTCTCACCTATATCCTTCCCCTTCCACAACCTTCAACCTCACAACGTAACCCAATTGGGCATCAGTCGGGTCAGTTGGGACTCTTGTGCTGTGTTAATATTAAACAAAAAAGTACCTACCCACACTAATAATAAATTACCCAATAAAAAATATGGCTACAGTTTGTCAGACACGCTTAAATTTCAGGCGGCCAAAGAATGAAACAAAAAACTTTTTTTTTAATCCATAGATTTATGTATATCAATAAAATCTACACTGGCGACCCCACCGGCTGCAAAGTTACGTGCGTCACGCTGTATACATTCTATTTAAAGTGATCTCCAGTAGTTTCTTGGCCTCCTGCGGTGTTCACACACTGGCCTTTCCACCTAATCAGCTTACGAGAAGTTTCCATATCAATAACAATCCATACACCCTTCGAATCTCTACAATATCTTATCTGACATACCATCTTCCACGCTGTGAATTCCCGTGTGTTCCTTAAAGACCCGCATCAGCAGTATTCTTCTATTGTTGCATTCATGAGCCGCATGCAGCCGGCAATTCAATTATCGATATCGAGCTGAATCACTGTAAAGTAAAAATTCTTACTTTGCCCCTTAAGGTGTGACATTTAGCCATTAAAAAAAGTCTAAATAGTAATGCTTTATTTCGGAAGGCATGCAGGGAGAAGTGCAATGCAATGCATTCCATGGTTTTCAATAATAACACATAAAAAGAAATAACAATACATTGAAAAGAAAAATAAATTTAAATTAAATTGTATTTTTTTTTGTACGTATTGTAAAAATTCATACTTTGCCCCTTAAGGGGTAATATTTACCCGTTAAAAAAAGTTTAAATAATAATGCTTTACTTCAGAAGGCATGCAGGGAGAAGTGCAATGCATTCTATAGTTTTCAATAATAACACATAAAAAGAAATAACAATACATTGAAAAGAAAAATAAATTTAAATAAAATTGTATTTTTTTGTGAGTTATGTAAAAATTCATACTTTGCCCCTTAAGGGGTAATATTTACCCCTTAAAAAAAGTCTAAATAATAATGCTTTACTTCAGAAGGCATGCAGGGAGAAGTGCAATGCAATACTTTCCATAGTTTTCAATAATAACACCTAAAAATAAATAACAATACATTAAAAACAAAAAAAAAATTAAATTACACTATATATTTTTTGTGCATAACACACTGCCTCTATTTACTATGCACATACAACACAACAAACAAAAGTACGTTTCAGCGTAAAAAATTAAGATACAATTAAATTTTATACACAAGGGTATACACATTGAAAATATCAAGAGATGTCATTTAGTAGCACCATACCTCTTATTATGCTGTGCTGAGCCAACACCTCTGTTCCTCTATGTGGTGAGCATAGCAGATCGTGGTGCCGCCCCTGGCGGTAGCTGTTTGGTATAAATTTGGTCTCTCATATACCTGATTTTTTTTGTACAGCAGAACCGAACTCTAGTTTGTCAGTACTATTAGTTATAATTAAGTTAATACAAAATGAGAAACGCTTATGGTGGATATCTGACCGTCTGGATCGGTCGGATGAGGGGGGCAGTAATGATGGTATTCTTGGATTGTCATACTCTGCACCATAAGCGTCTCATATGGCGGCAGAGAAGTGCCCTGAAAGAGTACACTCGTCCCTCCAGGAACATTTCCGTAGCGCTGCAGTATCTCGGTAGACGGAATTGTAGGTGCCTTAAAATATCTTGAAGAGTCGTGTAATGTAGTAGCCCATAGGACTACCTGCATTTGGTCTTCATATACGTGGAATACCATATACCCTGAAATGTGATTTTTAGATATAAAAACTTTTTTTTTTCAATTATGACAATGTTACTCCTTAAGGGGCAAAGTAAGGTACTTTATCACTGACAGAATATGTCTCTACAGTACGCTATATAATTTATTTATTTTTAAATCAAGATACCGTATTTTTCGAAATATTTGAATAAAACTTTTTTCAAAAGTTGTAATTTTACTCCAGGTCAAAGTAATGCCCTTTTACAGTACACCATATTTCAACAATGTGAAATGTGAATCGAAATTTAACATTGCCCTCTTTTTAGATATTTTAAAATAAAAGTAAAGTGTTGTAGATATATTATAATGATATAAAGTATATATATTATGTTCACAATGCTATTTGATTATCAAATAGAGAACTTTTTACATGTGGTGCAATGTTACCCCTTATGGTGCAAAGTAAGACACTGCATTATTTCATCTGCATGTAGTTTCCAGGTAGTCTGTAGGACACTTGCCTTGCGTCACCATGCAACGCACACTCGTGTTATTAGCGGGTGATCGATACGACTAATAATTGACTTTCTCCGTGGCGCGGTTATCAGCTTTCAACGCTGGGTCATTATTCCCCAGGTCCATACTTCTGTGCTTCATTATCCGTGGGGTCACTTTGACTGATACTATAGTGTGCTATACAGGGTGTAACAAGACGTATCCCACATACTCAAACAAACGATTTCTGAGCTTACCAGCAGAAAAAAGGGAATATTGGTCTCCTGTGAATTAAAAAAAAATAATAACTAAAAAAAATTATCATTGAAGAAGATAGTATTATCAAATTTCAATGAAATATGAAACAGAAAATTTAAAAAGTTAACAAAAATAATTAGGTAGCAATATCGAGAAACGTCAGTTCTGATAACACTATAGGATTTGGAGTCACAGAAAGAGTTTAGTTCAAAATGTGTCTTATGGTACATAAGGCACTGAACGGGCTGGCACCATCATACTTGACTGATCTCTGCGTGAGGGACAATCTTACTCAGAGGAAACTCACGCTCAGGCCGGCCAAGTTTGATGCGTCGAACGGACTGGTTGAACCATCTCGTACGAATGCTGCTAAATTTGGGGACAGCGCTTTCAATATGCTGGCCCACATTCTTGGAATGACCTTACATTTAGTTTGAGGTCAGAAAGCGATTTTGAAATCCAATTAACGCCCCCCCCCCTACCCTTACTATCCATAGCTGTGCAATATCATATTTGTATGTACCACGTGGTACAAGTGGGCCTTGTGAACAATCAGAGTGATTAAAAAATTGTCACCGGGGAGCAAAATTCCGTCTGCATTTTTTGCTCCGAATAAGCCCAGAATTCACTGGTGAAAGATTATACAACCAAACGATTCACCCTGTATTTTGTTTGGCTGGATTTCTAAAATTTGATTAATTTCCAATTAGAATGATATAAGATTTCTGTTACATAATACTCTAATTTCTTTCTGAAACTGGTACATAATGGCCCTCATCTTTCATCACCAAATATCCGAACAACCACCGACTGTTACAACAATAGTCGGGTAATAAGTACGTACATGCGATGTGCTTGTGTAGTACACTTTTTATACTGAAGATATTATAAGATTTCTATGTAAGAAACACCAGTCATAATAATTGGAAACTCTGTAAAATCTACTAGCTAAAAACGGGGGAATTTACCCTAATACCGCGGAAATACGGGATATTATATTTATGGTAATTAAACATCGGATTAGAAATGTGTATTTGCTTCGTGAGCATACAATGAAAAATGGCTAAGGCAAAATCCTTGTTTTTTGGCAGATTGAGATTGAGGATTTTTGCATGTTTGATTAATAATTTCGTAAGTTAGGATTTTTTTCTTATTAAAGTATATTTTTTTTCATGCATGTAAAAAATATTCTTGACTTGCGAAGCGTTGCGAAGAGTTTGTATCTATGCTAAGCACTTCAGTCTTATTCTGCTAAACCGACAGGGATCTTCACTTGACCACTTTTCGTTGAAGCATAATGCATATTTGGACCTTTATGGTCGTTAGTGGATATTTTAGCCTTTTCATCTTCATGAATGCATATTTTAATCATGTTTTTTTTTCAAATATGAGCTTCTCAGATTAGAAATGGTTCATATTTTTGGAACAGGTTCCTTTTGGAAATTTTTACAAAAATGAAATTTGTAGTATTCATTTCATTGCCGGCAACCCGGGCGTTTATTGGCATAAAATTTAAACATTTACATGTACTTTACCCGTCTCACTAGACGATGTCTGTTCTGAGACGGGTAACAATAAAAATAAATATATAGATATATAAATGAAAGAAAATGCTTAAAAATTCATAAGGAAATGTATAGATGGCCGTGTTTGAATTTCGCTGCCTTTAAAATGAAATGAAAAAATTTGAGGTGCCGGTGTCTTTTCCGTAGGAATTTCGAAATCCTCCCCTAAAATTAAAAATTTCTGAAAGAACTTGATTCCAAAATGCAGTTGTTCTGTATTTATCATTTAATTTAGGAATACCTATGTTTTGGCATTGACATTGACAGTGCATAATTGTATACACATTTCGCCATTTTGTTAGTGCATGTAATCCGATGTATAATGATAATCAAATAAATAAATAAAATATTCTCACATGAAAAATGTAGTGTGAAGTGTGACTGCAGGGTATTTATCTTTTTACTTACACTCGTCGATCGTATTAGTCCATGTCCGTAAAAGTTTCGGAATGTGGAGGTATGTTTATACGAGCTTGAACCATAGTGAATGTACATACATCTGTAATTTTCCCAAGCGATTTTATTCATATCTATCACAAAATATCTCTTCTACCTTTTGTTTTAATTTTTACTACAGCAAATCATCGATATCTGTTTAAACACGACGACTTTCTCAAATGGTCTGTTCTTTGTTTAGAATTAATTTTTCCTTCTCTTGCCCTACGAACTAGGGCATGCCCAGATACTACTCCCTTTGTGTATTTTAACTTTTAACCGATTTGGTCATGATTGACTAGCGATGACCCCGCAAAGCCTTATTGGGCAGAACCTTCAACATTGTTCAGAAGATTTCCTCTAAATTCCCATCACAATTCAATATAAATCAATTCGAATGCAGGTACAACGTGAATAATTTCGAGTTTATTGAATAAACTGTAATGGAATGAAACCATGTTTAACTTTCCGCTGAGTTTCTAGAAGAAAGTAAAAAAGATGGTTCTCAATATCGAATTTGGCTTTATTAATCAACAACATTGGGATTGAAACCTATTTCAGTAATTGGAGTAATTTTAGGAACATCATTTTTGTTATTTGCGTAGCGACTGGTAACAGGTGATGCATTCCCAAATTTATTTGATGGGAGGAAGATGTATAGGGAAGGTAGGCCGAAAGTAGGCAGACAAAGGAGATTTTCGTGGCTGACAAACAATCGTCAGTGGACAAGTGTTCAACGTGCAGAACAGGGAGAAGTTTGGCAGACTATTCGCTTATTATTTTTTAACAACAAAGCACCCCGAAAAATAATGATTTTTTTAAAGTATTATTTTTTCCTTTCTTGTATTATCTCATTGAAGATTTCGATGTCTCATTTCTAAAGTGTAACAACTCAAAAAGCATAGCTCTGAGATAATTAGGAAACATGATTTGGGTAGGTTTAATCTTCTACTTTACATCTAATTTTTTGTAGATTTTAATTAATTTCTAGGATTTCCAAAAATTATATTTTGTTTAAAAAAAAAATTCTAATATTAATGAGTTTTCATTGATTTTAACACGATTTTCGCAGTTGTTTCAGTTTGGATCTAAAATAATTGTGATATTTCTAATTTAGTGTAATGTGGTGATTTAGAATTATTTATAGTATTGGAACAGGTAAATATAAAAAAAAAAAAATCTAAAGAATAACATCCCCAAAGATGACATAGGTCTTGTGGAAAATTATTTTCCTCAGTGCCTTCTGTGTGGAGTTAACATAAAAATAAAAATAAATAGTTTCTTAATTTAGCTTTTATTTCAAGGACATTTGCAATAAAGTTCCTATTGTTTTGCGAATCTGCTTCCATACTTCCCCACCGGCTCCCTGTCTCACATCAATAACCGCAGTCGTACAATTATTACTGCAGGTACGATTGATTTGTATGAAATAATGACTGGCTACCTGCGCGCCGCGCGCAGATAACAGTAAAAACATACGATTCCATTGTGCTCCGGTAATACGGCCGTTAGACGTAATGGCTTTGGTTCGCGGTTCATATCACCCAAGAACAGACTCTGACCTGTTTTACATCCAGCATAAATACTAGACTTGACTCTACCGGCGACTAGGTTTGACTGTAATGTCGATTGTCTGGAAATGTTGAACCGTTTTTCTAGACTTTCAAATCAACGTCTTTTGCTTCACTGTCTGCTGAGGTGCATGACTGAGATGGTTTTTAAGATGTTCAAATCCTCAATTCTTCTAAATAGACACATCGTTTTAGTACCATATGAAATAAATAAAATTCTTGGAAACTCATTTGATTAAAAACACATGCCCAATACCCCTTACAAATCTGCATCCGCACGGTGTCTGTCTCCCCTCTGTTTTCCCACATCACGTAGATTATCTTTGAACAGTGATACTAACATTAAATTAACATAACGTAATTTAACCCTTCCCTTACGGTGCTAGAAAACCCCTTCACCTCCGGTGCTGTACACACGACTGTACAGGGAAACATTTATAGTTTTAAAAAATTAATTTGGTTAAAAATTAATAGTTTTCATTTTTTATTAATAAGCTCTTGTAACTCGTGAGACAAATTCACGGTATGAATGATTTTTTGGGTTAAATTTAGTTTACTAATACCCAACTTCGCTCGAATATTTTCGAAATCTTATTGAATTGTTTTCATTTTTTTTACAGTTACATCTGTATTTCAAAACTCCATAGCCCCTAATAGAAATGACATTGCAAGCTGAAAGTACTTACATTGCTTCGAACAAAAAGACTTTTTGCTTTAAAACTTAAGGCTCGTATTCGCTGAACTCCTGTAACTTCTAACTACACTAAACCGAAAGTTTCACATTCCACATCACCAGTGTAACATACAATCTGTCAAAAATAAAAACATGAACCCCACATTTGATAGCCATTATTTATGACCCTTTTCTCTGTCGAACACGACTTGCGCCCTTTCGCTTAAACAATGGCGTATAAACATGTCGCACTTGTGAGCAAATTTCCTTTGGGAAGTTAGTCGCGCACTCCCGTCAGCCGCCTTAACAAATTTGACACACGACACGGTAATACTCGACTAATGCGACGATAAATTCCTCCATTATTCCCAAGTAAACTGCCACCGGTCTATTCCTAGCCAGTTGACATTTCATAATGTCCAGATGTGCTTCCTGATAATCTGTAAACTTTGTGTCACTGTGTTGTGTTGTTATATTAATTTGTTCAGGCAAGGGAACGATGTAGTTTACGTCATGTCAATGTGTTGACGTGCTTTTTATTTTTCATTTGTTTCATTTCTAATCTCGTCTAATCTCACTTCAAAAAAGGGCAAGAAAACTATCCAAAAACTTCGTTGCATATTTTATTTTACAACTCATGTTTCTTATAAGGCTTCCACACGAGCGGCGGCCCAATACTAAAAAAAACGCCATGGAATCAAAAGGTTCGTCCTTTCATGAAGTCAATCCTACCAACTTTAGGAAAGGATGACCGAATGGCCGAACATTTCGACGCCATGGCTTTTTTCGTATTGGGCCGCCCGCTCGTGTGGAAGTTACTTTATCCTGGAAATCTTTGCGAATAAATACACGTTACTAACTTAATAATGCTATTAAAAACACATACGAAGTAGATACCTACCTACACAAAGTACAATCCTAAATAACCATTTTCTAACAAATTAAAAAATATGTACCTGAGAATCTTATATTTGACTCATAGTTTAAATTTGACTTATTATTCTCCCTTTTGGTATTGATCCATTTATTCCACTTTTATACTTCAACGTACATCTTGTCTTATTTGAAATTCCAATAACATTTGCATTTCCTCCACCGTTTCCTTTGTCCTTGACAAATTCACCTCATGTTTTGCAATTCGAGTTTTCTTCACGGGGGGCGGCAGGATTTTCCAGAAGCTTATTATTTGCATTATTCTGTTTTGGTAAATTCAATTTCATGGCTGGTCCACGACGGGAGGCTGCGTCACTTCCCCAGGCGCCCACTCCAATTTGCATGTTTGCTTCCGGGATAAGCTGCGTCACATCTGATCCCCGTCATCTCGGGATCACCATGGTAGAGCCATTCAAGAATTAAATGGAAAATAGGACAAATTTAATAGCTTCCATATTATTGAG
This sequence comes from Halesus radiatus, assembly GCA_022606495.2. Taxonomy (NCBI): domain Eukaryota; kingdom Metazoa; phylum Arthropoda; class Insecta; order Trichoptera; family Limnephilidae; genus Halesus; species Halesus radiatus. The sequence goes on along the minus strand of JAHDVE020006963.1, from coordinate 346,734 downwards.
TTTTTTCTGTTCTTAGATTTGACTATCGTCGTTTTTATAATATATATATATAATATATTACTATTACAATATATAGTATTTTCTTGTTTTGTTGAAGAACTTGAGCTTTAAACTTACAATAACAATTTATTCCATTTCATATTCCGAATGTACACCCGCCAATAAACAATTCATCTCAATATTTAAAACCTGTGTGCGTACCAAAATTGCGTGCTGAAAGTGTTTTTTTCTATTCAATTAACGCCATCTGTGAGCGTATGATCATTTTTCGAATGTCCTGTGTCAATTATATAATTCCAAGATAATATCCACTTTTCCAGGATTTTCCGGCCTGTGCCCAATAAATTAGCAATTGGAATTAATATTGAATTATCCCGCCTTAAAATGCCAAGTTTTTTAAGCCGACGTTTTTTTCATCTAAAATATTTAAAGTAGCGCCATCTGTGAGCGCGTATCACGTTTTAAATTCGAACAAAATCACGCACTCATGCATGTGGCAAAAATGTTGAAATTCCTACTTAACACCGACCGCATGTTTCGGTTTATAAAAAAAGCATCTTAATGCGTGTTTTATTTTTTTTTGTGTAGCTCAGGCACAAATAATAAAATGCTCTTCGGTCGTATTCTAATAAACTTAATTTGCCACAATGAACAATGCGACAATATCCGAAAAAGGGTTCAAGTAGGAAATTTTGCATTTAAAAAATTTTTAAAAGTCTGATACTTTATTTTTTTCTAGGCATATAAAAAGACTCGCCAAAAGAATACCCTGTTAAACTAAAAGTGTGCAGTATTTAAATAAATCATCTATGATATTTCTAAGCCGTCAAATTTTCAAACCAAAAACACTTGATTTTGGGTTACTTCGCATTGCATCGCCATTACTCAACAGTTGCTCAACTTTTAAGCTTTTCATCCCAAACGGATTACAAAAGCTCTCTTTGCTGAGCGCTTTCCACTCTTTCCAGAGGTAGTGTCGGTTTCATAAGCTGATTGAAAAACCGTGTTTAGAATTATTGAAGGGTACGATATAAAAAAAAATGTCCATATTTTTGCGTTCGCTCATCCGCATAATTTTATGTTTCTCGCAGTGGTGGTTTCGGATTCTTCGCTCACCCCTCTAAACTGCAGAACATTATCCTGTCTCCGCCCGTTTCTATCGATTTTCCTTCACTGCAAATCAACACGCCACCTCAACTCACCGTAGGGGAGTTTATTTATATTGGATATTGCATCGTAAAATCGGAGAACGCAACACGACGTTTATGAGGAATTTGTAGGAGTTCATAAAAAAATATATCACAATCAGTTAGATTAAGTCTTTATAAACTAGATAAAATTAAATCCACTTAATTTATTTCTCTGCCTTTTGCTTGTTTTTTTATCTTACTAGGTGATGTGTACCCGGACTTGCTCGGGATTTGGAATAAAGTTATGAAGTTGTGAATTCTTGCTTGTCATTTGAATATTTTATTTCGTTCCAAACGTTTATTTTTTTAAAATATATCTAAATCATGTTATATCTATGGGCCAACCTTAATAAGACATGGCGGGTTCAATGCTTTTCATACTAATTTTAAAACGTTATAGCATCAGTTTTACATATTGAATTTCATTCAAACTACCTACTCTCTAAACCTTCCCGGCACTAATAAGAACAAAGTGTGCTATTTCCAGCGAAAGCGGTCTTGTAATTTTCGAGAACATCGAGGACAAACAAACAAACTTACATTGTTTTTTTTATATATTTTTATATGTACAAAAATATAGATACGAAAGTTTTTTATATTATTTTATCAACTTCATTTTCGTTTTGTTCCGTAGATCCTTTATTTTTACACGGGAAGCTTAGATGGTTTGGAAATGTAGAGCGGATGAACGAAGAAAATAGTGTTGGGAGAATATGGCGCTAATTTGAAAGAAATAAGAAGCCGGGGACGCCGGATGAAGACATGATCAAGTGAATCAAAGTGAGTCGGGCCATGTCAAGAGTCAGAATAACAGAAGGGTGTGTATGAGACGATGTATGAATGTGAATGAAGCAAGGAGTGTATGCTAATACCGAGTTTGCCTACCTTTATTATAGACTAGCTGAAGTACCCGGCGTTGTCCGGGGTTACGAATGGTTGGGAGGAAAGTTTTGAGGTTATGATGTGTTACCCTTACCCGACAGTTTTCCTCTTATTTTGAACGTATCGTGTGTGCAAAATTTCATCAAGCTCGGAATAAAACTGTAGATTTGTATACAAAACAAAAACATCGCACGGGACACTCTTTAATGTTATTGGAAAATATGGAATAAACAGTCTTCAATTTTTTCAGTTATTTGAATATTTCATGACTCCATAGTTCATGATAAAAATGACGTTGTGACCTGAAAATAATTGTCTTGAACTGTAAATTACAGACAGAAAAGGCTGTAAAAATTTCATGACGCTAAAGCTTACCACTATATAGTTTTCTGCTTTATAATAATTTATTAATGTTAATTCACTTCCAATTGGAACCTTTCGACGGCCTCCGGGGTTGAATGGTTACGATCCTTCGCTATAAATCCGGAGGTCGCTGGTTAAAATTCCGGCGTGCGGCAAGTAATTTTGTTTGATTAATTTGTTTTATTTCACAATTTTTTCACTTTAAATAATGTATCGTATATTTACTGCACATTCCAGAGTGCTAGATACTTTCAGTATCGCCCTCGTGAAAGACCACCGATCAGAATCTATACTTTGCTTGAAATGGCTTTAGCCGTGTTTGGTGACTAGATCAGAATAGCCAGGTACTTCCCCACCCTCCTCTTTCCCATTTCTCCCCCTCCCGACTATCTTCAGCCTCACAACTTGCCTTAATTGGGGATGCCATAGTCCCTCTGGCTCCAGACGGAAAAAAAGGATAAAAATCTTTCTTTTGTGCACATTTCATTAAATGTTGCTACACCGTCGCTTCTTATCATATAATTGTAATTTAATTAAGTTTTAATCTGGAGTGCCCTACCAGGTAAGTATGTTTTCTGTATATGTACATAATAAGATTAACCCTAGCAAGTAGTATTTGTACAGCGCCCTTGAGGTGATTTTTCACAAAAACGGCGCTATATAAATCGTCCAAGTATTATTATTATTATTATTATTAAGATGATAAAGCTTCGAAACATTGATTCACGCGAGCTTTATCATTTCATTTTTTTGTTGTTTATTTATTGTTTCTTTCCATTGAATCTTTTTAACCTCACTAGGACAAGCCCGTGTTGAGATTAATAATCTTACAAAATAGAAAATAAAATAGCGCACAGATTATATATTGTTACATTAACGTTTCTACGAATTGGGTACCAACACCAACATGGTACCTATTAATCTAATTCCAGCCAATTCATTAAAGTATAACGTAGTAAACATGTAGGGTGACTACACATCCTCTATTGCAATTTCACCACTGTACTGGACAGACCAAGTAACAGTATATTCTGCAACTCGAGTGTTTCATCATCTCACAGCGCTGTCGGCGTCACCCCAGGCCTGCGAGATGCCGGAAAGATAATGTACAAACTCCGTAGAATTGTGTTATTTCTACTTATTTATTATGCATTGCGAACCTCCCCTTCAGGCTTTAGGGGAGTTTATAGGTCTTTTCATTTCTTTTCAGACATATTATGATCTCTGCCAATTCCGCATTCGTCAGCTCTTCCCTAAATCGTGTGTTCTTTTTTTTTTTATTTCAAGCAAAAAAGGTTGTATTTTATTTAATTTATTTACTATATATAAATAAAACGTAATACATGTTTTTATGCGCGGATTTATTGCCTAGTGGCAATTTCTACCAATCAACCCTTAGTGGGAAAATGAACATGGTATCATAATTATTATTGGAGCCTTCTCCACATAGTTTGACTTTTCGCACTCGAAGGGAACGGAACGGAATTAAAAAGGACGGGATTTAACCATTATTATGTTGGTGGAAAGAAGAAAAGAAACTCTTTACTTGAAACTCCTTGAAAATGAGCTTTGAGGAAGCATTCTGTACGTTAGATGGCAGTGCGTTCCAGAGACTTAATGCTTGTGCTGAAAATGAATGAGAGAATGATGTAGCTTGGTGGATGGGAATCGCAAGGGTTCCCTCATCACTTGAGCGAAGAGAGGTCCCATGTTCAGATACAAATTAATAACGTTCTTCAGATAATAAGGATTATTAATGATAATCAACATCTTAAAAGCTACAACCTATGCACGCCACTGAGTGGTAGATACTCTCAAACCGTTGCTTGATATGGCAATAGCCGTGCTTAGTGACCAGATCTGAATAGCCTAGTACTTTCCAACTTTCGTATTTTCCACCCCCTACAGCCCTACAGCCTCACCACAATATGCCATAAATTTGGGTAGGCCATAGTCCCACTGACTCCGGCCCATTGAGACTCTTGTGCGGTAATGGCACAAAACATGCAGTCCTATCAATGATAGCTTTGTTTTAACACGTTACATGCGTCGTTTATGAAAAAAGAAGCAATGGTTCCAAATTACAACGGATCTATCAAATTCATAGTCGTTTTCAAGTCAAGTCATTCCTAATAATTGTATAAAACATCCTCATATTTTAAAAAAGTTTTCGGGTTTTGTGTTAATTTTGAAGGCACGTAAACTCGGTCATCCGGACAAAACCAAGATAATTATGCATATCTGAAGTACCGGCCGTTTATTTACATTTAGGTCATTACGTTAGTTTCTAGGAATACCCAAAACGTATCGAGCTGCCTTATTACAGAGACAATTGGAATTTACAACCACCCATTACCCATTACCCATTGGGCCAACGGAACACTCAACCCTTCTTGGTATCCGGCTTTGGAGGGTGTTTCCTGAACTGACCGCTGTAACCTACATTAGTAAGGATTAACTGCTGTTACTCGGAATCACTGCTGCATGCGTAAACAGGAACACCTACCCTCCATTTTACAGTACATTTTTATTTTATTTATTTAATTATATTTGTTATTGATTCTGACGTATTCCCATCTCACTAGATGTGAAACGCCTGTATTGAGATGGTAATTTACAAGAGTGGTTTTTTAGATAAGTTATTATGTATGTTCATAATAAGAAAATGACAAATAAATTACAATTTACTAATTAAAAAAAAAAAAACTATTTTAACATATAAAAGATTGAAAATAATTTTGAAGCAGTTGAATTTCAGTTTTTTTTATATGAATACCGCATTCCAACTGCTCCCAACCGTCTGGAACCAGTGAGACTATGGCATCCCCAATTGGGGAATGTTGTGAGGCTGAAGGTATTGGGGAGGGGAACGAAAAGGGGAAGAGGAAGGTCGGGAAATACCTGACTACTCAGATCTGGTCACCAAACAAAAAACAAAAAGATGATTATAAAAGATATAATAGCAATACAAACCAATGAGAGACAAGAAGAATACGCATATATATATATATATATATATATATATTTATTATCACATAGTAATAATAATGCTTTATTCCAGAAGGCATGCTGGGGTAGTACAATACATTAAGTTCCACAGGTTATAATAGTAACACATAAAAATAAAATAAAAATTCATAATGTATAAACACATTATGACATATTAAATACCCCCGATAGACAGGTTTAATGGAGGTGATCAGTGTTCTTACTTTTAAGGGATCTTTTGGTTTGCGTATTTCTAATGTCACTAGGTAGGATTCATATGTTTTAATTTATAATTTCTATTCTATGATTACCTTATAGTGAACATCTCACAGAGTCATTTGAACTTATATGTTCATATAAATTATACGATATTTAGCGACTATAAATTAAACATTAAAGCATGAAAATCAATAGTATTTGAGTTTGAATATCACAAATGGAATTTCTATTTTTTTTTTAACTTCTCATTTTTCGATTGAATGCTTTCGTGATGATTTTACAAAAGTTTGGTCCCCAATATAATGGTTCATACAAAGAAGTAGTTTTATTTAAAACATTCAAGTGTTTATTGTGGTCAAATATCAAAACACTTCACACGCACCCCTAAAATTCAATCCAGCTGTGATATTTCGCCTTAAGTTCTCCCTCAAGGGGTTAATGAAAGTGGACACTCAATTCTGTACGGTACAGTTCCACATTAATAATATTTCCACTATTAAGAGGTCCTCGGAGGTTTTATTTTATTAGAATTAAGCTCCCCTACCGGCAGTAACGCTTCCACCCTGAATATCGGACTAAGTGGGTATTGTATGGATTCAGAGGGGATTCAAAAATGTTCGGGGGTTACAAGGACATAGGGAAACATACACACCACCATTAATTTAATTTGTCATGTATGCAATAGAGGAGAAAATTGTGTACAGTGCACGCGAGCTGGTGGGTACACGAATATAATCGTTTTTTGCGGCTGTCCTAAATTGATATCTATTTCCTGTTCGGTAAAGTGCATAATTATTTATGCTCGTCGTATTATTGTGAGGGTTACGCCTACTAGAGTCGCTTTGCGTCTGATCTGCTGATCCCCTTCGGGCTAGAAATGTAGAAATTTTACTCATTTACAAACCACCGACGACCTCTGTGGCAGAGCGATAAACTTCTTGCCTCTTGATCCAGAGTTCAAGGGTTCAAAACCCGATTACCTAATTTTATATGGCTGTTTTCACATGTAGAAATAGTGTGAGAGATACCCATTACTCTTTGTGATCCCGTGGTGAGACATCACTGTTTACAATCTAAGAATTGCTTGAAATGGCTTTGGCTATATTTTGGAAGCAGATATGGAGAATCAGCGGCCTGATTCCGGTTCTTTATAAGGATGTTGTCCATATCCTTAGGCTTGAACAATTTTGCTTAACTGCGATTCCGGTTTTCTTGGACAGCTGTCATTTAGCGAATGACATTCTTTAAAATGTCGATATTTCTGTAGTTTTATTGTAAAACTACGTAAAATATTGACTTTAAAACATTATTAGCGAGTCATTTGTTGCATAATAGTGCTATTAAATGAAATTGCGATGTTTGTAAAGTACCTATGCCAAAAGCCTGAAATGTCGGATAGAAGTGATTTTAATTATAAAAGTTATAATAAAAACTAGAATCAGGCCCCTGGTACTTTCCAATCATCATTTTCTTCCCCGCTTCTTTCACACTCGCAACATTCCTCAAATAAGGATGCCATGGTTCAGTTGGAACTCTTGTGCATGTATTACCTATGTTAATATTTTTTTAAAGTACCAGAATTCTTTCTGTGGGAAGGAATGAAACTTTTAGTATCGTGCCTGCTATCTTTCCTAAATTGCTTGAAATTTGCACACTAAAATAATATGACTAATCGTACTTGAAATCCTACACATCGTGTCATTCCAGTCATGGCTCTTTGACCTTTCAGTTGAACTGAAGCTAATTGCACAAGTTTGGGCCCATTCACAAAAGGAGTCTTAACGCGTCACTATAATAATTCGCCATACTGATTTTGTACAGAATTCAACAGATGTGTTGTTGCCTAGTGAGTTTACTCGGCGGTTTCTACATGCCTGATTTTTTTCCATAGAATTAAACAAATTAATTTAGATTTAATCATACTGGTAGTAAAAGTTATTTGTCCGCTAAATAATAATAAATTTATTAATTGATAAACTAAAGTTCTTAAAAACTTAAGACAAGATTTTTGTGCATAGCGCAAAGGGTAACAATTATTATTTTTATAAACAATAATTATTTATCTAAAACACTCATCCAAATTGAAAAAACCTTCCGAGCAAAGATAAATGTCGCCGGCAGGACTCGAACCCGCACCCTTCTAATGTCCGGTTAGATGCTCTACCGTTGAGCTACGTCGGCTTATCGCAAACCCGCCAAGTTAATCAATATATACTAGTGTTCCATTTTAATAATTACTGTTTTATTATATTTTCACCTGTAAACAACCAACTTTATTAGTATGAGAGAGGCTTGTAACGGCTAAATCCCTCAAATAGATGGCGTCGAGACAAATTATGTCTACATTTTATTGGTGAAAATTGCTTTGACTTGTCAAATATTTATTAATTGATAAACTAAAGTTCTTAAAAACTTAAGACAAGATTTTTGTGCATAGCGGGTTTTTTTGTGCATTTTTGTGCGGGTTCGAGTCCTGCCGGCGACATTTATCTTTGCTCGGAAGGTTTTTTTCAATTTGGATGAGTGTTTTAGATTAATAATTATTGTTTATAAAAATAATAATAATAAATTTCTTTATTCCGGGTTATAGGGAGGTTAGTGCAACCCCATACGTCCCATAGAGAGTTTAAATGCATAAAATGTACAAGTAATATCATAAATAAGAATAGAAAACAAAAAATTACTACAAATAATAAAGAAGAGAGTAGTAGAAGAAGAGAAATAATAAATGAACAATAAATATATATAAGAAAACGTCATCGATTTTGCGCTTCTATTTCGTTATTGATCCATCAGATTGAAAATTATTGGTGCGAATTTGCTTCGATACTCGAATCTGAGGTCTGACGGGACTCCATGACGAGGACATTTTTGGAGTTGATAATCCTGACCCTCATTCCTCTCACCCTGGTTCTTATTAAGGCTGCAAACCCGGGAACCCGCCCTTTGGGGAACATAGAGGAGGCACTGCAGTCCCTCGGAAGTCCGACCATCAATAAAATTCGATGGTTCGTGTGTATTCAAAACATAAACGTCAATCTGTTTGTAACAAAAGGCGCTCCGTAGTCCGTACTCGTGTGAATGACCTACCGCCAACCGCGTGTCATAAAGTTAGTATCCACGCTGAACATTTAACTCTCGTACAAATGAGGCTTTAGCGCACCTTGCTATCGATTTAAAAAAAAAAATTATTGCCATTTTATTAGTGAGAGGTACGCCTAGCCCTTCCCAGTGTTGCCCGGAGCATTAAAATTGTAATCAACTTGAAACCTTAACGTCGTTAAGCTTTTCTGCCACACCTTTTCGCGTGTGGCAACAGGAGTTTTTTTTGCATATATGTAGTGAGCACTATGAATAGTATGGAATAAAAACACACCTTGTGTAGTATTGTGCCCTTTTCATCCTTATCGTAAGCTGTCATCATTTGTGGTAGCACGTGTTTATAGTACTTAATGTTTCATATGACTTGAATCCGTGAGAATCGTGAACATGAATGCCATTTGTATACCTTAAATGCACTTATTGACAGCGTTGGGCCTTGACTAAATGAGCACAGATTTGAGCTACTTGTGGTTTGATTTAATGGCGATTAGTGACTAAGCAAAATTGTAAAAGAATTTCACATTTTAGAAGATTTATTGATGACGCGTGTCAATAGCCCACGTCAATTATTGGGCTTATACCCTGTGACAATCATGTTTAAACCAAATAAAATTTTATTAAAAACTTACGATAAAAATACCCAAATACATATAAAACCGCTCACTAACTTTGATTGGCGCCATCATCCATGCAACAGAGCCGGCTTTTATGGTCTTGTATTCTGGTCAATGAAGGCAGAAGTCCCAAAGAACCACACAAAAAACCTTGCGCTTTTTCTCAATGAAATCAATGCACGCACACTAGTTATTGTACAAATAATTATAATAGTTAAGCGGTATTGAGATAAATTCCAGGAAATTCCAATTAATTTGGAGAGAGCATAAATGTTGGCGAAATTATCTTCCACACAATAAGATGGGCTTTGTTATTAATGTATTTTTTCCATCCTTAAATTTTGCGCAATTCATTTCGCCCTTTCTCCCAAAGGGTCATCATACCGCCATCTCTGGTGCATTTTGGTAACATCAAACGCACAGATTCAAATGCACTGGACACATACAATAATCTTTGAAATAAGATTTTAATAATAAAATAATATTCAGTAATTACAATCTAGAAGAAATAAAGGCTTAAAATATATCTCTAAATTATAAAGGTATTGAAATATTCTGGTGCCTAACCGCTTATCTTATTAGATCTTATATCATGCCTCGTATTAATTATGGGAATCTTGGAAAGTGCATCTTCATGTTTGAAGCCCGTTTTATTCATGTGTCGCTCTTCCTTTTAAGTTGCACGAATCCGCTTGGCTGTGATAGATATGCCGATAAAGTGGTTGAACTCGATGTGTATTCATGACACCGTGAAACAGTTTTTATGTTTAGCGATATTCTTTTTTCTGAAATGTACGTGATTAGTAGATCTAAATTAGATAGACAGACAGATATATCCATCAAAAGAACTCATGGGACCTCTGAGATGGAAGATGAAGTGCATCATGGATCATGACTAAAAATCCCAAAATTCAAACAATAAAATGACCAAAGTACAAATAATGCTAGACGTGCTGCCAATTTAAGTAAAACAGTAACTAAGTAAAAAAAGTTTGGCTTGTTTACAAAACCGAATATTTTGTTAAAGTATTTAGTTTGACCCTTTTTATAAATGTTTTGTAATTTGCTTACCGCAGTCAAAATCACGCGAAACAAATGTGGACGGCAGTGATATAAGCTGGTGCCAAAATGAGTGTCACGTGACCTTTGCCTCCAGCCATCAAAATTGTACTTGGGGCAAATCTGTTCATTCTGACGTTAGTGATAATGACCTAATTGACCGCAGGAAACCAAAATTTTAAAGCAAATTTTTTATTATGAGTTTGTTTCCAATGCAGTATTGTTATTGTTTGGCTTCTTCACAGGCGTATAGAGAGCAGGGAAGAGTTAAGTAGCTCAAATACCTTTTGCATGCACAGTGATAATAATTCAGTTCCCATCGTTTACGCATATTACAACCGCAACAGCACGGATCCTGTGTTCCAATGTACGAGTAATGAACCGGCTGGCCCCGAGATCCAGATGAGCCCAAAGCCGCCTAATTGGGCACGATCACCCAGAACACGTGTGGCGCAGAACGTGACGCCGCCATGTGATGTAAATCCATTAAATAGATGCCATAATATGCTCCCAGCAGCCTAGAGATGCAGCCATTGCGGTTTGCATTCGCCGTCATTAACTGCAGCGGAATTCTTCGGGCTCAGTCGTGATGGATCTTCCGGTGCACTTGCGAAACCGTGGCTCGGGTCCCTTCGACCCATTATTCAAATTTGCCTCTGGAGTCTCACGCGCACTTCACAAATGCAGTTCTGCTAAACAACTGCAGAATATTCACGAATTCATCTTTGTTATGCTGTGTTATGTTGACATTTGGGTTGATGTGCTTTCTCATATTTCCAAAATCTCAATACAACCTGTAGTTTGAGATATTTAAAAATCCTGATTCGCGAGTTAGACTATCCTTTTTACTGCCAATTTTTAGATAATTTACCTTTGGTTTTTGAGTTGCTATACTAAGTTTTATGCAAAATTTAGTTCGGGATTACGAATTAGACTGAATTTCTTTGATTTTACTTTGGTTTTTGAATGGCTTTTGTACTTTCTTCTTTTACTGAAGTTTCATTTTAACTTCTCTCTTAATTTCCCGATTCATGATAATTCATTGATCCAGTTGTGTATTGTTGTCTTTTCTTCTTACGCTGTCTAATTTCAGGTGGCTTATCTTTCCTTTTGGATCACTATGCCTTCTGGCATTTTCTATTTTGCTGGAGCTTTATACAATCTTATCCATGATTTTAATATCCTGATCTGGTCCATTTTCCTTTTTGTGGTCTTTTAATAATAATAATTCGTTACTTGCATTAGGATCGTGTTTGTTGTGCATCACCTTACGGGCGCTACAGCTTAAACATGTTAAAGCTCTTTTGACAGCTGGTGCTTTTTTACTCTTTAAGACTTTTTTATTCATCGTTGTAGCTATCAGATTTCTGAAGATCTTCAAGCAAGTGAGTATCCATTCTTAACCCTCTAGAAGAACAACAACCGGCCCTGCCCATATTTAATTTTCAACACTACACTCAGAGCTTCAGGAAATTCTTTGAAGCAACAAAGAAGAGCCACTTACAAATTCTCCTAGCCTCAAACATGCTCATATTTAGTAACACTAATTTTGTACGGCTAACTGGTGCATTTAAACCTATTTGAATACATAATTACTCCTAATTGTTTGTACATAGTTTGGGGCCGCTGTGCCTAGCCTATCTGGCGAAGGCCTAACATCCAACAGTCGCTTCCTCGCTAAATAATGGTCTCCTATTGTTCGTAATATTTCGCTTGGAATTATTATTCGTGTGAACCGGATGGACATGCGAGATTCTGGCCATGCTCCTCCGGTTATAATGGTTATGCAAGATGTAAGCGAAAAGGGAAACAATGCCGAGAGCGTGGCTCGCCTAACCTAACATAGCCTGGCTCTGTGCAGACAATAGGCAATGACGAAATAAGATGAGAATACCTACAAAGAGAGAAGAATATTCCCCCTTTGTGATTGGGGGTGCAATCATCGTGTAAACTATTTCTTCTCGGAGAAGTTTATAGTCACTGGTAAAGTGGAAGGCAGGTGAAGCAAAGAAAACCGATTAGTTGAACTGATAGTGTCACGGCTCTATATGCAGCTCAGGGCCACTGAGAAAGGAAGACCCTGGTATTTTTTTTTATATGAATACCCCACAAGAGTCCCAACTGCTCCCAAACGCCTGGAGCCAGTGAGACTACGGAATCCCCAATTGGGCAATGTTGTGAGGCTGAAGGTATTGGGGAGGGGAAGGAGAAGGGGAAGAGGAAGTTTGGGAAATACCTGGCTATTCAGATCTGGTCACCAAACACGACTAAAAGCCATTTCAAGCAATGTTTCAATTCTTAATGGTGGTCTTTCACCAGGGCGATACTGAAAGTATCTTCCACTCTGGAATATCAGGCCAATTGGAGTGGGGCTCGTACAATGGGGGAACGACTGGAGGAGAATTAATACACAACGTGTTATTTTAAAACCTGGAATAAGGAACTCCAGTCGAATAAAAAAATAAAACAATGTAACAAGTAATGACGTTCTAACTTAAATACCAGTATATGTATTTTTTTATAATTTGTTTTCATAGTTAAAATATTTTTCAAAATTTCAATTTTTCAAAGCCCGCCAAAACGCTTCAAATCTATATAGCCTGTCTATTTTGAGGTTAAAATGTCAAATGTCAAAACAAAGATGAGCTTTATCGTACATAATTTTAAATTCTATTCATAGTAAACCATAACTGAACATAAGTAAAAGAATTATGTTCCTTTTTGGAAACTTTAACAAAAAATAGTATTTATCATTAAAATTATCAATATATCCGTATTGACAATAAGGTTTGCCCATGAATATTTTTATTTATTTCATTAATAATAATTTTTTATAGTGTACAACAATTATAGAGCTTAAAGTAACCCAAATTATCTTTAAATTTCGTCAATACTAAAAAAATACATATTTTAAATAAAAGACAAAATTGACAAATAAAAATTTCCAAACAAGTATACGCGCGTGACGTCAGATGTTCTGAATGAACCAACATAACATGGTGTTTTATGAGATGATTTTTTATTCACTTTTTTTAGTAACGATTTATAAATTCTACGTGTATATTATATTCGGAACCGGCGTTTGCTGATCAATAGGATTTTTTTTAAAGCCATAATGATTTTCAATGGAGTTGCTTCTTTAAATGAGACTTTCTACCATCTTGGGACCCTAATTTTATTTACTCACTTTCTTTGTGCTGCGTCTTGACAATGCTGGACCCACCCAACCTCAGCTAACAACTACACCTGCGTTTATCCAAGATATAATGGCAACATATGGACCGGAAATAAAACAATCTAATCTGAAAGAATAGCAAGAAAATGACATGTTTGTTCTGCAAGGACAGGACAGGTGGAATTAAAACACGATTAGCGTAATGGCTGCTAATGAAAGAAGGTGGATAAATGTACACACATTGTTATCGTCACGATGAGTTCACTCGAGCCGCAATTCTGAGAAACTTCTCGCCGTATTCAACGCTCACTACTTTTATGACTTTGATAATAATAATAATAATATGTTTTTTTACATCAGACTAAACAATCAGAGACCCACTGTTCTCAAAACAACGTTACTTTCAATCTTCAAGGATTTATTTCTTGAGTCATTATTATTAAATAACATAATTCATTTGTACGTACGTGGTAACAGTTCTTCACCGATTTTTTCCGAATGTTGGAGATCATTCTGTTAAATCTCCCCCTGTCCTCAGTCAATCCGAAGATTCCTTCCACGCTTTTAACACCTGTCCATTAACGAAAGTTCATCGGTCATAAAAATCTCATGGATCGAATACCACTCCTGCATATTTATTATTTCCATATTTTTAAACGTAGTTACTTTGTTAATAAGTAAATAAATGTAATCACTGAAGAGTATAATATTAACAAGTCTCAATTGAAATATGAAACACAAAAAAAAAGACAGAAAATATTTCTAATTTTGAAACTGTTAATTCATGGTGGAATTCCATTTTAATTTTTTTTTTGTATGCTTGTATTCAGTTTCAGCTAGTAAAAGTCTAAAAACTAAAAAAAACGCTAAATTTCAGATATCGCCTATGAATTATAATGATCCCCTTTGGAAATGAACGTAATTCTTACATGAGAAGAAAAAAACAACTTTTTTTTTTCGTTGGCTTATGTAACTAATTGTGTCGTATAGTATTTTAACATTGACTAAAAGATAGAGTTGAAAACACAGTACTTTGTTACAAAAGCTAATTGTGGGGCATTGGCAGTTCACAGTCAATATTTAATTTGAATCGGAGAATAAAACATTTTTTACAATAAAAAACACATAAATTTGTTGTAGACCACTTTTATTTTATCAAAACTCTACCGGTTTCGGAAGCACCCTTCCTTCACCAGGAGAATATTAAAACAAAAAAGAACATTAAAGTTTTAATATTCTCCTGATGAAGGAAGGGTGCTTCCGAAACCGGTAGAGTTTTGATAAAATAAAAGTGGTCTACAACAAATTTATGTGTTTTTTTATTGTAAATTATGGCGAGCCACAAAGTTAATGCTTTTTACAAATATGTAAAACATTTTTTGTTGTTCTTCTAATTCTGCAATGGCACTGCATTGCTGCCTCTATTTCTTGCTAAATATGACATCGCAGGAGTTGACCGCCAGCATTCTCTGAAAATCCCTTCAACCGTTTAATCCTTCTGCATTCTCGCTATTTCCTGTAATTAAATCCGTGGGTACAGTTTGGGAATAAATGGAAGACATTAAAAACTTTTTTTATTGTTCGATTTTCCACAATTCCTGTTAGTTTTGATTTTAAACCCCTCAGATAATGTATTTAGGTTTATTGCGAAGGACGGACAAACAAATAAGGCGCTAAACGTCACTCGGAAGGTTGCTAACGCAAGCAATACAACAGGTAATTTATGTATAAATTCTATACGGGTACTTAGAAAAATGTCCAAGGTTTCCAATTACGAAAATCCTTAGACTGTAATCTTTTAAATTCTACGAAATATATACATAAATGTCTGGAAATATCTGCAGTTTGAAAACCAGTGAAGGCATTTTCGAACGTTTTACCTAAAATTCAAGTATTTCATACAGAACTTAAAAGCTTACAGTTTAAGAACTTTTGTCATTGGAAATCTTATATTTTTTCTTAACTAACCATGTAAAATTTATAGATAAATCATTCGTAATATTTCTTGCGTTAGCAGACTACAAAGTGTCTTATTTCATTCATTAATTAATTCATTCGTAATACTTTTAATAGAATTTGGTTGCAAGAGTGTAGGGACGTTAACCTAACCTAACGTTACCTAATAGATACAGCGTATGTGGAATCGGAAAAATGGGACAATAAATCAGAAGGAATACTGTTGGGTTAGGTTAGGGTTCAGAGGGGCATACACAATTTATGAGCATGTCGATACAGCCACGGAAATACTTTTTTTCAATCATTGAAAATAATATGAACAAATCGCATCTAGGACACGATCCCGGAACTCTCGGTCTATCCGAGACCCGCGCTCTAACCAATTGAACTAATGTCACCCATCGTTCTCCGTCATTTTTATCGATATCAGAACTCTTAATATCATCTTCAATTAATTCACATATATTTTTCTATATTGACTGCAAGATTCTACCCGATTTTTTTAGCTTTCTAGATAGTGTCTCAGATATTTATGCCTATCCGATTTTTATTTATATGGGACATGTATTAACTTTTTCTACAACTTCAATAAGTTTTTCCAATACAAATTTAACTTATATTTTTTATTGTATTTTGCGTTTTATTGTAACAGTCATGTACCAACCCGTTCAAAACAGCACTCGCGAAGCGGGAGGGGCGTTTCGCATTAACACTTTCACCGCTCTCATTATTAATAAATAGTATTGTTGCCCGGTAACTGATTATTGAGCATTGTAATTATTTCGACGCGCGTGAACTTTGCGAGTGAAAACATCATTAATATCGCTTAAGCCCCGCTTCACACTTAAACGCAAGTGAAGTATTACATTATATACGTAGATGGCCAGATTAAGCTGTAGGTGCAAGTAAAAATGGTTAACAACTGGTTTTGCTGGCCTTTTACACGAACTTTCATAATTTCATATAGGGCTTTCTTTATAGCTACATTCGTTTTGCTACCCGGCTTTGCCAGAGATTCAAATGATAATAATAATAATTTATGTGGTTCCATTTTTTTTAATATCACCTCAAGGGCGCTTATGGTAAATCAAAATGGTGTCTTGTCCTTTTTTTTAAACTAGTTGTAATGAATATTTTAAAACTTCATAGCTCACCCTTTGAGAGTTTTTCTCCTTTATTGTGAAAAAAGAAGTATTTTGAATAGTTTTGTTTTATAATAAGTTAGAAATATTCTACTACTATTTGTTTTAATAATAAGTAGGTAACTTTTTTATACACATTTTTAAATAAATATTTTAGATGGAAAACAAACCTTTTATGCAAATGTGTCGACTAGGCAACATCCACTGTAGTGTAGTGGCAGGATTCCGGACATATTTAGGACAGCCCCCGTAACTTTAACTAAATTTCTCGAATCTCCTATTTTCACTTAACGTCACTTGACCCAAACTTGGATTTTTCTTGTTTTTTTGTTTGTTTCTTTGTAATTGAATTTTTTTTTTAATATTGCTGTACATCGCTATTAGATGGTAGGTATTTCTTATTTATTTGTAATTTTTTATGTTAACCGTTTGTTTGTAGTGTACCTGCATTATAAATAAAATAATTTCGCGGAAACAACTCATACCTTGAATAATACCCAGATCAGGTGTACTATGTTAAAATGTAATGGGGATTAGATCATTCATTTAAAAGCCTTTGAAACGAATAAAACCATAAATAATAATTGCATTTTAAGTATCGTGCAGAACAATGTCATTTATTACCCCAAACTAAGTAAATATGTTCCTGGTAAAACCCACTGAATTTCCTTCCTGTAATTTACTTCTGGTGTTGTCTCCTTTTTATCTACTTTCTCACTCTGAAATATGTAGTATATGGTCCTGCCACTGACCGCTGTAACCTGTCTTTCTGATAAATGCGTCGTTTATGAGAAAGAGGGAGAAGTGATAACGGAGCTTTATTCGTCTTACCACTGATATTTCAAAGTTTCGTTGAAAGTCCAAACCTTAACAACGGAGCTCTCAGCGGTAAGACTACAGTGTAAGAAAACTGTGCCATTGGAACAACAAGGTTCTATCCGACACATCGATGTCATGCGATAATGGACTCTAGGCTAGTACTGCTTTAGAGTTAATTATTGCCGAGTCACGAAATGACACGAAATACATTTTTTTTGCCTATGTCGGTAATTAATTAATAATGCTTACAGATAGTTAATTAATATTATACAACCAATGAAGCTTGGGCATAAGCGAACATGCCCCCCCCCCATCTAGCACGAACACATCGATAAAGTCTTTATCGATAATGTCGATAACTTGTCGTTTATGCACGACTGCAGATCGCCAACGAAGAAACAACAGTCCACGTCGAATAAATTAAGCATATTTTATCGTCGTGAACTATTTTTTGTTCGTCTGGCCTGTGCAGACGTGCTCCGGAACAGTGACAAGTCAATGATATTATCAATAAAACCTTTATCGATATGTTCATGCTATGTTCGAACCTGGTCGGCATCAAACACGTTAATACTTTTTTTTTTAGAATGGAGTCCCACCAAGATATATTTTAACAATAAAAAATGTTATTAAAACAATTTATACCTAGATACTATCTTATTATATCCCTTCATAACATCGCAGTGTACATGCGCCGTGTGGGTATTTATTTTTACTGCCAGCAATCGAAAGATGGCCGCTTTATAACTTGGATCGAACCACCAATTAAAGGGCATGATCCCGTGATAAGTAATAACTTTATTTTTTATTTCTTGAATTTGGGCTTCTTGCGAATCTACTTTCTTTTCCGCCCATGCTTTATCACTTTTGCTGCAAAAGGTTAATTGAATGTTCACACGACACACCTATAAATCAAACGCCGAAAATATGTTTTACGTACATCAATCATATTATTATAGATGTAGCCCTTTTTAATATATTGGGTATTGATTTCACCGAATTAAAGTAGGTACTTTTATTTAATACATTCGATAAAAAAAAAACACAAAATCTTGTTTATATATTCATTAAAACGTAATTTATGACGTTTTCTTCCTACTCATTTTAAATATTTTTTTTCTATTCAATTACTTCGATGCATTTACTATTAAAAGTGACGTTAATTATTAAATATTAGCCTTCATCAATTGAATAGAAAGGTTCCTACTTATTTTTATGTTCTATTTCATAACTTTTCACGTCTTCATCTATGGTCAGATGAACCAATAGGAAAGCGGATATTTTGTTGCCATATCTAGATGCATTTCAAACTATAGTTATATAAATTCTAGAGAGAACACCATACTTTGTAATTTATTCCGTTTTTTCCTACGCATTTTTCTAAAAGTTATTTTCCTTATCAAACTTCGTTTATGTATTACTAATAAACTGTTTTTTATTATCATTTATCAAATTAAATGGCAAGTTCCTACCTATTTTGAAAATATGATGTGTTCAACCTTTCTATAACATTTTTCGTCTATGGTAAAATAAACCAATAGGAGGCCGATCCTTGGTTGCCATGGCAACGCTTTTTGAAGAAAGGCGCGCATCATTTTGATAACCATTCAAAACTTTTCTGTGACCCAGTGAACATCGGAACTTTTCTGTTAACATTTTGTACGGAATATTTTTAATACAAGTTAATCGAAGTGTATATCTTTTGATTTTGTTCAACAATAGTGAAGCAATACAACATAATTTTCTTTCTTAGTCCATCCATTTAGCGGATTTATAAACCTGTGAAGACAATTAAAACCAAATCAAGAATGAATTTTTTGGGATATCTGGTTGTTAGTAATGTATTTTATTATTTCAAATTTTGATACCGATGCTCTTTATAAGTTCCTATTTCTATTTACTTATCAATATATAATTGAACATGATTGTGTGTGATTCGTTATTAATTGTTATGAATTAAAAACAATAATAAACAGTAATCCCCATTAAATTTATAGTTTCACTGTCTTTTTAATGTTATAAATTTATTATTGTTTATCACAACTTACACATATTTAGCTATTGTTATCATCCTTTTGCATTACAGTTATTACAGGCATTTACCTATTTATATTATAAAGTTATGACTTATTTATCAGACTGCCAATTATTTTAATTACACACTAATAATACACCTTGCATACGAGGAATACTTGCATAGCTCTACCATGTACGCTGTCAATGTTTTTTTTTCTTTTATTAGTATAATTAAATTTATTACGATTATTAACACGTAATGCTGTGAATATAATACTTAATATTCTTTTGTTTTATTTTACTTTTATGAAAAATAATAAGTTATTATTTAAATAATGTAATATTCACTTCTATTCCGACCAATCTGAAGTTCAACAACAAACAATAACATAATTTTTTTTTCTAAAAATAATTTCAAGCGGCAACAAAAAACGCAAATATTTATTACATGCCTTGACTGCCTCCATGGTCGAGGGGTAAGGCTCTCGACTACGAATCCGAATGTCGCGGGTTCAAATGCCGGCGTGCGCGAGTAAATTTTATTTAATTAATTTTTGCTGTTTCGCTATTAATTCATTTAAAAATAATATATAGTATATTTGCCCACGTTCCAGAGTGGAAGATACTCTCAGTATCGCCCTGGTCAGACCACCATTCATAATTGAAACGTTCCTTGAAATGGCTTTTAGCTGTGTTTGGTGATCTGATCTGAATAGCCAGGTATTTCCCCACCTTCCTCTTACCCTTCTTCCCCTCCCCAATACCTTCAACCTCACAACATTCCCAAATTGGGGATGCCATAGTCTCACTGGCTTCGGACGTTTGGGAGCAGTTGGGACTCTCGTGCGGATTCATTTAAAAAAAAAACATGAATTGTGTACAAGTGTGGACATAGGGGGCGGTTAAACAAAATAATCTTTTCTCAAGCTGTTTTTTTGTACTAGGACAAGGATCATCAAAACTGCTCTCTCCACTGCCAAATAGAAGTTTCCTCGAGTAGCTTTTTGAAATCCTGTGTTAATCCATTCACTTCGATATTAATATATCTCTTCTGGTTGTTACAGAGTCTCCTGAAGCCTTACCCGTGCACGGACAGTGACGAGGAGCCCGTCCTGAAGCACCCGCGCCTGGTGGGTCCCGCTGATGACGAGATACAGAGACCAATCACCTGCGTGCAGAGACTTCTGAATTACGCCGGAAACACGTCTAGCGATGATTCCTTCTCAGAGGTAGGCAATCCTAAAAACTTTATTGTTTGAGCATCTGATATGCTTTTTTAGCGAGTTTATCAATCCGAGGAATGAAATGTCTCAGGATGAGACGTGTTAAGTTATTTTGTGAGTAGAAAATGGTGGGAGGAATGGGAAATGTTTTATATCCAAGACATTATTATCTACGCATTCGGTTTTGGGAGAAGATCGACTACATCAAGCGAAGAGACAAATCATTTTAATATTTTTGCTAATTTTATAATGCATAAGAGGGTCTAATGGATGGGACCCGTCTAGTCCTTAAAATAATTTCAGAAATGTGATTTAAGCCTTCATTAGCACTTTGAAGAGAACCGAACTTGTAACATCCCAAACCAAAATCAAGCAAGTTAACCACCAAACCACTATCATTTTGCAAGTTTCATAAATTTCATTTATTTAATGTTATTATGGACTACTGTGTTTTTCTTTTTCTTTATTTTATTTTCATTTTTTACTTTTATTTTTTTTTTTTATATATTTTCATATTCTTATTTTACCTTTTTTATAATATTAATTTTTCTCTTTGTAAGTAATGAATTGTATATATGTACCAATAGTTCATGTAAATATGGCAGATTGGGTTTGCGCTATCCACCCAGTTCTGGTGGATTAAAAACTTGAATAAATAAAAAAAATATATATATTTGAATACTCATTGCATAGACATTATTTTTCTTCAGTACATGTTTACAACCTATATGAACTGCATGATTATTTGTTAGATTACCGCATAATATAATCTTATCTTTATAATTTTTTTAGCAATCAATAATTTTTTAAAGATTAAAGCAACAGTCTGCCATGCCTCTCCATTTAATACGGTTGTTTTTACCAGTTATGGCTTTTATCTCTAATTTCTTTTCTTTCCAGGACGATAATGACGACAACTGTCACGATCTAGTGGACTCGTTCAACCAGATATCTACCGGTTCCGAGGCGGACACTGAGGGCTCCATCCCTGACGATGATATAACGATGGGCTCCCTGCCCATGTGCGAGGTCCTCATCAGCCAGCAACAGCAGCAGCTGTTGAACCTGGAGATGCCCGTGTTGGAAGACGCGACTCCTCAGACTAATGGACGCGATCAGATCATGAGCGACACGGAAGTGCTAGATTGTGTCGACGGAATTGGTAAGAAAATCAGTTTTGTCGTTCAACATACAATGTAATTTAACTTTCTCTACTTGGTCTTACTTAGAACTTGTAACCAGTGAAAGATTTACCAATAAGCTAAAATACGCCTGGGTATAGGACATAAATATGATAGGTCTATCATACACCTCTTCGTGTAATTTTTAGGACAAGTGAATGTAAATCCAGCATTGCTTGTTAGATCTGTAATGAAAATTTTCACGATTCGTTGTGATATTGAAATAATATTCATTGCTGGAAATCTTTTACTGTCAACTGTCAGTATAGTTGACGAGTGAATGAAGTATCGACCCCAAATAGAGTAGTGTGGTGTTCCATTCTCTCTAGTTATCCTAGTTATAGAAAAATATATTTTCTAAGATGTTTTAAAAATATTATCTCTTTTCTTGTAAGTAATGTTTATTCTCTTGTTGTTTTAGACGCTGAAAATTTAGATGCTTCTCTTTATGACGAGCCACCGACACCTGTTACTGTGGTAAAGCGCCCCAAAAAAGTTAACGAGTCTAAGTTCACCTCGTCCAACCGAAAATCCAAGAACTTGGCCGTTTACTACTTCAAACATCCCGACACTGAATCTGATACCCAACTGATATCAGGGGCGTCCGGTACTGACGAGAAGTCTCAGGAGGAGACATCAGAAGACGAATGGACTTACACTGTGTGCGAAAAGGATAACATTTCAGGCGAAAACATCGACATAATGACGTCGTCTTTAGATCAAATCGAGGAGATCAAAGATATGGAAGTGAAAGTTAACAGCGCTAAGAGACTGGATTTCGATTACGATACTGAAGTTAGATACGATCAAGCTAAGTTCAACGAAATTAAAACCGCGGCTCCTGAAAGCATTCAGCGTCTCGTTAACCAAGCTGACGAAATGGTGCAGAAGAAAGCCCAAGAAATGAGCAACAATCCGTTGGGGTCGTCCAAGAGTATTCAGAAGAAGTCAAAGCTAGTTAGAAACTTCAAGCCACTGAATCTGAACGACACGTCGAAGACCGGTTTCCAAAACCAGAATAAGATGTCTCGTATTAAAGAATGGCTGCAGCAAAATACACCGGATGACCAGTCATCGGAATCATCTCAGCAGGTAGATATCATTGACTTAATGAAAACTTAAATACAGTTATGTGTAGCAAAAGTTGGCTTGGAAATATTTTTCTGATTGAAAAAATCTTATATATATATTTTTTTTTTATTGTCCCAGGTTTTGGATAGTTGTGACGCCTCTGGAGAATATACCACTGGTGACAGTGACAGGAATTCCGTCACATCTGAAGAGCTGTCTCCCAGTGTGGCCACCTACTGCAATGTGACATCCTCTCAGGAACACAGCATCAACGTTGCTACGCCTACCAACCATGGCACTCCAAAAGTAATTATTTAAAAGTCTTGATGATACCCGTATAATAATTTATTAGTTGAAATTCGTGTACCTTAGTTTACTATCTAACCATAAGGTTTTGCTGCAAAATGTTAAATTAATCATACCATGCTTATAATTCTTTTTTGTAATTTAAACATGACAATTTACCAAACAGTTTGATTTTGAGACCTTCACAAAATTATAAAAAAACGATTGAACACATTGGCCTCAGATATGACTTAATATTCTGACATTTCCTTCTCGATACAATGTTTCAATCCTGCTTTGCAGTGTCAATCATCAGGTAATATCAGTTGTTTCAAACACTGAAATGCTATATGAAATGTTGACTCAAGAAGGTGGAGAAAACATGACACAGCTCAATACCAAATCAACTAGCGAATCATTTTGACAACCATTTTGATTTAATTGACCTAGACCCTTCATTCAGTTTGCCACTCCTTCCTGTCACTATTCCTTAATCAGCCATTAATAAATACTCCTAAATGTACCTGAATAATGGTTAATTATGTTTTTAATGCACACTTGTTTTATGCACACCTAACCTAACCTGCACTTTTTTTAATAGGTATCTTCTTACCTTCAGGTCATTTTACGTGGGAAGCGCAATAACACCACTCAGAACACCCGCCCCTGGTCTGTGTCCTGTCTCTCCCAGCTGTCCTATGCAGCCAAGGAGTCTTCAGCGTCCGCTCTCAACACGCCTACTGCTGACAACATCCGGCAGACCTCGGGGGCTTACGGCAGGACCTCCGGGATGTCCATATCGGAGTCTGCGCTCAACACCCTGGCCAGCACGCCCAACCATATCAGGAGTAATTCTAAAGACAAGTTTCAAGGCAGTTCTAGCAGTGTGAAGACTACAATTCAAGTGAGTGTACACCTTACAAAAGGCCAATCAATAACCTCTAATTTTATTTTTATCTAAGTAGATGCATTTAATGAAGATGGATATTAATTGTGACTTTATTAGTGCACATCAGCACCATCAATGGAGCTACAACCTTTCAGGAGTCCTGGTTTCCTGTTTTCCCATTCAAAATTTATATGCAGGTTGCAATGGAATATATTTTTTATTCAGAGATGGTATTTATAGCTCTCATCAGAACTTTGGTCATAAGTCTATTGTGCCATCTCTCGTGTTTCGCCTTATTCCTATGACAGTAGCCCAGTTCCTTTTGTAAAGATTCCCAGGGATATCATTGGGTCTTTATTTGCATGTCTGCTGACTAAGCCTTCTCCCCATCTAGGAATGACTCTTGCATTACGTCGGAGTTTCTTCTTCTCTTTGCGTGTCCTACAGATATTATTGCTTTCCACCCTCAATAACTGGATGTCTCCTGAGGTGACAGTGTCCTGTAAAACAATATATAATTTGTTTTCTTTTGCCTTTGACGAATGATGTCTAACATAGTGTTTCCATAATTCTAGGCGAATCTTTCAAGCTCGACTACCATCAACGAGGGCTGCGTAAACTGTTATGAGAACACTGCTGACAAGAAGTGCTCGCTTCGTCGCAAGCGATTGAAGCTGCGCAAGCGCCACCCGGCGGGCGTCGTGTCCAGCGAACTGGAGACCGAGGAGTTGAGACTGGCGCATATAGTCTCTTCGGTCAGGAGCAGCAGACTGGTCAAGTCCTGCTCTTTCTCCGGCAAGGACTCCATCACGCAGAAGGACTTTAAGCACGATCGGTGCTCCAGTGACCCGTCTTCTTCCAGGAAGAATAGGTAAATAAACATATTGCTTGTTTATATACAAGTTAGATTTTATTCTTGTAATTTTGATGATGATAAATGTTTTGATGTGTGAGCATTATCTATCTTATCTATCATTAAACTTAGTAGCTGGATTAAAGTAGATTTATTTCATTTGCAAAGCTTCTTATGTAAAGTTCCAAGATAATCTCCAGAGTTAGTTAGATGATTTTTTTTAAACTCTAATGTGTCATCAAATAACCATTTTCAATGAACGACGCTTACTCGCAGTTTATATATTTTTTTTTAGCAATCTGTAATATCAGTTTGTATTCCCAATAAGCAACCAAAAACAGTTTCAGTGTAAGATGAATCCACTTTATGTTTATATCTTTATCTTATAATTGTCATTTTATGATTTCATGTAGATTTGATACCACGTCCACTTCTGGAAATGACAGCGAGGAAGAGATCAAAGGCCCCCGGCTGCCCCAAGACTTGGCCGTCAGCACCGATCAGACCATTCACGCCTCGGCTTCAGAAGATCAG
Organism: Halesus radiatus; assembly: GCA_022606495.2. Lineage (NCBI taxonomy): Eukaryota > Metazoa > Arthropoda > Insecta > Trichoptera > Limnephilidae > Halesus > Halesus radiatus. Next base: position 321,173 of record JAHDVE020006963.1, on the reverse strand, counting down.
ACCCTGGACGGCAGCACTGACCACATCTCCGAGGCCACGCCCAACTTCAAGATCGGCCGTGAGGGGGGAATGGTTCGCCCGAGACCTCCGCTGCTGAACATCGACAGGGAGAGGGCTTCGCTACTCGGCTTGGAAATTGTGGAGAGAAGCGTTCTGGTGGAGACGGCCGATCGGGATTCTGACGTGGACAGGAGCATTCAGACTGCTGGCACTGAGGAGCATAGCTCTTTTTCAGAACAAGCCTGGGACTTTTATCAGGTTTGTAGTGTTTTTTAGATATTTCAATAATTAAATTAAATTATTCCGATGTTGTTTCCAGTCACACTGGCCATTGGATAAAATTATTATGAATTAACAGGTTCACTGCCACTAAATTTTCAAGTCGGGAACTGTGGTAACGAACTAGTTGGTTAACCTTTATTAATTTGTATGGTATCTTTATTAATACCCCTCTTTCTTTATTACAGGAGAAATACCAATCTGAGGCCTACTCTGAAGCCCCAGACTCCGATGCTGCCCGCCGATTGTTGGAATTCGGGGATGACTACAGAAACTTCTTAGATTCCCAGTCCGACTGTTGCTCAAGTCTGTCGGCTCACCCTGACCCCAGTCCTCTCATGTCACGTCGCCGGGTGCCCATGCAAAACTTCTCACCAACCAATACTGAGACTCGCAAAAATACCATCAACAAGGGCTCTTACGAATCCCCTGAATATGGATCTTTTGGTAGACGAAGCAAGAAGTCTTCGACATCCAGTTTTGATAGGAAGAAGTCCTTGATGGACAGTCTGGAACGATCCAAGTGCAGCCCCGTCACCGAGAGTGACAGGATCAAAAGAGCAAAGAAGATCCTCAGCGACAGTTTGGAGCGCAAAAACACCAAACGTTCGTCTATTTCCGATGGCGATAACCTCAACGAAACACGCAGGAAATATACCTCGTCTAATTCAACAAACAGCGACGTGTACAATTCGTCTTTGGAGTATCAGTATGTGAAACAGATCACAAACGGAAACAAACCTGATATCCTTGACTCATTGACGAGGAGAACTAGGAAGCCTTCGTGCGATTCAAACAAGAGCCGACTGTCCGATGATTCCAACTCCAGGCTGCCTGATTCTAGTTTGAATAGTAGTTTGGAGTCTCCAGCTAGAAGGAAGCGGTCCAGCGATGGAGTGGATGCTGCCCACGATGTTAAGCACAAGAACCATTCGAGCAGGAGACGCGGCTCCCACGGGGTAGCACTCCTGCATCTATCTGGATCCAACTCTGAAGGCAGAGGCACCATCGACTCCGATTCAGATGTGGATGACGTGAAGAACCTGCTTCACCGTTCACGCTCCCAATTAGAAGACGCTGAAGCTGTTTTGGCTAAAGAAGAAGCAACTCCGGATCTCCTTCAAATAAATGACTATGTAAGGACCCTTGATTCTGATCTAGGAGCTAAAGCAGATGAGGCAGTGGAGGCAGCAGTTGAGGGTGATAAGGAAGGAGGGGATAAGGGAAAGGGAGGAAGTCTTGTGGCGAGACTTTGCTTCGCTGTGGCCATTTTTTCTGTTATTGTGTTTGTGTGTTTGAATTCTTACAAGTAATTCTATAGTTCTTAACGCTTGTTTTAATTTTTGATCTTTTAAATTTTTATTAACCTAAAAATTTCATAATGATATTGTTTGAAAGTGTGTGGCAGTATGGCAGATCTAATTTTGTGTTTTATTTATTCTACTTACACCCTTTTTATATGGTGCTCTTTTATACCTAATATCTACTATTTCTCTACCTTTTAAATATCCCTTCTACTTAATACATATTACTACATGTTTATACTTATTTATTATAGTATTTCCCTTATTAATTATTATAACAATAATATATTAATAAACTATTAAGTTAAGTATAACGAAAACAGTGCCTTTTTAGAGGTAATTTTATACTGAGGAGATATTTAAAAGTTGTGTTTTGATGTGATAGTAGAAATAATAATACAAATTAATTTTTAATGTTTTTATTTTATATTTTAATAGTGCTTAACTTTTTTTTTTAACATTTTACCCGTTGTATAATGGCATGCTGTAGAATAAAAGTTAATTAATCCAGAAATCCAGTTTATTATTTAAAACAGCTCTGCGCAATGCCAGATACAAACCTATCATGGAGTTCACTTACTTTTGTATACATAATAAGTAATAAGAAACATGTATTATTTGGATAAAAACATCTGTAATTTAGGACATCTTGCATTTTGTGGTGCTGTATTTATTATCCCTTTAGTTTCTCTTATATTATTTAAAAGTAAATAAATAAAACACATCTTAACTACACCTCTTCGTAAAACTTAAAAATAATAAAGTACAAAATTTATACCATAAATAATTGTAATGTAAACTAAATAAAAATGTTAATAAATAAACCTATTTTTCTTAAAATTTTATTTAGAAATTAACTGACCATAGACAATTGATTCCTTAGACAGAGGAAAAAACTGATTTATGGATTTTAGGCAGTGGCAACAATGATTTTGCTATTACGAAAGAAAAGTGGAGTCATGCTTCAAAAGGATTTCGCATTAATTACCGAGTGAAAGTATAACACGCTTCGTAGCCTTTAGAGCAGTGGGCTCACCGACTGAGCACTGAGCTGACATAATGCTAAATCCATAGACAACCTGCGCAACAATTATGGCAACAATCTACCTGAGTTTTTTTTGTAATTTTTAACTGGCAACTCAAAGTATAAGGTACCTGCTGCTTACTTTTCTATACACACAAAATGCTTCTGTCTGCTTTTTATCACATTTCAAATAATATCATTTGAACACCTAGAACTGTATATAATACCTGTAACACCTTCTGCTAACTGTCTTGTTTAAAACTACTGTACTTGGTATTTGTTCATTAATTATGTACTATTAAATATTGCGGGCGTACTGGCAAAAATATAGTTCTGCAATAAACAATGTTCAATAAAATTTTCAGTTATTTTTCGAGCTTAGAAACTTGATATTTTTGCTAAAAATGTCTTTCTTTTATGATTTGCATCTGTGAATAAATAAACAATAAACTACTGGGTATAATATTTTTATGGTCAGGATTTATTAGGCAATCAATTAATGTTTGTATTACCGCATTATGATATACTGTTAAGGAAGTAAGTAACCATTCTAAAGAATTCAATTTTATACTGTTTTACAATCAAATCGGTATTATTCATTTCTGCCAGAATGCCCGTGGTATCATTTAAGCACTGTTACGCATTAGATATTAGCGCACACTTATACATTCATTACTTGCTAACCAACCTAACCTAACAATAATTTTTCGCAGAGCGATCTCTTGGCGACGTGCGGCGAAAACATTCGGTGCTTGGAGACAGTATTAGGCGGGGCTTCCGAGGGCGTGCTGTCTTCTTCCCAGCAGCGGGAGATTCGAGGCAAGTCTCACATTAACCTTCTTCCGTCAAGTCCTGACACTCTGCTTCTCATCATTCAATTCCACTTATATCTTTGAAGCATTTAGATTTAAAACTGCATGCAAAATCAAATCAATAAACTTAACTATTAACTATATCCAGCCAACTGATTCTAATCGAATTACTTTACAATCACCTGGAATTTACAATAACAATATTATTTATTACCTTGACATGAAAAATAACCAATAAAGAAACTCAGATTTTTTACATGTTATTCAGTCTACGATTATCAACATGCAATGCTATGCACAAGGACCTAGAGAACTTGTTAGATACATTTTTAGTTGAGATAAGTTACATATTATAAAAATGGAATTTGTTAACTTCATTTAGGTTATTTGGTAAAATGTTGAATGCAATTCCTTCTATTTCTCGATGATCGCAAAAATATGTGCATACATACTAACTGTTATGTCTTTTGGTGTGGTTCCATGTAGCCTTTTTACACTTTTCAACAATAGCGCATAATTGTATTTCTCGATGTTAGTCTATGTTGTTTCGTTTGGTGTTTTTTCTTTTAATCTTTTGCATTATTTATTTATTCTATTTGAAGTCATCCCGAAATGCCATTTGACGGCAGAAATAGATTTTTTTCTTTACGGGAATGGTCTTGCAATGATAATACTATGTATATTCAATATGCTGAGTGTGAAATTGCCACAGGTTTTTATTATCTCTTGGAAAATAACCAATTATGATTACAGTGAAATTCTCTTATATGGTTTCCTAAGGGACCGGGAAAAAAAAAATTCCCATGTGTGAAAACCATATACATGGTTTAATTTGTCCCATTTTCCAAATTCACTCTGTAAGAGATCGAAAAAAGCAATTTTCTTAAGCATGAAAACTTCTTAAGCGAGTTTCACTGTATAGCTGAGATGGATTTGTGTTGATTATATATTTATGAAAGACATAAAAAAACAAACACCAACAGAAAAATAGTTAAGTACCCCAACCGAGAATTATATCATATTATAATAGGTAAGTAATAAATATCATCATCATGGCACTACATCCCAGGCGTGGCGAGATTTGGCCTCCTCTTCAAATGTTCTCCACCAGGTTTGGTCATATGTCTCCAGTTTTCGTGCCTCCCCATCTTGCTCCAATCTTCTTTAATGCAAACAGGCTCCCTCTAAGTCGCTTCCACTGGAGCACCCACTCAGTCATAATTTTCGGTATCTTCGCACCTGAAATTCTTTCTATATGTCGGCACATCACAGTCTTTGGGACTAAAGAACCTAACAGTGGTTTCATGTTCCGATTAGATAATTTACTTTACGGTACATTTTAATTTTGTTTTGTTCTCCCTCCTCCTTGAGTCAACGTTTCGCACAGCCTCGCGGTGTATCGTCAGCCCTGGTGTGAAGAGTGTAGAAATTTATATATTTATTGTATGTCAGAGATACTGTGTCACAGAGCAAATAATAAATACAGATGCTGTAACACGCAAGGGGAATAAACCAAAATAGGAGGGGCAGGGGGCGAGCTATGCGTACCGCCATTTCAAATAAAACAGCAACTAAGTAAAAAGGTTTGGATTGTTTACAAAAACTAAATATTTTGCAAAATTATTTTGTTTGGCCCTTTTTATAAATATTTTGTAATTTGCTTACTGCAGTCAAAATCACACAAAACAAACGTGGATGGCAGAGAATTAAGGTGGCACCACAATGGGTATCATGTGATTTTTGCTTCCAGCTGTTGAAATCGTACTAGGCCAACAATGTTGACTCACAAACGGGGAGGAATTGCAACATGCCTCAACATACCAAAAGTCAACCAATATAATATTTATCATGAGAACTTCTCATCACTGGTTACTCAGCCGAGTAATCGTCAAACCACTTGCCCCGACCCTAACTGTTCAAAACTTACTGTTTTTTTATGTTTTTAGGTGTAAAATAAAATAAAATAAAAACAAAACAAAGGAGTCGCTGGAGACCAAAATTCCATCTATATTTTTACCCCAAATTAACTCAGTAATCATTGGTTGATTTCAAGTGAGCCGGAATTGCCCGTCGGAAAACCAAAATTTGTACCCGTTGAACGTCGGCGTATCCGATCGGCAATGTTAAAAAATTATTTCTCTGAATATAAGTAGCTTTTCTGGTAAAATTACTTGCGATAGATATAAACATTTTTTATTAATAGGTTAATACATCTGATAAGTAGGTACAATTTACAAAAACGTCATTTTGAAAAATAAAGGTAATTTTTTACGAAATTAAACACACGCACTATTTGCTCTCAACACATTACCGAAGTATTAGATTGCGGGAGCTCGGCGTTCCAAGGATAAAGTTTGTTGTGCTCGTCCTGTATATTCTGTTATGACCACAGTTCTAAAGAACTGTGGAGCGCCCTTGAGGTGATTTTTCACAAAAATGACGCTATACAAATCATCCAATTATTATTATTATTTTCAAACTTTGAAATCTGATGAATTAATCAAAATACATTCCAACACCTGCTCATCAATTTTGATATTTTAAATTCTAACTGCCATATTGATATTTTACGAAAAGGAAATTGGAAAGATAATAAACAAGAAATTATTAGTGTTGCCAGGATTACAAAATTATCTTGAAAGCTTTTTTGCCAGGCACCTTTGTGTATTTGATTTATTATTTGACCCTTTGCCAGTAGATTTCTAGGTCGGTTGGTCACCTCACCTATTATGCATTAGATAGGAATGTCCCGAACCATTGGCTCTTGATACAATACTAATTTAAACAATCACAAATTATTATAACAAAATTATTGTAGAATTGACATTCCTATAATATAGATTTGAAAGTCTTTTATTCAAAAATGCTACAAATAATGCTTTCGTTCTATACATTGTCTGTGGTAAAACATATACGTAGTTAACCTTTTTCCCTCCAGGTTCGCATAGTTGTGATTTGGAATTATTCAAATTTCCATACATAATTCCAATAAGATGTGATTTACGATGCTGGCGCCATTTAGGCGGAGTTTTGCGTACGTACTTATTACCTACTGGGAGATATTTCTCCCAGCCCGACACGGACTCGTAAAAGTCATGTCATCTCTTTTTGTATTACAGTGAGGGTATATGATTTAAATTGTTAAAAAGAGAAAAAACACACTTTTTATTGCAATTTAATAGTTTACCATGCATATTTAAGAAAAATTATCATTTATTCTCAAAAATACTCGAGAGGTTAAAGGTTAAACTTAAATTTATTATGAAAGATTAGCAATCACAGATGGCGTTAATATCAATTATTAAAAACACACTTTTAGCATGTAATGCTTATCGAGATGAATTGCTTGTTTGCGGATACGGAATACGAAATGGTATAAATTGTTATTGTATGTTTAAATATCAATTCCTTCAAGAAACTTGTAAAAACGCATTACAGTAAAATATTGTATTGTTTAAGTAATATGAATAACTTATATTTGTTTTTATGACAGTTTCTAAAGCCATTGGTTGTCCACAACCGTCACGTATAGTTTTCTGTCAAAAGCATTCAGTCGATCTCTGGCGGCGACCGCGAAAGGTCGTGCGTGTTGTTTTAATCGCAATACTAGTTTTATTTTAGTTCGGATCGCGTCACAATATTCCAAGGCTACTACAAATTAGTATTCTTCACACGAACTTTGTATTTGTTTTGACGGTTGGTAATATTACGTCAATAATCTACAGATGATTGTAAACTATTTGAAAATACGGACTTCGAATTCGCTTTAGGAGAGTTTTACCGCTTACCATATTAGAATCATAATTCGTTTATTAAAATCTACAGATTACTGTAAAAAGTGAATAAAATTACTCATTTCGAATTAATTTTACCGCCTAATAGAATCACATTACTATGTAAAAAGTGTTCGAAATTACACATTTCAAATTAATTTTATTGCTTGATTCATATGGCTATAAAAAGTGTATATTAACTTCTAATTAATTTAATTGTAGTTTTTACGCCTACTTAATCATAATCCGTTTATCATAAATAATCAATTGCAATTGAGTATTAGCTTCTCACTGAATATCTATAGGCAGTGGCGGCTCGTGACTTTTGAGTGAGCTAGAGTGCTAAGATTGAAAAATACGACGTTATTGATGTTGTTGAAGCCGAAAATGATTTTTAATTTTTTTTCTACATTTCAATTTTGTATAACGTCGTATTTTTCATTCTTAGCACTCTAGCTCGCTCAAAAGTCACGAGCCGCCACTGTCTGTAGGGATATGATAGAGCTAAACAATCCGATAATTGTTAGGACGTTCTACCGAGGAAATAGGTTTAAAAATAAATATGTGTTTGTTTATAAATTGAAATGAAATACTCGATGTTTCAACAGCTGTCTTCTGTTGCTTATCATCTAAAATCTAAATAAATAAACTTATTTATCTTTTAAATACACAATAAAATTGCGAAACAGGTAAACACAGTTCACGACTTTCAATTTTGCAAAATATGCAAGTGTTTTCGTTTCCCATGTCAGCTCTTTACTTATTCGCGTTTTTTCAAGAGATAATAATTTATTTTGTAGATTGGAGTTTCTCGCTTAACCTCCCGTTGACCTTTTGACTCAAGTTTCATTTTCGTGTGTTGTTTTTCGCATTGGAAACAATGAAATGAAAGTTATTCCTTCCCACCTTTGTGGAACGCTGAAACCTGATTTTCTTCACTCACTTCCAAAGAGAAATACATATTCCCTTCAGTTCTTTTCGGAGAGTCCATAAAGGGATTTGTTGTCTTTACGTGTTAACATTTTGTTGAAAAACGAGTATCGTAGTACCTACCCAATCTTGAAAAAAATATTGCGTTTTGAAGTAATATTGTTGTAAAAAATTATTGAATTAATCGTAAGATAATTCTGTTAGAAAATCTCGTGTTTTGTACACAAATTGTCTTTTATGATTAGATACTCATTTATATTTGGGGGGTTCAATTCTAAAGTAGTCCAAGTCCAAAAATATGTTTTTTGTTATTATTGGTGAAATCTAGTTTCAAATCTCCAAAACTATCTCAGTTACAAAGGTTTTGACCGTTGTAGCATACATGATTTGTTCCTAGATGGTTTTATTTTTTTTCGTGATCTGAATATTTGTTATAAAAGAAAAATCTTTAGGTCTAATTTTCGCCAATCAACTTTGTTGGACTTGCTTCACTTTAGAACTGTACCCTCTATTTATTTCATAGTTCTAGAAGGTGAAGTGTTAAACCCGAACTTTTTTCTAACCGCAATAACCTCATACTATGACTTTTTAAATAGCTTTTTGTGTATGAATACAAAGTGAAAGGGTTAAAAAGTGAAGTGACAAAGGTGTTGAGGTGTTAAAATTGAATCGGAATGACGATGACGTCAGTTGGGTCCACGCAGACCGATGAAGTGGGTGAGTAAAGATGTAGGTGTCGACCTACCTGTTTAATTAAAAACGATTAGAACCCTAAGATCGGTGCTCTTTTACGCAAAAAAAAACGTTATTAATTCAATTTAAACTTACAATAAAACATGACGATGACTATCACCTCCATAAATATATTGGGAAAACAATTATATTACAATGAGGAAAATCTTTATTTTATAACAGATTGGCTTCACCTATTTTATAAAAGTGTCAATTTTTCTTATCGTTTTTAACCCTTTAAATACCGTACATTCATACTTGGTATGTTTAATGGGGTGCCAACTACCAGTATAATTTTAGTATTTGTATTGTGATTATCATTACCCTTTGGAACGCCGAGCGCCCGCGATCTAATACTTCCGTAGTGTGCCGAGGGTAAATTTGGAAAAAAAGTAGACAAAATTTAAGGGCGCTGCCATCGTTTAAAAGGTTTTAAATTAGAACTTCGAGATGGCTCATAGGAAAATTAAAGTAAATTTTAAAAAGCACAATGGTCCAAATGTTTTTTTTTACTCTAATAAATCGATCTTCAGAAATTAGTGGTACTTTACGAAAGGAGATGATTTTACACCGTATTCTAAGACACTTTAATATATATATATTTTTTATTATTTAACGCTTTGCAAATAAGATAATTACGAGGGAAAGCGATCATAATACCAGTGGCGTGCATTGATCTATAGTTTTTGTAGTTCGGGTATGAATTGTGCATTAAATAAATTGAAAATGACAATTTTATTATCTTACTATTTTATTAACCTAGTGTAAATTTGTCATATATAAACAATTTATCAATGTAGAATGATTGTGAATTAAAAAAAAAATTGTAAACATTTTCATCAAATATTCTTTTATTTTCTTTAATAGTTAGTTTTTATTAGGTTAGGCACAGCTTTTCAGCTTTTATGGACTGCACACCACTGCATAATATCAATTTATTAGATGTTAAATCAAAATAAAAGTTCAGAATTCTAAATTATAAATAAATAAAAAATATATTATAATCGAGTTATGTTGTTTTGAATTGTTTCTTTAAAACGAAATGTCTAATTCGAATGTGAACAAATTTCAAAGACAATTTGAATAGTTTGGTGGTGCCAGAGTAATGAGAAAAAAAGTTCCGGCTAAATGTTCTAATTATTAATCAATTACAACCCTTAAATCGATGAGCAATTTATGTGAAATTTGTAAAGGTTTGTTTTAAAAATGGTTTTGTAATTAGTCCCACCGGCTTGCCGCGATCAGTTGTGTAGTAAAACTAGTAATATCGATGAGATCATTCGTTTTATGGAAGGATTTTAATGTGTTGAATATAAATTTATATTTTATGTCATCCTACCTAACATTTTATTTATTAGTTAGGCATTTTTATTATCTAACTTCATCGGAGTTGAATATCATAGCGTCGGTCTTATTTTTTGACAGAGAAATGGATCATACAAAGTAGTGGTGGGCGAAGCGGCTCGGTTTAGTGAACCGGATCACTTAATCAGCTCTTTGTAGTGTACCGGTTCGGTGATCCGGCTCGATTGAACGACGGTTCGCGTCCCCCCGCACCATCCCCTCTCCCTCGCTCCCTTGGCCCTCCTAAAAAAAGTCCTTAAGACGCTCTTACACGATACTTTTTTCGTCCATTTTCATGTGGATTGTCTTTACAGAGAGCTGATTTAGTGATCCGACTCACTAAACCGAGCCGCTTCGCCCACCACTAATACAAAGTTCCATAACTCATGATTAAACTAACGTTTTTAGAAGAATGAATTATTGGGCTGACCTAGAAAATTCACACAGGAAAAGCTGTGAAAATTTCATGACGCCAGAGTTCACCGTTCGTGATTTTTTAACTTGTTTTTTCTTCGTGATCCGGTTTTTTTTCTGTATCATAGTTAAGTTTTGAATTTACGTAACGTTGAGTATGTATGCAGTCGATGAATCTAATAATATCACATCGATGCATTGGCGACATCTGTTCAAAATCATGGTCCATTATAGACTGTGGAGTCCACAAAGCAAATAATACATAGAGATGCCCTAACGCGCAAGGGGAAGAAATCTAAATTAGAGAGGCGGAGGGCGAGCCAGGCGTGCCGCCAATTTAAGTAAAACTGCAACTTAGTAAAAAGGTTCGGCTTGTTTACAAAAATCCACTATTTTGTTAGAGTATTAAGCTTGACCCTTTTTTATAAATGTTTTTTTTTGTTTGCTTGCCGCAGTCAAAATCGCGCGAAACAGAAGTGGTTTGCAGTGAACTAAGATGGTGTCAAAATAGGTATCACGTGACCTTTACTTAGGGCAAGTTAATTAATTCTGACGTCAGCGGTGGAGTCAATATAATCACGCATTTTGTCGTTGTGCAAACGATGTAATGGCTTCCTAACAGTGGCGTGCATTGCTCTATGACCACAAGTAAGCTGTGGGCAAAAATTGCTGGCAGTAGGCGGAATATTTCACTGCCTTTATTGCAAGCAGTATGCGGATGCATGGCTTTGCGTTATGTATCCAGTTAAAAGAACTACGATCACAAGGCATGTTGCAAATAATAAAGCATATATTTATTTAAATAGAAACATTTTATAAATGTAGATAGATTGAGACATAAAAAAATATTCACAAATAATTTTGATAATTTTTTTTTTTTAAACATAATTTTGTGGTATTTTTCTATTATCTTTTAATTTATTTCATAGTGGATTTTTATTAGGGTAGGCACAGCTTTTCAACTTGTATCGACTACACGTCACTGCTTCCTAATAATAATGCTGCTCATACAGTATGAGATCAATTATCTTTGATCGCTAGAATCAACATAGTTAATCCAAAGGATGTTCCATCCGGCAATACAGCTTCCCCCTTCATTATATGACTAAGGGGTAATTGCTCTTAGAGTAATTAGGTAATACGTACCTTCTCATGTCGACTCGTAGGCCCCAGACAGGCCAAGGAATTGTTTATCTGTCCAAGAAATAATGTCGGTATTCGAACACGAACACGCCATTATGTACGATGATGAATCAGTGTTTAAAAACTATAAAAGTTTTCCAAATGAGAGAGCTTATTCTTTTGTGTAAATAAGGAAAAAAAATCATGTTCATCAACAACGCCGATTTTGAATAAATAAGTTTGATTAAATATAATTATAATTAATTTACGAATCGTTATTTAAAAATGAATAAAACACCATGTCATCAAAACGCCCTGTTTGGTTGACATCAGTGGATAGGCGGCTGTTCGCGCTTAAATTCATTTTGTGTAAATTCATTCCGTGTGACGTCACGCATCCCCCCGCCTCATACCACTCGGATTCCGACCGTTTGGGCCGGTTGAAAAAAAATCTTTCTTTGAAAATTAATTTAACTAAGAAAACGAACTTAAAAATAAATAAATACTGGTATTTAAGTTAGAAGATCACATTAATAATGAACCGGAGTTACTTATTGTAAATTTATTTTTGAATCTAGGACATTTTGCCCCAACAGAATGTGAGAAACTACACATATTAAATTAATTTTCTAAAAAATAACATAAGCATAACAAGAAACAATTGTTTTTATTACAATTTAATAACATTATTTTACTATCAATTTTTCTATTCTTCTTCAAAAGTAAACAATCGGAATATAAAAAAAAAAAAATATGCAGAAGGTACCTACCTACTACACTTTCTATATACAACTCGATAAATTCGTAAAAATTCGATTTTTAAACATTTGAACTAGCTGTTTGACGTTTAATTTTTATTTGTTGTGTTTATATACCTACCGACTGCTACCGAAGTATAAGAAAATTTAATTTGTTTATTTTGTATATTATATACCGTAGTTTACACAGGATCCATTAAAATTATCACTCAAGCTTTCAGACCAAACTTTCTTATCTTTCCCATTAGTTGTTATTGACTTATTAAAGTTATTTCGAGGTTATCGGTTATGCGAGAATTGTTATAATATTGTCCTTATCGCTTTCTTTATCCCTCCTTTATCTTATTTTGAATTGCTTCGTTTCTCCCATCAGCCAGTCAGTTACGTGTAACCTTTTCAATTAACTCAGTTAACCTTAGGCGACAATTGACTTAGTTATCATTGACAATAACAATTGATGTTTCCGAACACATAAAGATCTTTTTTTTTAATAGTCTCCATAAAACAGTTGTACACCAATATGTTACAGAGATTACAGATGTAGAATACATTACAGTAAATTAAAAATTATTAAAAAATATACTCGTACGACCAGTATTAGGAATAAAAAATAGTAAAAGTAAGTAAATATTAGTGAAAGGTTGATAGGAAAAGTAAAATAAGTCATTCGAACAGTTTTTCAAACTATTTTGTGGCAAGGGTCAAAAAATTTTCGCTAAACTGTTTGTAAGTGACATTGAAAATGTCAACAGTCAATGCAGGCATCGTTGAGCAGTTGAGCGCTCTGCTGATTAACTTGCTCTGGTAAATATAAGTTTTCGCTTTCGGAGCATAAAATAGTGTATGGGATCTCCCACAGGTATACTTATTAGGAACGTATAAGTTGACCGACAATTAACATTGCAGATTATAATATTATCTTTTAACTACTTCAAAACCTGGTTTTATTTCGTATTCACTGTAAAAACAACTGCATAGTAGTCTTTATCTACAGCTATTATTATTGTTTGTTTACCTTTTGACGTTGTTGATTGCAGTTCGCAAATTAAATGCAAAACATGTTTTGTTATGTAAATTTTATGTACCCAATTAAATAATTTACTTGGAACGTTAAGAACGAAGGCATAATTTTTAATAATGATGGTCTGCGAACGTAAACGGTGTGCGCGCACGTATTTTTAGAATATCGTCTAGCAAACTTACATGTATTGGACTTTTGTTATTTGACAATGGAAATATTTTATATGTTTGACTAGATGAGTATAGACCTGATTTTCAGCTTTGGACATAGGCCTCCCTCAAATGTCTCAAGTTTTACCGATTCTTGGTGAATCTTACTTATATCATGACGGCAGTTCTCTTTAGGTCATCAACCCATCTCATTTGTGGGTGACCTTGTTTCTTTTCCTCAACGAAGGACGGCATTCGATGATATTGGAAATTCAACGGTCGTGATACGTACCCAGCACGTGACTTTCAAATGTGATTATTTAAAAAAAAAGTATGCACATATTGCTATTGATTTTTGAGGTATTGTGCTATGTTGCGCTTCTTCCTCTTATATCCAACGTTTCGTACAGTCTTGCAGTGTCCATCATCAGGCGTGAGAATTTCAAAATCAAATATGCGCATGTTGTAATTTAAATTGCAGTAATTCTTGCATTATCTAGAATGACTTCGTCGATTTTTTTTTGCTTATTCTTATTTGTACGATGCTTATATTTGTAAGATAACCTTTACTATGTAATTACTAGGGGCCCTAACAAGGTGACTCCTTGCCAGTTTCATTCGTGTTTCAACTTGCGACTTTTCGCGCTGTCGAAAAACAACAACTTCCCACTTCTCGGCCTTATTTGTAGTGTCGGAGATGACGTCACTCCCCCCATGTAGTACTTAACTGGGAATGCAGGCGAAAACTAATATTGCAACACCGGACGCGATGGGAACACCGGGCACAACTGCAAAGCCACACTGAACCTTGAACAACGAGATCAGAGTAGGTTGTCAAGGTCACAACTCGGTATCTTCTTGTAATCCGAGTTGATGGATTAACTACTATTTCAATTTGAATAGATAACAAACACTACAAGATTGACAAAAAGAAAAATCACATATTTATACCAATAAATAAAATATGATCGGTCAGTGGCTGAGTTGGCATCGCGTCTGGGTCTTATCCAGACGTCGTGCGTTCAATTCCTCGGCTGGCTAAGTCCTCAATCACGACACAAGCAACAACTTTTAGGTTATTCCCTGGAATGTTTCTCTTTTAAAGAAGAAAAAAATCTTAATAACTGAAAATTTGAATTTGTGTAGGTACGCATATAATTTGATACTATATTGCTAAATGGTAAAGTTAGTATCTACTTACGATTTACAATCTCCATCTTACGCCATTTATTAGTTACTATTAGTAAGTACCCGGCGTTGCCCGAGGTTATGAATGGTTTGGAGGAAAGTTTTGAGGTTGTGATGTTACCCCTACCCCTACCAAAACTACCCTACAGAAGTGGGAGTTGGGGTGGTTTTTCGACATCTCATGTAGACAGTGACCTTCCTCTTGTTTTAAAAGTCAAGTGTGCAAAATTTCATCAAGCTTGAAATAAAACTGTAGATTTGCATATAAGACAAACGCACACCGCCAGGGACATTTTTCTTTATATAATAGAAGAAGAAGATAAGTTATTATCATAATATAATATGTATTAAGGAACGATTTAGGGATGAAAATTCCATTTGTACGTGGGTAATTTACATGAAATATTTTCTTACATGAAATGTAAGCAGTCACACTCAAAGGCATTTTGCGCTCACTTTTCTCTCTTTACATTTGTGTATACCCAGAAAATAGCTTAGAATATTTTTCTACCTTCATAACTTTACCGAATCCCAACTGAAAGTTCCCATCTGTTATGTATTCGAGTTGGCATCACACCGTTACCGTAATTAAATATGAAGCCACTGCCAACGAATTGTAACACTGACGTATTATACGTTGTACACCGGGCATATTGCTTGTAGGAAGCTGGCTCGCGTACCGTATACACTGGGCATACGTTTCGCAACTTGGACCCAATTCTCTAGTTACACACACGCACGCACTGCTCACCAATACATTGATATAACACCTGTGTAGAGGTAAGCAGATAGGAAATAGATTCACGTCAGTCAAGTTAAAATTTACAAACACTTCTGACTGCTGCTTCGTATTACCGAATATTTTCAGAATTGAAAAGGTTGTGTTTAAAGCAGTGTTTCTTAAATGGGGATCCCCAGGAAAATCTTATTTTTTTATTAGTAATTTGAAACATGTAAAAAATGATCGTAGGTACGTCTATAGTCTGACATTTAAAAGTAGCTAAAAATTGAGGGCGCTGCGATCGTTCAAAACGTTTTAAATGACAACACGAAGATAGCTCATGGGGAAATTAAAGTAAGTTTTAAAAAGCACAATGTTCCAAATGCATATATTTTACTTTAACCAAACAGGTCTTCTGAAATTAGTGGTACTTTCCGAAAGGAGATGATTTTACATCATATTCTAAGACAATTTTTTTATTATTTAACGCTTTGCAAGGAAGATAATTACGTCGAAAGGTGATTTTTTGTATTTCTGAAATGTATGTATTATTCTACGCATAAATTTCAAAGACAAATTGAATAGCTGGGTGGTGCCATAGTAATGAAAAAAATTAGTTCTACTTTATTTAATCTCAACATTTTATTGCCAAGCTATTCCTATATCTGAAGACGGGTCAAGAGGTTCTCCCGTTGCCAAGTACCTACCTAGTTAAAGCCCTTCCTTGCCGGTTTTGTCAACTGATTTGTCATGTCTGTAATTATTTCAATATCTCTGTAAATATGCTAAACACAGAGTTAATAGTTTAGGTGTACTTCAACAATGCATTTATGTATTGAATAAAATATATACGTATTTATCGAACGCAACAGAAAAAAATGTTTTGTCAATAAATCGGGAAAAAAATAGTTAATATGTAAGTATGTCTGCGTACGTTGATACCTTACCGAGTGGTGCGGTAGTAAAAAAGAAGGGTATGGAGTTTCGCTCAACGTGCCACGATGCGCGGTCGTCACTAGTAGCCAGCGATCTGCCGGCTGTAACGGACGTATCATGCGATTTATGCGTGGGCGATGTTTTTTTATACATAATATTCTACTTATTTAATTATGAGTAACCGGATAATTCAACAAACAAATACATCGGCACACTTTTTAAAAGTGATATAAAGTCATTAAATGTAAGACAAAAAAAACAAGCTTGAAAACCTAATCTAACCTAACCTAATTTTTACATTTGAGGCAGGAAAAAGTGAAAACTTTATTTTTTTAAGTCATCAAAAATAGTTTCATGACTAACTTAATTGGGAAACACTGATCTAAATTAATTAATTACGCCGTTATCTAAACTCCTAATCAATTTTCGCGGTAATCCTTCTAAGGACACCGCTCATTACCGTCGGCTCGATAAGCGTGGCATTTTAAGGCCGGATAAGTCAATATTAATCCCTATCGCTAATTTATTCTGCACAGGCCGGAAAATCCAAGAAAGTGGCTAATTTCGGGGAATTATATAATTAAAGCATGTTGCCTATATTAAGGGCGTTCGAAACATGCTTATTACTTTACGCGCTCACAGATGGCGTTGATTTGAATATTTTAGAAATAAAAACCACCCTTAGCACATAAGGCTTTTAAATATTGAGATGAATTTGTTGGCGTTTACGATATCTGTTTTTTAATGGTAAGAAAATGTTTTAAACTACTACGGAAATCGTGGAATTCTCACGATTACTGCCTGTTTTCTTTTGCCACCAATTAATTTATCTTTTGCAGAAGTTTCTAATAACTTAAAATTGGTTTTGTAACTTCATGATTTATTTAAATTACCTAAATTAGTGTATGTCAACTTAATCTGGAATTTTTTTTAAATGGAACAAAAAACTTTATTACTATGGCAACACCGTTTTTAGAACAGTGACATTTTGTTAGACTTCCAAATCTGACAGCTTGACTGCACGGGAAAATGAATTATTCTTAAAATTTGTATTTTAAAAAACAAATATGTGTGCTCTTCTTTCACATAATTTTTATTTTATTTTGATTTATCTTCTAATAAATTGATTATTTCATATGTATGTTTTAAAAATATAAAAAACAACTTTTCCATGCAATTACCTCGCTAAATATTTAATAAATAACAAGTTCGAAAATTAAATTTCCTTAGAATATCATCTCCTCTCTGGAAATAATACTAATATCTAAACACTGTTTGATTTTGATATTGATTTGAAAAATATTCGCTTGAACTAGTCCTTTTTTTAAGTTTCATCATTTTTCCTTTCAACCATCTTGGTTAACACCCTCCGTGTACATTATTTTGTCAACGAAATACATTGAATTACAAATTAATTACTGAATTACCGAAGTTCACGTAATAGTGTTTCCTATCGCGTTATTTATAAACGTTCGAACAGAGGAAAATTACTCAACCATCTGAACATTCTGAACGGATGAAATTAATGATGTTCCAGTTCCGGATGACTTCATTGTGTACACATTACGTATGCATTGCCCCAAATGCGTTAGACACTAGACTACAAACGTAACGGCTCTATAATAGAGCGCATATTAATGAAGTATATTTATTTATAACTTTATAGGAGCGGTCTGTGAATCGTCAATTCAAACATGAAATTACGTTACCTACGCTTTGTACCGAATGCCCCGAATGGCGGTCTAAATATAAGTTGATGTAAACGACGACTGGAATGTTTCCAGTTTCAAGATCATTTTAACAGATTTCCTGTGAATCGTATGAAAATATGTTTTTTTATGATGCTTTGAGATTTGTTTACGTTTATCAACGTATACCTGGAAAGCTTCAAAAATATTTTTTTAAATCTTGGCTAGGAAGATATATATACATATATGTAATATTCTTCTCCTTGATGTTTAGAGATAATCCCTTTCTATAAAATGAATAAATGGTTTGGACTGTCCATCAAAATTATTTTCTCTACTCTTTATTTCTATTAATGATTTTAAAATAATGTGTTTTTGGTTTGTTGCTACTCACCTATTGAAGCATAAGCTTGTTTATGAATAATCGAGTACAATTTCTGTAAGAAATTCCCCTTATTTAAATATGTAAAAATCAATGTAAGTTTGCTTGTTTGTTTGGCTCGATTTTCTCGAAAATTACTGGACCGGTTTCGCTGAAAATAGCACAGTTTATTCTGATTAGTGCCGAGAAGGTTTGGAGAGTACTTTGAATGATTTCCAATGTGTAAAACTGTTGCCATAACGTTTTAAAATTAGTATGAAAAACCTTGAACCGGCCATGTTTTATTTAGGTTAGCCCATAGATATAACACTCTGGTTAGCCACAGATTGCATATTCAAAAGAAGAAGGTTTTTTTTGGTAGAATATTTTCAAAATGGAAAACACGAGTAGGTACCTACTTAAGAACTTTATGATTTAGATATATTCTGAAAAAATAAACGTTTGGAATGATATAAAATATTCAATGAATGCTTCTTTATTTGGAGATAGTTACTTAAATCAATACACATCAGATAGTTCATCAGATAGTTTTTAAATAAAACATTTCGTCGCCCACAACACAAACAGGCGTATCTCAAATTTAGCAAATTTCTAAGAGAGCCAAAATACTATTATTTTTACGGATTCTTATACATTTTTTTACATGTTTCGCTTATGCGGTTTTAATTAATGATTTTTCTTTACCCCGTTAACGAAACATGTAATAAAATGTATAAGAATCCGTCAAAAATATATTTTTGGCTCTCCTCGAAATTTTCTAAATATGAGATACGCCTGTTTGTGTTGTGGACGATTTATTACAATAAGAAATTTCTTACAATCGAACAGATTGTTCTATTTTGTAAGATTCAAACATAAAATGTATACATTGAGCTACCAAAATATTCAAATTAAATTATTAGTTTTTACATCTGAAAATGCAGGAGTTTATCGTGACGTGTGGATCAATAATAAAAATAATAATATCTTTATTGTAATTAAATTTAACTATAACTAAAAGACATGTATAATATAATAATGTAAGTGTACAGTGGTTTATAAAGTAAAACAGAAAATAATATAATACCATTTATAGTTGAAGTTTCACATGACCCGCCTCTCTAGGCTAGCCTGTGTTGAGGCAGTAATTTTGCAAATTATTTTATAATTTTAAAATACCTATGAATATATACTTATATTGAGATATGCTTCTTTTAATATTTTTTTATATATCAATACGCGTTCTAGTACAAAAACAATCCTTTGCGAAGACCTATGTACTAACGCTGGGCTATATTATTTTGAATGCTTTCGAAACTTATTCAATTTTTGGGTTGGCCGATTAGGCTCCCTTTCGTATATCGCTCCCGGGACTAGTATTTCAGTATCTCAGTTGCCCCATCCGGCTCTGATTATCTCTGATAGATCTTATTCCATTGAATTGATTTGATTATTCTATAGAATTCTATATGAGATTCTATAGCTTCGGTTGTTTGAAGACAACAGGATTCACATTCCATTGTCACTGTCCAGTTGGCGGTGATGTCAGATTAGCCTTAGGACCTTCCGCATAAGTTGTTATGTCACCGTCTAAAAATGTTCAAATTGATTTTATTTTATTTTGAATGTTTGTATTTGTAAAAGTTGTTTTATTGTGATAAAATAATGACATTTACCAGTGAAACACGTTAGTTAGGAATTTGTGAATGTTTTTCCTACCAACATGCAAAGTCACGTCGACGTTGAAAATGATTACATTCTGGTAATCGAGAAAAGTTAGTGCGGTTTTGGTATTGTATTCGTATTGATTTAGTAATAAAATACATCGCACTTTTGTTTTTATATTGTAGCACAGAAACGCATGTATTATAATAAATACGAGTTTATTGGTTACTAACTATTTTATCCTATTTCACTGAATGTGACGTTTAGACATGTTGAGTTTGTTTTTTTTTTTAAGAAATGCAAACATTCCCTGTTTACGAATACCCTGACAATATTTGAGAATCTCCTACCGGGAAATGTTGCTTGTGTCATGGTGGGGGACTTAGCTAGCCGAGGAATTGAACTCATGGCAACGCCTGGGTGGGACCCAGACGCTATGCCAAATCAGCCACTGACCGGTCTGTTTACTTTATATAGAACTCCGTAATTATTATTATGAGATATTACAAGAAATCTAAGTTCAAATCTGAGAATATTATTGATTTATTTATTTAATACTAACAAATATTTCAAACCCTTATTATTACAATAATGAAATACCCTCGATAACATTATTTATAATTCATTACAAAAGTTTTTTTTTTCTTAATTTTTTGATTTAAAGTAATTCAAATTTATGTTATTATTAAGTTCTTTAAGTTTTTTAGTTTTTATTATTGTGACAGCTGTTTAGTCGTTGAAAATGGCCTTGTAAGCCGAAACAGCCGTCACAATAATTAAAAAAAAAAAAATAATTTGCAGAACTTAATAAAATTATTAAATCTGATTTACTTTAAATTTAAAACATATATATATGAAGTTGAACTAATTAAACGCAATAGAAGTGTATTTAGTAAAGATGAAACCGTATAAATGAATCTTCTTCTTCTATCTATTATATAAAGAAGAGTGTCCCGGCGTGTGTTTGTTTTGTGTACAAATTTACAGATTCATTCCGATCTTGATGAAATTTTGCACACTTGATCTTCAAAACAAGAGGAAGGTCACTGTGTACAAGAGATTTCTAAAACCCAGCCCTTCCCTCTTTCCCACCGCTTAAAGCGGAATTTTGTTACTTCTTGATGAAATTTTTGACACTTGACGTTCAAAATAAGAGGAAAATTACTGATTAGGGATGAAATCCTTAAAACATTATTATAAACCATTCATAACCCCGGGCAACGCCGGCTACTTCACCTAGTAGAACATATATATAATATGTAGTAGGCACTGCAAATAAATGATTATGGCAAAAATCAACGATATTTCTAACGGAACCCTTCTAAAAATAGAGTTATGTTGATATGAATGCCAGTCTGTTCAATGTTGGCATTATCGTGTTAATTTTTTGCATTGCATCGCAAATTACTTCGAATAAACGCGAGCTTAAAGCTTTTTGCTCTGGCAGGAGATCAATTTATATTGAATTGCTTAATGGACGGAACCATTTCAATTCATATTGAAATAACGGTCTTAACAAGCATTTCAAATTAAAAACCTGTATTGGATGTTGGGTAAAATATCACGCCTGACATAATGGAACTTTTATATAATGCTATTATTATAATGTAGTATTATTTTATTCGTGAATAATAAAGTAATTCATGTGTTCGTCTTCAATTTGAGTTTTGGATTTAATTTTCAATTTTATATGCTTGATCACAGTGGCGTGCACAGAGTTTTTAACCGGGGAAAGCAGTAGGAAAAACAGCGAATTATTTGATTTGCTAAAAATGAAAGGAGCTGGCTTTAGCCGATGGTATCCAAATAGCAGCTTCATATATTCATATTACAAGTCAATTACTGGATATATAAAATTTCCACGTTTTTCTAACGCGCAAATGTATGAAAGGAAGCCAACGTAATATTATAATTATTTCGTTAGTAAAGTTGTACTAATTAATAAAATTTTGTGATTAGTACCGAAAGGCACGACCTTTTGATATTAACACAAACGACTCTTCCCTTGAATGCGCATTGCGCACATGACATGCCCTACTCGTTATTTTGCATACTTAGTTGCTGCCTTTGACACGTTACAGTACTGTGGCCGGTGGAGCGCGTGGCGCTGCGATTCGTAGCTGAAACTTCGTGCATATTTTTAAAAGTGTAGATTGAATTCTTACAATAATTAAAAAAAATTATATTATTTATATTTTTATGTGAGTAAGATAGGGTAGGCAGTGCTTACATGCCTATATGGAATGCCCGCCTCTGCTTGATCAAGATTTGTAATTTAAATATGTGATAATCTACAGCTTATTCACTTACAGTTGAAATACAGAATAGGCACACCGTTGTAATCGTTCTCAGTAGTCCAAGCAGCTGGGGTCTGATTCCGGTTCTTTTTAAAGATAAGGCATGTCCTTTGCGATTCTGGTTCTCTCGGATGACAGCTGTCAATTAGCGAATGACATTCTTTAAAATCTATATCGGTATTTTAATATTGAGTTTTAATTAAATAAAAACTCTATATTATCGTAAGTATTGACTTTAAACATTATCAGTCAGTTATTTCTCGTATAAAAATACTATTATATGAACCGAATTGACGAAATTGCGATGTTTGTAAGGTACCTACGCCAAAATCCCGAAATGTCAGTTAAAGGTGATTTAAATTCTAAAAATTGTAATATACCACACGTGTAAAGTTAGTAATGATAAACTACACGTGTTAAGTATGTGTGAGGCACCCATAATTTTTAATAATCCTGTGATAATTTAACCACAAACTCCTTTAAACATGTATTGTCCGCACTTAACTGCGGTATAATATCTTTACAGTGGCGTGCAGTCCATAAAGGCTGAAAAATTGTGCCTACTTTAAACACATGGCTCGGGTACTTTTTATGATGATGCAATGTTCGAGTTTAATAAAAAGAAAGAAGAATTGCATTAGAATGCACATAATATCATATCGAAAAGATTGCAACCTACCCTTGGTCATAGAGCAATGCACGCCACTGTATCTTTAACCCTAAGGATAAGGACAATGTCTTATCGGACCCCTGGACATAAAATCTAATGAAGCCTATAAAACGCTCCTCCTCTAACAACTATAAAACAATGTAATTATTTTGTGATTTATGAAATTTTACATTATTTTAATACGGTCAAAAGGAAAGGAGCTTTGCTTTTTTGAGTAAGGTAAAGAAAGCGGCTTTTGCGTGATTTTCTACAAAACCGGCACTATAAAAATCTTACATAAATTATCATTAAGGGAAAGAAGATCGTTTGGAAGTGCCTGGCTATTAATTTTAATTCAGTTACTCATAGTTGAAACCATTTCAATCAACCTTTCAATTATGAATGTTTTCACTAACATTTCAATTAGAGTTCATTTTACTTACTTATTTTTTCACTTCTCTGGTTTTGAACCAGTAGAACCTAGTCCATTTTCTTTGCCGCTCTTCCAAGATTTCACCAGCTTTAGATTCATTGCACTTATAATTTGTTTCTAACCAAAACCAAATATTTGCATTTTATATTTATACAAACAATCAAATTCTAGATAAGATAAGACTAACTGCATTCGTTCCAAACTATATGCTTTACTTTGGCTTATATGACAAGTAGAAAAACACTGACTTTAAACCTCTGAATAACAATATATATTATCTTACAGCGCTTAGATTGCACAATGAGTGCATCTCTTATAAATAATTATCCCGCACATATACATTATATGTACGTACTTAATACTTCTTGTTCAAAGTACAAGTAGTGTCGAATTTTTCTTTGACAAAATCTCATGTGGATCTCTCCTCTGTTTCTTGTAGCTTAGTGGTTCTATATTAATGTTAAGGAGGAGAGGGACGTGGGAGAGGGATTATTTATTAATTCGACAGAATGATAATATTATTACGCAATGCGATAAACACAATGTTTTTAAAGAGAAAAAAGTATGTATTATACAGGTATATATATTTTTAATTTACGTAGTCTTAGCATGTGTCATAATTAAATCAGAAATATAATCTTTTTCTGACTGTCCTACGTATGTTTTACAAATTGTTTTAAAATTTTGAAAATCCTTAAAAAAAATACTTAAATGGTTTTTCTTTAAAATGCCGAAAAGAAATTTGAAAAGAAAAAGAAAGGATGGGGTGTAGTTCCATTATTTCATAATCATTAATATTAGTATTTTTTAAATGCGGATTTAAAGGTCTTTAAAAAAAACGCGCCGTGAAAGGATTGCAATTATTTTCCTCCACTTTTTTTAATTATTTTAATATTTTGTAAAAAATGCGTAGGACGGTCAGAAAAAGTCATATTTCTGATTTGATTTTTATAAATGCTAAGTAAGACTATGTAAATTTTAAAAATATTTAATAAATATTTTTCTCTTTCATGACATTATGTTTATCTTATTGCGTAATAATATGATCACTATTTCGAATTAATAAATAAATCCTCCGCCGTCCCTCTCCCCGTTAAATCCTCGTTAACCTGGTGAAGAATCACTCTGAAAATGTTGAAACCGTCTGTAAACACTAATGTTAACATTCATTTCCGAACGACTAGAATTTCAGATAAAAAACAAGACCGGGACTTTACGCGGAGGAATTCTATGGAGGTGTAGACGTTGCAATTACAATGTCATATCTTTAGTGATTTTAGATTGTGGGGTCTTTAAAATGCATACAATGTTTGACGAAATACAGTAGGCAGTAAAGTGAGAGGGATTCAATATGATTAATTCTATTCTTATTGTGCTCACGTCAAAATTAAAATACTCTGCCACAATACTTCATCGCTTCGCGTCTAACCTTTCAGACCGTGTCTTGTAATTAAATCAGTTTTGTTAGTGTGAATATTTTAAAGAGGTAGATGCCTATCTATCTGTCAAATAACATGTGGTAAAGATTGTAAAGCCTCATTCACAAGTGGAGTTTTTCGGCGCCGCATACTCGTAAATGTCGCACTTGCAGCAAAAAAGATAGCTGAGATGCAAAATACAACGAAAATAAAATTGCAGGTTTTTGCGTTGGTATATCGCGACATGTTCACGATCGAATTATGCATTCCCCTATTAACCTAACCCAGCTCAACAGAGATCCTCCTTTTTGTCTCATTTGGTCGATCCCTACATATTATGATATATTCCGTAGAAATTCTGAAGGCATACTATGTTTACAAAAAATAGCCACCTCTGTAATAGATTGCCCTGAACTACTTTAATGAATTCAACAAAGAGTAGTGCCCATCAGACAAACTTGACCAAACCACACACTAAGCCTCCTTTAATGAAACACTAACTCAAAACAAAACATATTTATTCACCGCGCTTCACACATTTTTAACACTTCATACAGTGAGTTCGACTTATTGAACTCATCATCTCACAACTTTAAACCTAAATCAATGAATAACATTCATAATATACATATTACTCTACCACACAGACTAGATCCACTGTCCCCTCCCTCCCGCCATAGCCTAACCTCGGAACTTTTTTGTAATTTAATAATTACGACAACTATTATTAGTTCATTTTTATATATATTTAACATTTACCATACTTCATACATACTATAAACTTTTGATTTTCCAAATAGAATAAAGTGAAATAAATATCTGTTGGGTTAGGTTAGGTTAGATAAGGGAGAGTTTTATTTTGATTGTATTTTGTGTCCATATAACAGTCATGTACCCAAAAAGAGCTCATTCTGAATAGCCGAGTGTTCATTTCTGCTCCAAAAAGTTTCGGTGCCAAACATTTCATTCCTCTGTAAATGGAGCTTAGCATTCCTTTTCCGACTTCAGAGCGCAAGATCAAAAGAAAACTTTCTTCGGTGACTTCCGTAAAAACAGGAAATTCATTTTTATTTTTTAATTTGGTCAACACAACTATTTACTTAAGCCTTTTTATGTGTGTATATATTATTTCATATAAACTTTGTTATTTTGTGTAGTTACGTTAAACCTGTTTTTTTACAATTTGGTGAATAATATATTTACATAATACAACGATCGTTGATTTTTTCACCACAGATTAAAAAGAGATATCCGTGGGATTAGACAGTTATGATTTAATTACTAGAAAGTTATAAATAACAGTTACACAATCCTCGGATAGAAATATATTTTTTTAAATCGTTCGTCGAATGATACATTAAATTGATTAGATATTCATATGCACTTCCGTTACCATTCCAACTCTAAACTTTCTTTATTTGATAATTAAATTTAATGATTTTATAATTTGATTCCTACTACAGTAGTCTATCTTGAAACAATTCTTTGTATCCTCGCTAATTATGGTGATTAAATCGCAGTTTTATTACACGCATCATTAACGAATTGTAAATCATCATCGTTCTCTGTACAAGTTATTACAGGCAAGAGTTTCTCTTGGCAGTTCTGCTCAGCCAAGCCTTTTTTTCAGAAGAAATTAGTGCAAGCTAGTTCATAAGCATGGCAAAATAATGTTTAAGGCGATGCAATGCGAAGTAATGCAAAATCATGTATTTTGGGTTTGAGAATTGATGGCCTAGAAATATCATAGATGATTTAATTAAATAATACATGTAGAACACACCTTGGTCATTCTTTTAACCGTCCATTTTTGGTGTGTCTTTTTATAAGCCTAGAAAAAAATAAAGTATCAGACATAAAAAAAATGTTTAAATCGCAAAATCTCCTACTTACGAACTATTTTTCTGATATTGTATTGTTCGTTGTGACGAATTGATTTTTTTAGAATGTGGCCATAAAACATTAAAATTTTTATGCCGAAATAAAATAAAACACGCATTTTCGTGATGTTTTTATTGCTCTAATCGAAACATGCGGCCGATGTTAAGCGGGAATTTCAACCTTGTCGCCACCTGCATAAGGAGCGCGGGATTTCGTTGGAATTTTAGCAAGTGGATCGCTTTAAGAATAACGACTGTGTTTATTTTATTATTTCTATTTTAAATGGTTATTTCAAAGTATTCGTGATTTTAATACATAGGGCATTAATTACACATTATTTTACCCCATTAGCGAAACATGTAATAAAATGTATAAGAACCCGGTAAAAGAGCAGTTTTTTTTTGGATCTCCTGGAAAGTTGCTAAATATGAGATACACCTGTTTATGTTGTGGACGACGAATTGTTAAGCAAAAGCAATAATAGGCAATTTATCTTGCTCGTTTACGGACACCTTTATAATTTTATCGTTTTAATTTATATGCGGATATTGCATTTTGCACCTTGCAGCCATGTTTTGATTGTAATGCAAACGGAAACACGACATTTTAATACACGCATTTCCAAGATACACAAATAAAGCATTAAATGACACTCAGGAAAACAACTTTAGCATGCAAGGTCGGGAAAGGTGAACAAGTTGTCTTATTTAAGTATTTACATCACTTGTATTAATTTTCATTGTCATCACATTCATAATATTACTTGTAAATGGTCTGTGAGCTGGTTTCAAAGTGCTAACTTTGGTAATATAATATTGTCTCGTATGATAATACCGTTCACATAGATCGAATGACCGTTCATCGTCACGTAGATTCCTTTACGGATGTCAAGTAACACGTACTAGTTGACCGGTGGTCATATTAGGTCAAATGCGAAGGAAATTGATCGTAATAGGTGCATGTCCTTATTTACTATCACGCGGCGAACGGTTGCATTCATTCATTAAATGTAGTTTGTCTACCTATGCAATGAATATTTTGCGTGATTTTTTTTAATGCATTTACATCGGTGTTTACCTGCCCTAAGGTGAACAATATAACATGCAAATAATATTATTTATTAGTTTACTGTAAGAAGAGGTAGGCATGGCACGACCGAGTGAATCAAATACTTGAGTCGGGCCATGTCAGAAGTCGGAATAACAGAAGAGAATGTATGAGGCGTTGTATGAATGTGAATGAAGCAAAAAGTGTATGCAACGTCGAGTTGTTTGGCGGTCCGTCCTCTCTGCCTACCCCTGCGGGGAAACGGCTGGATGGTTAGTTAGTTAATGAACGTAATAATTGTAAAGAGAAATAATTTTATAACATCGCAAAACTACGAAAATGCAGATCTCTTACCCTAACATAAATAAACACGATACGTTGAACACTTTTTGTTCAAATAAAAATATCGGCATGAGGTATTTTCAGAAACTATGGATACTTTTCGTATTACAGATCGATGAACCAGTGAATGCAATTTCTTAGCAATAAGTAGTAATAATGGATTAGTAATAAGATAGTGGAAAAAAATACATTTGTACAGCGCCCTTGAGGTGATTTTTCACGAAAATGGCGTCATACAAATCATCCAAATATTATTATTATTATATCATTAAAAATGTATGGAAGATTTACAGTTTATTTTTGTGATCCTGATCATCGTACTTAAAATTTGTAATTTTAATATTTTCGTACGTAATTATCGATCTTAAACCGCATATCCATAAACGGTTCGAACTGGCAACGTACGATGTAGAAAACTCTACTGGCTGGTAAATCGTTATAGAAAATTCATAAAAATAAAAATGCCAGCATCATTTTTTCGACACCTGCTGTTGCGACTCCCGTAAATAATAGTTTGTTTCGTTAAATAGATATCTGTCACTGATCATCAGTAGTGTGCTTTGCTCTATGACCAAAGTTAGGCTGTGTATAGTTTTTTTTTATTTTTTATGTTCGGATATGAATGCATTGAATATTTGAAAATCGACACTTTATTAACATCTTCCGCTGATTGTCGTGGTACCTGTATAAATCTGCATACAAGTTCCTTACCAAATTCATGGAAAAAAATACATTTCGATCAGAAATTTGTTGCATTTTTTTCTGTTTTCTTTTTGTGGTTTGGTTTTCTTGGGATAGGCACAGCTTTTCATTATTTATGGATCGCACGGCACTGCTGATCATCTAATTCAGTGACAGTTTCGCTCCAAATAGCGTTCTTCAATAAAAAAAGCTCTCCGACTGGTATTTTCTCTTGTCAAAATATTTTTTATTTAACGGCACTAAACGCACAACTCGTTTAAATACGGTATCAAATAAATCGTTAGTTTTCGCGACCGTTCGGTTTGTTGTAGTTTTATGGGTCATCGCGCCTACGGCTCTCTTATATTTATTATCATTAATTACTTCTGGCAGTTGAAATGCAAACATAAACAATATTAACATACAATTTCCGTAACAACGGGTTTCCAATCAAAATCCTTCCAATAGTTATTATACGTGGTTCTCATCGGATCCTAGTTATCATAAATGTTAATATATTTTAAGGGCTACCAATAACTAGCAACGGTTATAACATTACTTGATTTGAGGGTATTAAATAAACAAAGGGTATTCAATATCCCCACTCTACTGTTTTACTTGAATTTTTCTTTTCTTAAAAATAATGCATTACAATGGTAATTATTATTGAATTCAAAAACACAATGATGGCAAGCGTTTGTTTATTTATGATATTAAAAAAAACTGATTTCCGGAAATGTTTAATTTTGAACAAAAATAGATTTCCGGAAACTTATTTTTATGTTTTCAGGAAATCAGTTTTTTTCACTTGATTTCATCCAAATATCCAATCCAACATACTTTTTTTATCAGTTTAACACTAGGAATCAATGTATTTGGGGAATTATATGTTGATAGATTGCTACATGTTGAGTGTAAAAATATTTAATAAAACGAAAATCAAAGGAGAGCGTGTGTTAGGATCTGTGATTAATGGAGCGACTCACCAATGGTTAACAGGACTTGATTAATTTTTGTATAAGTGTTATAAAAGCTTATGATTTAATTTATAGAATTTAAATTGGAATACGAGATAACAAGTAATATTAATTCAATACGGAACAAAGAGGGAACAAAATACAAACAACTAATCTAGCCGAACAACAGGAAGTGAACGATGCTATTAGGGAAAACCGGCGACTATATAGGAAATAATAATAATAATATCTTGAAATTAAATTTAACTATAACTAAAATACATGTATAATATAATAATGTAAGTGTACAGTGGTTTATATACTCGATATATAAAAAGGAAAATATAAAATAATATAATAACAGTAGGTTAATATGTAAAGAACTGAAATGGATAGTTATAAGTTGAAGTTTCACATAACCCGCCTCACTAGGCTAGCCTGTGTTGAGGCAGTAATTTTGCATATTATTTTATAATTTTATGTATAATACCTATGAATTTACACTTATATTAAGATGTGCTCCGTAAATGGTTAAATCAATAATTTCGAATTTGGGTAAGTGCACCGGTAAATGCGCTATCATTACTTTAAATCCAATTTTTTACATTGTGTTTGAATTTTTTTGTGAATCAGATTTTTTGATGCTAACTTGGCAGAATGTTGAAAATTCTTATCGCAAAGTACCTAAAATTCCGTTGCCCAAAAGTTGCTAAAAATGTAGATGTCACTACTGTCGCCGTACTTCGGGTGTTTGACGGCTGTCGAAATATTCAATCTTAGTGGCCAGCTCGGCAGGTAGAAGCAGGTAGCTACAGCATCATCTCCATTTTAATATTACATTGCAAATCTAAGTATTTTTTCTTCTTTATTCGGTTTCATAAAATACATTATGTCAATATCGTCGCCGTTTAGCGATAGCAGGAAACGCAATATGTCCAAGTCGTTCAGACGGTAAATTTGTCTTCAT
The DNA here is from genome assembly GCA_022606495.2 of Halesus radiatus. NCBI lineage: Eukaryota > Metazoa > Arthropoda > Insecta > Trichoptera > Limnephilidae > Halesus > Halesus radiatus. The sequence continues at coordinate 290,281 of JAHDVE020006963.1, read as the reverse complement.
CATCTTGAATGTCACATTTATCTGACGGGCACATCAGCCGTTTCATATAATGTCACGTCAGCTTACTGCAACCGCATTAACAAAGAAAAAACCTGTATTTTCTCTTGTCAAATTTCCGTTGCTACTCATATTCTTTGTAAAGGAGACGAGTGGCCAACTCTGCGGTGTTTGGCGATAACCCGGAGGCCTATTCTGGTCCTCTTTAAGGAATTTTCCTCTTTAGACTTAGGACTAGATATTTTGCTTAGCTACGATTCCGATTACATGTCAATGACAATACATTTTTAAAAGGAGTTTGTGGTTTAATTATCACAGTATTATTAAAAATTATAGGGGCATCACACGTGTAGTTTATTATTACTTAGTTTACACGTGTAGTTTATTGTAATTTTAATCACTTTTATCTGATATTTCGGGCTTTTGGCATAGGTTACTTTAAAAACATCGCAATTCGTTAATTCGGTTAATTTAATAGCATTATTATGCGACAAATAACTCACTAATAACGTTTTAAGTGAATACATACGTACATAATATTGAGTTTTTTGTTGTTAAAACTACGAAAATATCGGTATTTTTAAAGAATGTCGTTCACCGAATGACAGCTGTCATCCGAGAGAACCGGAAGCGCAGTTATGCAAGAAGTCTTTAAGTCTAAAGAAAAGGAATTTTCCTTAAAATGAACCAGAACAGGGCTCCAGATAACTGCATTCCTGATTTTTTTTTTCAATTGTAAAAATGCAGTTACTGATGTATTTATTATACGTTGGTAAAATCCTGATATCTGTATTTAATTTGAAAACGCCCTAAATGCCAAGATCATACTGGGATGATATGTAAACAATCGTAACGGTAAGTTTGTTCAAAACATGCATGTTATCACACCATTTTGCACTTATCAGTTATTCCTAAACGCCGCCGAATTTTATGATTGACGATTGGCTTTTCAGAATTTTAACAAAATTTTCACAAAATGGGTTAAAATTCCAAAGTGCGTACCGATGTATTATTGCATTGGAATTTATTTAACGTTGTATTATGCACGCATCAATGATGTCATAATTAATAGACTTGCCTTAACGTACCATTTCGACGGCTGGAGGCAATTGTCACGTGACACCTGTTTTTGGAACCAGCCTAGTTCACTGCCGTCTACGTTTATTTCGCGTGATTTTTATTGTGGTAAGAAAATTATAAAGCATTTTTAAAAGAGTCAAACTAAACACTAACGAAATAATCGGTTTTTGTGAATAAGTCGAGCCTTTTTACTAATTTGCTGTTTTATTTAAATTGACGGCACGCCTAGCTTCCCCCCCCCTCTCTTAATTTAGCTTCTTCCCCTTCCGTATTAGAGTATATCATTTGCTCTGTAGCACGCATTGACTTTACATGGTGGTTTCTTTAGGTTAGGCCAATAATGAAGAATATCCCTGGCGGGCGGTGTTTGTTTTGTATAAAAATCTACAGTTTTATTCAGAGCTTGATGAAATTTTGCACACTTGACCTTCAATATAAGAGGAAGGTCACTGTAAACATAAGATTTCGAAAAACGACCCTCAATTCCCTTTGCCATCCCTTAAAGCAGAATTTTGGTTTCCGTGTGAAATTTTGCAAAGCTTGACGTTCAAAATAAGAGGAAAACTACTGAGTAGGTTAGGGTTAGGGGTAACACAGCACAACCTCAAAACTTTCCTTTAAACCATTCATAATCCCGTGCAGCGCCTGGTACTTTAGCTAGTTAAAGTACACTAAGAGATGAAAAATTATACTATGTCCCCATTATCGGTGATCTAAAAATTAAATAGATTTAAGCGACTTCATATAGATGTACCACTAATAACTTCGTTGTGATATACCCCACTATCGATATTATAACTGAAAAAATAGGTTACAACAACTCTCAGCGGCATGACCATTATGACCCTAGAATTCGTGTACTTTACTATACCCCAAGATGGCTGTAGTCTGTTAATATCACTAGTTTGCCCAGTGATTTGCAAGTTGCTGGTTCCCCAATTGAATGAGTAACGGATCTTAAAAGGCCAGGCAAATATAATGATGATCACCGGTGATTAATACTCACGCATTTAAGACGACAGTTCGTCATTACGTCTATGATCGAGTTAATACATTGAACCGGTACTCACAGTAGCGTAGCGTCAGGGAACTGTACTTAACTTTATTGGCTGCACCAGGTCATTCAAAGTCATAACAAATTAACATGCATTATTAAATAAAACAAACACTTCGTTTAGAACCACCAATTTATTTTATATTCATCATTAACCGGTTTCGCTTATTCCAAGCTTCGCCAGGGGAAAAATAAAAACTAAACAAAAATACATTGAGTACGCATATATAGGTAAGACATATAAAATATTATGAGAGGGAGATAAAATATTAAATGAAATAATGGAACAGTGAGACAGAGATTAATTTAATTTGAGAGTAATTTATTAAAAAAATGTGATTCTGTATGTCAACAGCTAATATCTCGGAATATGATTTTTCCAGCGGGCTCGTTTTGATTAGGATTCGTTTGGCATAGTTAACTCCATATCGCGATTTTACTGACTCATTTCCCTTTTGCAAAACACCACAGATCTACACGGTGAACGGAATTCACAATGTTAGCCTGCGGCGCTTGCACATCTGTTTACCTTCGTTAAAACCGGGATGATTTCGTGTTACGAATGTTTTGCAATGACAAGATGCTTACCATACAATGTTTCGCAATTACTAGTAAGTACCCCGATCCGGCATCTCTTTCTATGTTAGTTACTTTGTTTCTTATCATAAAAATTAAATGTATGGAACAGATCTAAATTAAATATTAAATGGCGTCTTGTCTTAGATATTTTTGTCGGTTAAATTTAGGTTTTCACAGTTCTTGAGTTTGTGAGACACGATTGCAGATTTACTGCTTTTTAGTCAAGATTTTTATTTACATTCTCGTTAAGATCTGAGGGCCAGTCAACAAATACCTAAGATAGGAGCCCGTGAGTTTTTTTTTGCAACGCCACTGGGTAATACTGTAACCCAGTGGCTCCCAAAGTATGGGCCGTGGCGCCCTCTTAGGGGCGCCGCGAATTATTCCTTTTTTAATTTCAATTCATTTATATCTATATTCCGTAATCTAATTATTAGTCCAGTTTAATTCCACTATTTAAGAAAACGAGCGGCGTTCAATAGGCTCATCCATCCTGCTAATAATACATAGTTCAATCAGCTCATTTTCATTTAGTTTAACACTTAACTGTTAGTGATATCAAAGGTTCAATCAGCTCATTTTCATGCAGTTCAACTCTTAACTGTTAGTGACATTAATGGTTCAATCAGCTCATTTTCATGCATTTTAACACTTAACTATTAGTGACATTAAAGGTTGAATCAGCTCATTTTAACTGTTAGTGACATTAAAGGTTTAATCAGCTCATTTTCATGCATTTTAACACTTAACTGTTAGTGACATTAAAGGTTGAATCAGCTCATTTTAACTGTTAGTGACATTAATGGTTTTCGCGATTGTAATTTTGTTTTATTTATTTTATCTATTGATCTCTGCAAAAATATCATTGGCTGCCGCCATTTCGCAAAGTGCACTTTTTAAAATGACCACAAGGAGACTTTTGAAAATGTGAGTTTAGCAAGGGCGCCGCAGGTCGAAACAATTTAGGAACCACTGCACGGTTCCAGTGTAATCGTGTTTGACACTACCTTGGCCTTTCTGTACTTTCCTCGATTCTTTACGAACAGGTTTACGCACTGCTTTTATATTTATTTAAATGTCGTACGTTAATGTACCGCTACGCTCTTAACTTTTAATATTACAAAGTTGTAAGGAGATGGTTAGGCAAGTACTTTGGTTTGTTGAACCCGTTCCTGCTCATAGATATTATTTGCTTATTTTCCGACAAGAGAAATTTTTAGAAATTAAATTGCAATATATGGCCTTCGCTTATGCAAACGCTATTATAGTCGTGTGGTTCACAATCGATTAGTTTTAACCACACGAAGTACCCACTGCCGTACACAGTACTGAGTACACACTCGCTCCACGTGTAAAAAATATAACTACAATCTGTTTGTCGTATGTCACCACGAATTGTCGAATACAGGTAATAGGTATAAAAATTGCTTGGCAAGCGGAGCCTAAAAATGTTTGATGTAAACGCAAAACGCAGTTTGTATTTATTCTGTGAATAATTTTGTAAGAAAGAAAAAAGTTTATCAAAGGAAACTGTCACAAATAATCTTTCGTTCATAAATTTCTAGTGAAAAACTAAATTATTTAGTAGTTGAAGCTTATTTTTTTTACAACGTAATTAACAGTTTTTTTTAAATTGTAATCAAACGAAACTTTAAGAAAAGCTTCAATTTATCCAAAGCATTTTTTTTTAGTTTTCATAATGTAAACAGATTCGTAGTAAAGATTAATCGAAACAGTGATTTCACTGATAGGTTCGCCTTAATAGTAATTGAATAAGCGTGGTGCGGGATTGCTTTGTATCACTTTAAATTGCAAGCGTTCAACTTATAGATTACTTGTCAGAAAAATAATTTATTCGGTAGATACCTATTTATATAATTTTAAATACGATTTGTAGTATCATGACTTCCCGGTCAATTTCCCACTGCGGTCAAAATAATTGATAATGGTTTCGTTGAATCACCAGTCATAAATTAAATTAAGTTGAATTACCATCTCTTTTGGTCCTCCGTATTTACCTGTATTTTATCGTTGATTATGATTACGAAGAATTAAACTGCAGTCCAACATTATTTAATAATAGTAAAAAATTGAGGACGCTGCGATCGTTTAAAGGATTTTAAATGACAACACCAAAATGGCTCACAGGAAAATGAAAGTATGTTTAAAAAAGCACAATGATCTAAGTGCATATCAGAAATTAGTGGTACACTCCGAAAGGAGATGATTCTACATCATATTTTATGTTTATTTTATTTTTATTATTTAACGCTTTGCAAGGAAGATAATTACACGGAAAGGCGATTTCTTAAATGTATTTATCAAAATTCCCATTTATCAGATGTTAAATCAAATTCTACATTCAAAATTTAAAAAAAAGTAAATATAATCAAGTTATGCTGTTTTGCCCTTTCTTTAAGACGAATTGTCAAACTCGAATGTGAAATTTTGGTGTTGCCAAAGTAAGGAAAAAAAATTGTTCAATTTTATTAAATTTCTACTTTTTATTGCCAAACTGTATTAAACCTTAGTATTTTAAAGTTAACTTACTGCTTTAAGTTATCTGTAGCTTTATAAGGCAATTTTTTAAATTATTTCCAAAAAAACGCCCTACGATTATTTGTCTTTCATATCATTCGAGTCATTATACTCTCATTACGCGTACTTAATTTCAATTAATTATTATTGATGATACGTTCCCAAGCTTAGAAGCGAGCTGTCGATGCGGAACTTTCTCTTTCCGTCTCAGTTAAAATTCCCAGCCAAAGCAAAGCAGTGACCGTTTTCCCCCTTTAAAATAAAACACGCACCGACAGAATCACAAATTACACATTTCCGACGACATGCCATAATATTTTTTGTCCCTATATCTTAATCATCGGTTGTGGAGAAATCTGGATGTGAACGGGATATTCTGGTATTACCGCGTATCAATTCACCGCCTATAAGATGCAATTATGATAATCAAAAAATATCAATCCATGTTTAGTTAAGTGCGTACTTATTTTCACAATATTAACCAGTTTTTTGCGTAATTATAATTGCTTGTTTATTTCAAGATTCTGTTTTATATCAAACGTATCGATCGAAGAACAACGACCTTTTAATTGAATCGTTTCTAATTGAGAAATATTGCATTTTTACCTGTTATTTTGCGAACAAGGTTATGATCATAGTTTAGTTCGTAATCTCCTAGTATTTCAGTGACAATGGAAACTGTCTTGTTTTCTTTTGACGACATTTTTTTTTGCTGAATACCAGCCAGCACTTAAAAATGTCCCCAAAACATTTCTTTGCAGGTTGCTAACTGAAGTAATAACAAAATTTAAAAAAAATTATATACAGGTAAATTAGGAAAATGTGTAAGGTTTTAAAGGACAAAAATCCTCAAACTGTAATTTTTAAATTCTATGAAATACATCCCAAAATGTCTGAAAATATGTGCAGTTTGAAAACCATTGAAAGCATTTTTGATCGTTTTAACTAAAATTCCAGTACGTATTTCATACATAATTTAAAAAATTACAGTTTGGGGAACATTGTAATTTAAACCCTATGCATTTTCCTAATTACCCTTATAGAATTTACAGATAAATGTAGTTTTTGAATTAGCAACCTGCAAAGTGTATATTTTTACATGGAGTAATAAAATTATTGTTTTTTAATAATAAACTAACAATAATACATTTTAGATTTATTGTATGAAATCTAAAATGTATTATTGTTAGTTTGAAATTAATTGATAATCGACTTTTATATTACAACAATGCGTAATATGACGGATGACGGAAGCGAGGCATCTCTCTTATTAACATCCTCGACTTTAACCATAAAAGAAAAACTGCTTTTACTTTCTCCATTCTTCTTAAAAATTCAGTAATTCTGAAGGGAAACTGCATCCGTTGCCATTCTGGTCCCCTGGTGCTTTATCTGCAATCTCGATACCTATTTACCGGTTATTAAGCATCCTCTTCTTAATGTTATTCACTCTCTAGAATTGAGGATACTTATTTTACAACTTTCTTCCTGACTTCAGAAATGGTATTTATTTTTCTCCTCACTTTTTAAACTTTGCGTTTTCTTTTCGAAGGCGGACTGAAACGGATATCTAAGCAATTCGAAAATTAACAATAAAAGTCATATTACTGGGACATCTGTATATAAAAATGTTTATAGTACGCGATAAATACGAAAAATTACACCTTTTTGAATATTGGAAGCTGACCTGACCCTTCGTGCACCTACTTACGGATTGTTCTAAAAAATGGAACCTTCACTAATAAAATTCTTGTATCACCTTTGGTGACATTTTTTACAGCACCATTTTGTGAGAAACCCCCATGGGCGCTTGCAATGTAAGATTACACATTATAAATCGTAAAGTGCGTGGATTCATAAATCATTAATTCATGGCATTCGACCTGATATTTACCGGCGTGAAAAGTCGTAATTCAACATATCTATTTGCATTGTACCGCGTACTGCGTGAAAAGTCGTAATTCAACATATCTATTTGCATTGTACCGCGTACTGCGTGAAAAGTCGGGAAATGTACAATTTGCTAGTGTTTTTCTTGATTAATGTTTCAAACTTTACGATTTCTATTGCGTTGCGTGTGAGAATTTGCCAGGAAAGTGTACGCACGCCATTTTAATGTAACAAATATTTTGCGTTATTGGCATTGCTTTTCAAAGCTGTACACTTTTTTGTTCGTTTTCATCGCCTGAATGTTTTGTATAGCTAGACTGATTTCTCTTGCAAATAAACTAGCAGCTAAATACTGACACAGAGCGACCACAATATCGAAGATTAGTGTAGAATAATTATAGCTACTGATGGCCTTTGTACCTTCGTAGCGTAATGGACTACGTTTACAGCAAGGGTTCTCAACCTTTTTGAGGTTGGAAGCTAGTTTTCATCTTAATTTTCATGGCGATCGATTTCTAATAAGAATTAAAGTAAAGTCAAACAATACCATAAAGAAAGAATCCTTTACATTGTCCATTAAACGTCATTGACAGATAGGCATGAATCTAGCGACGCCAATTTGTCCTACGACCAAGATATTAAAAAAAAAACGATGGAAATATTATTTCCTAATTTCACTTTTTTTATATGAATACCGCACAAGAGTCCCAAACCGCTCCCAATCGTCTGGAGCCAGTGAGACTATGGCATTCCCAATTGGGGAATCTTGTGATGCTGAAGGTATTGTAGAGGAAAGGAGAAGGGGGAGAGGAAGGTGGGGAAAAGGGGTAATACCTGGCTATTCAGATCTGGTTACCAAACACGGCTACAAGCCATTTCAAGTAACGTTTCAATTCTGATCGGTGGTCTTTCACCAGGGCGATACTGGGAGTATCTTCCACTCTGGAACGTGCGCAAATATACCATATATTATTTTTAAATTAATTAATTCTAAAAGAACACAAATTAATTAAATAATAAACAAATTAATTAATAAAATCGTTATTGGGATCGATCAAATTTAGCTTCGCGATCGACCGCCCATTTTTTACTACATTTTTCATCGACCTCCTCCTACCCTCCTTTCTTCTTACGCCGCAATGAGATGATATCTAAATATATACACTGTGACTGAAAGATAATAACTCTCATTTCCGGGGTCTCTTCTGTACCCCGACACGATCTATTCATCGCCCCTGTTCTCCATTATGATAGCTTTTTGCTCTTGATAAATATTTACTTGCGTATTTTACATATTATATTATGTAGTACATTATTGTTCACTCGACAACGGGTCCCAAGAAACCTGGTTAGGTATTGTTATAACACTGTGAAGAAAATACAAAAAAAGCTATCAATAGAATAATTGAACAGTTCATTTTGTTGCACGATTCTTTCAACAATGTACTTACGACAAATTTGAATTCATAACGAAAATTTATTAAAAATATTTTTGTTGCCCTCGCCCCCCATTTCATTCATCCCTTCACCGTCCTTTTGTAGCCCTTCACCGCCCCCTATTTCCCCTTGAGGCCAGCACCGCCCCCTTGGATCTCTCCAATGCCTCTTGGGGGCGATATCGCCTACGTTGGGATCTCGGGTCTATATATACACTTTAGTTTTCGTTTCCTGGTTTCATGTCGTGAAATTTCTATGGTTTTTATTCAGTAATTTATATGTTAACGCAACCATTTTCAGCTCGCAACTTCCATCAAGAGCTATGGAGCTTTGAAAATATATATTGTAAAAAAAACTCGGAAAAAACGCCATATTTTTAAACCCTCATCTCGGGTGAAACTAGTCATAGGTACATGTAAATCTTTTTTTTTTATTCTTACTCATTTTTTTTTTGTATTGTTCCAGGACTGATAACCAAATGGAGTGGAATCCGCACCAGCGGCGAGTCGCGGCTGACCGCGCGCCGCCTGCACCGGGAGCTGCTGGCGCTGAAGGGCGCGCTGGGGGCGGTGGTGGGGCAGGGGGCGCTGGGCTCGCGCGAGGGCCGCCCCCAGCTGCACTCGCGGGCGCAACTCCATCACAGGGTGGAGGACCTGAGGGTAAGGATTATTGAATAATTACAAAATATTTTTGTATGGTGTTGGCTTACGTGTGTAGATTTAAAAAATACGAATAACTAAATACCTCAGCGGCACTTCTTGGATAATTGTGGCATGACCAAGGTATATCCTTATCGAAATTTCCAGTTGTTCAATGGTCATTTGAATGATGTCTAACGATAAGTTAGTTGATCGGCCGTCCAAAGCGTGGTTCACACCAATGCACCGTGGGTTCAATCCTCTGCCAGCCATGTCCTTCATCACTGCACCAGCTACATTTCCCGCATATAATGATAGAAGTAGGAGTAATTAAAATATTACTAGATTATACGTATTCTGACTCTTGGCATGGCCCGACTCGAGTATTTTGTTCACTTGATCGTGCCATGTCTTCCTCGGACATCCTCGTTCTTCTTCTTCCATTCACATTTGCGTCATATATATTCTCCCTACATTCCTTTCTTCGTTCATCCGCTCTACATGCCCAAACCATCTAAGCGTCTCTTTCTTAATCTTACTCATTACGCTCACATCAGCCTTGCATTCTTTGTGAATCAACATTTTTCACACGGTCGTACATGGTTCTACCTCACATATGCCTCAGGGATTTCATTTTTTCAGCATTCGGTCTACTTTCATCCTTCCTCTGCCAGTTCCATGCCTAATGCCATATATTAGGGTTGGTGTCAGCACTCCATTATAATAACAGAAGAGTATGTATGAGATGATGTATGAAGTAAGGAGTGTGTGCTAAGACCGAGTTGTTTGGCGGTCCGTCTTCTCTGCCTACCCCTGCGGAAAAAAAAGTTTGATGGTTAGTAAGTTGCTTATGCGTAAACTGGCATCACGCTAGAAATAACATTATATTTGCGATGCCTTTAATGCTTTCTGAGTCAATTGTCTCCCGCGAAGTGACCATATGGAAAGAGAAACGGATCTGAAATAATTATTTGTATATCTAAATAAAATTTTTAGATTTTTATTCTTCAACAAATAAACAGAAAAGTAGAAAATTATACTTACGTAATTTTAACAAAACCATCAGCAGATAAAAGAACCACTCCAATTACCCACGGTAATTGCACCATGTAAAATTATTGTCTTAATTTCTCACTCAATTTGCCCAACTGTTACACAAATTGGTGCTATACATTAATTATAATTAATATTATGTTCCTACAATTTGCAGTGTGGCAACCAAGAATTACATTTAGTTTCACTTTTATTTCATGCAATTCCCTGCATTTTACTGTAAATATTTTGTAATTTTGTTAAATTTCTTCCATTTCTCATTCTACACTTTAGTTAATTAAAGATTTTCTCATGTGATTAAAAAAAACTGTTTACTTAACCGGTTATGCGCTCTCCGTCGCTATGTACGCCACGCCGGCCATACAAAATTAGTGACCCAAATACGCCGTCCTTGACGCCTCTCTCTAATATTCTAAAACATGGAATACATAGAGACAAAAATATTATTCTTGAAAACCCATCTTTTTATGAAATATTTATTAAATATATTATTATTTAATAAATATTTTCAAAAATAAGTTCCCGTGTGATTAAGTCCATATCCATTGTGATTATATTGAAGTCAATTCATTCAACTGCTAGCCGAGTATTTTACCCATCGGTCTATCAATTTCCTTTACATTTCGAAATTACAACTTATTAGACACTAACGTTAAATTTTAGAGACTTTTTTGTTTACATATTTCAACAGTTTCAATATAGTGAAATACATATATTATTATCGACATTACAAATATAGATTTCCTTAAATCTTTTGGATGGGTAAAGTGACTTATGTCAGCTTTCAATGAAAAACATTGCTGTTACATGCGATTTACACGTTAAGTGCCCAAATACGTAAATGCGCTTTTGCAGTATTGGTGTTACTTGGTTGAGGGAAGTCCGGAGAAATAATATGTTTTGTACTTAAACAAGCGTTTATCCATTCCATCATAATTTTAATAATATTTATATCTGTTTTTTTCTTCTCAGGCAAGACTGTCAATACTCCAAGAGCAGAAGTCTTCGATGCTGAAGCTGAACGTTGCAGTGCACCGCCTGCTGACTGATGTCGGGGTCAATTCTTCATCGGGAAACTGCATCTCCGATACCCTGTGCCTCAATCTTAAGGGAGAAGTCACAGACCTCTATCGGTTATGGGATGAGAACTTCGAAAGGTGAGCCACAATTGCATGATCCTTGGATTAAGTGGATGAGCATTTGGGAAGTATGTCCACGAGAGACGGAAAGGCTGACGGGGGACATTGATAGAAAGGTGAATGCAGGAAACTGTGTTAATGTAGAACTAAATGAGGAGAGGCCTGCAGTCCACAATGTAGTGCTGATACCAAACCTGATGTACGGAAGTGAGGCATGGGATTGGCAGATGAAGGATGAAAGAAATTAAAGCGAACTATAATGGAAAAGCGAATGGTGAAAGAGGTCAGGGGTTACCTGAATGACTCAAATACTTGATCCGGACCATATCAAGAGTACAAATAACAATTTTTTTTTACTTTATTCTTATTTCTAGTACAAACATGGAGCTCACATCTTTGGAGACAGCCCTAGAGTCCTGGAGCAGCTGGGAACACGGGCTGGCCGAGCTAAAGGGGGCGCTGCGAGGCGACTGCGACACGGTGAGGCTCATTGAGGCCGCCCTGGCCGCCGGGGGCCCTGCCAGAGTGGCCCCGCACGTCACACAGCTTGCTAGGCTGCTGTCTGAGACCACAAACCAGGTAATTTTGCTACAATGCATCCTAACAGTGCTAATTTTCATTGAATAAATTCTAACGATAAGATATGACAAGGACAGATTCAGTCTCAAACTAACCATATCTTTTACAATCACGAAACACGTTATACTTTTATTATTTTCATATGTATTGTTTTCATAAGTTTTTACTAATCTTAGTGCATTTGTTTAAACTAGCCCAATCACTACATACTCTTATTTAGTCAATTTCATCCCAGTCCTGGCGCCGCCGCTCCGTTAACTTTTCATTCTGTTACACGCAATGTTTATGAGAAAGTGGCAAAGGTTTTAATTTCAATATTTCTTTTTTGTTAAATTATTATCCGTTTCGAAACACAGTAATGTTTTTGTAATGGATAAGTTACACCATTACAGTCTTAGATGAATTAAAATGTGATGATACGTTTATGATACAATGCATGTGGTTTCATTGAACTAAGTCCAGTGGACACACTTGAGACTTACTGCAGTATGACACGTACATTCGTTCGTCAAACAAGCTGTCACCAGCTGACACAAACATATATTATTATCCTTTTCACAAGCGTTGGTAGCTTTAAAACTGACAACAAGAACGTCCAACGTTTTTTGTTTGATTAGTATGAATATAATGTGTCGTCTATTTTTATAATTTCATTGATTACAGTTGACTATTTAACCTTTTCACCTCATCCTCGATGTACATCGAATAACGGATATAGATGACTCTCTTTTTGATAGTTCTCCATCTTCTTTTAAACTTTATATAGCGCTAGATGCACAAATTATTAATGAAATTTATTACGTAGTTAGCGGAGGATGGGTACGATATATTTAGGTGATGTTTTACATATCACAGATAATATATATTTTGATTTAGCTGATAACATTTAGAAACTTCTTGCTTTGGTTTTTATGGACATCAATAATAAAGCATGATTTATTCCACAGAAGGGCGAATGCTGCTCGCTATCAGACAGCGGACTGTCGGACTCCGGGTGCGAGCAAGAGCTCTCGGAGAGAGAGAGACGACTAGTAGAGCTCCGTTCCGCCGCCCGCGCCATGGAAACTGTCCTGGCTCCGGGAAGCAAACTCCTGAAGGCTATGACTAAGGTAATATATTAACTAGTCATTATTTCTTTTATTAAATTCAGAAGAGACCTGTATTATCGGCAACGAAATTTGCTGTATCAAACATGTGATATGGATGCGTACGAATGATAATTTCTTGCTGTATCACAACACGTATGATACGATCGCTTTCAAATCGATTTCACGAGAAGTAAGGGCAAATTTCTCTATGGGCACATGGACACGACTACAATACACTTCTATCGCTTTATCTCTTCAGTGATTTTACGGAATTCTTCGCCTGTCCTCATTGCCGCTTAAGTTCTTCCCTCAATTATAAATTCGCCTATTATGATCGTTATGATTTATGGTGTCCTCGGTAGAGTCTGATGATATTTGTATATTGCAGAGGATGGAGGAAGCGGAGTTACAGCTGCGCACGCTGCAGACGGCTTGCAGGGACCTGATAGTCCGGACTGCGGGAGGAGTGGCCGCTGCCGGAGCCAACCCCGCTGACAAGAGCAGCTGGGACATTGCCTCCAGGATATCCATGACCAGGTAATGACAATTTATGGGCTGTCAAATGGTTGAAGTAAATTTTTTTTACAAATATCCTTTATCGTCTTTCTAGTGTAAAACTGTGCCAAATGCCAAACAGTAAATTGTTCAGGATAGCATTTTTCCTGATTACGTCCATCTAAAAAGTGTGACTAGAGGGAGATGTTAGAAGGAATTGAATTTTTTTTTCTTCCTTTTGATGAATGGGTCCTTTTACATGTTTAAATATATTCTTTATAAACCAGTCATTCTTTAGTGAAACACAATCCTAACCACCATTGTGGCGTATGGGATTGTTTTGCATGCGCCATATTACTAGCTTTAGTATCCTGTATCTTTAACAATAACTTCAAAATAAAAGAAACTTTTGAATGTAAAACTGTGCTATGTGCTTAGCAAAGTTTTACACTTACAGTAATACTTGATTTATCATTTAGGATTACTTAACATTGTCGCTTTAAACCCGAAAATAATTTTACAAATATTTCGAGTATAGTGAAATATTGACACGATCCTGCTGAACCCGAATATGAAATGAAATTAAAAAAATTACATTAGATAGTCGTTTTGTAGTATCTTTTTTTTTTTAATCTAACTACATATTGTTCTATTGTACATCTGTGGTCTCAGGTCAGCATATTTAAGATAAGTGCCAAAGTTTTCGGTGCATAATATGTATGTACGAGTATGTATGTCATTTAATTGTTTGTCGTCTTTCGTCACTTGATAATACTAAGATAATTCTAGCGTGTACCTAAATGTTCTGCCAAAGAAACCAGTGAAAGTTTGGATTGTATCAATTCACTGATACTATAATTCAATTGTGGCTGACAATTGAAAAAATCAAACTGTTCTCTTGAGAAACACTATTTTGGCACTTATCATATTTTGACCAAAGTATATTTGAAAACATCACTCATTTCTTTATTTTTACTCATAAAAAAAGTATAAGATTTGTTAAATTTATTTATATCTGCGATTCCGTGTCTAACTTCAAATTATTTCCAGCATTCAAAACGGCGCTGCGAGTGAATCCCTCACCTCCCCGGACGACCCTGAGAGTGACCCCAAGGCGGGTAAAGGCGGGCGGGGCCGGCGCTGGGCCTGGTGCACCCTGCCCCTGCAGATCTGCCTCCTGGCGCTCCTGTGCGCATGCCTCATGGGGGGCCCTCGCTGCTGCGATGCTGTCAACAACCTTGGCGCTGGTTTCACGCCCCATCTGAGGTATACCAAGGGACCCCCACCTGTCTAAACGTATAATATAACATATTGTGTGTGTAAATGGATTCAATAATGAGTTTTGCTCAGATCAAGAGATCTAATATCTCTTTTCGCCAATATAGTGTATGCTTGAAAAGTAAAATGTTTTACTTTTGTATATGATATGTTCAAAATAACATGCCTTTTGTACAAGTAGTTCAATACAATATACTAATATATGTATAAACAGATTTAGTAATGAGTTTTTCTCAGATCATGAGATCTACTGTCTCTAATTTGCTGCAAGGTGGCGTACGTATGAAAAGTAAAAAGACTTACTTTTGTGTATGATATGTTCAAAATTACATAATTTTGTGTATGATATTATGTGCAATATGACATAATTTTGTGTATGAGTGGTCAATATGACTTGCTTTTTTATGTGAAGAGTACAATACGACCTGTCTTTGGTAATTGTACAAAATGATTTACATATTCGTATGTATAGATTTATGTCCTGATGAAACTTGAAGTATATGTCGCATCTGTACACATGAAAGATTATTTAATTTGATTTTTTTTTTAATGGAAATGCAAATAAAAATGTGTTAATAGCATACATAGCACACATGCATATGATGCAAAACCCCAAATGTTGTGTAAATTATGTTTTGTTTTTTGTTTAATCTGATAAGAGCAACGGTGATTTTGTTTGACTAATGCGACGTGTAAGATCCATTTGAATGGCACATTAAATAGCTGATTTTGAGGCATTTGTGTGATTTGATGAATACCACATTGAAGAGACAATGTCGAATCGATTGAGACTTGCTATGATTTAGATGGAAAGTCTGCAGCAATTGCATATTTGTAGATGCTGAATGCTTAGACGAAATCCTCAATGGCCCAACATTATTTTACTGATAGAAATCAGAAGATTTGTTGCGGGTGGAATAACATGATGATGAATAGAAATCGTATGAACGAAATTCTTTGGGAGTGGAAATTGAAGATCTATGAACAGACATAGATTTTTTTGAGTTATGTTTTTCAAAAAACACTTACCTACTGCTTACTGCATTGTAATTGTATGGTTTATTTTTAAATGGGAATTCAATTTAATGGCTTTTTGATGCTGCTTATTTAAAATCATATTTGCATATTCATATGGCTCCTGGCTGTTTTACTACATAATTTAATAATTCGGTAATAATCAATTAGGAAAAATTGTTTTTTCGAATCTATGTTACAAAACCAAAGGATAAATATTAATATGCACTTATCGGTTTCTCGCGGGAATTATTTGAATTAAAGGTTATTTTAATTAATATTTGTCTTATAAAGTAAAGTTCCTCTAGGAATTATTATGCTTTGGATTATATTATTGGATATTGAAGTTCACCTTGAAGTAATTCGTAAAATTGCTAATTGAAACAACTAAAAACACGAGGAATGGAAATGCTTAATAGCACATAGGTAGTATTTGTAAGTTTATATGTTCGAATCATAAGTATCTACCTTAACTGTTAGCAATCAAAGCATTTTTTACATTTACAAATGATGAAACGATTTAGTCATAGATATAAAAATAACAATAGAAAAGAAAATCATTTCTAGGAATATAAAATTTGCCATTTTAGTTGTCACTTGTGGGTGTTTTTTTTTTCTTATATCATTTATTTTACCACAAAAAGTTTATTATTTTTTATTTATAGTAGGACCTACTTACATTGTTTTCTGTTGTTTATTTATTTATTGTTTTGTGTTTGACATCTACTATTGTAATAAAGAATCATATTTATATGTAATAATATAATATATAATATGGAGAAAGGATTGTTAGTCTCGCCGATGATAAAGTAACAATAATTAAGTCACAAATATACTTTTTTTTTTTACTTAGAGTATGTCAAACACATATTATGTATCTGTTTTTTCTATGAAAAAATAGAAATGGGATTCATTTTGACTGTTTAATATTATACGAACTTTCGAAATCCTTGAACCAGTTAA
Organism: Halesus radiatus; assembly: GCA_022606495.2. Lineage (NCBI taxonomy): Eukaryota > Metazoa > Arthropoda > Insecta > Trichoptera > Limnephilidae > Halesus > Halesus radiatus. The sequence continues at coordinate 273,459 of JAHDVE020006963.1, read as the reverse complement.
CGATTTTCTGAGCAATGTTTTTTTTATGGTAAATAATATTGAGAAAAAAAATAACATTGAATTAAACATCGTTCGTGGTTTCTCTTACCATTCATACCGATAAATGCCAAGAAATTTTTATCATAGGGTAACATTATAGATATAATATATATTTTTTTAAATATCTGTGTTGTGAATTCTAGTTAGGTAAACAAATTTAGTTTATAATTTATGATTTCTAATTTTTGTTTGAATTTTATGAAACAATGAAAATTTCTGTGAAATTTTTTGTAATTTTATTTACGTGTGTTATCTGGATTTGACTAAACAAATGAGGAAAATCTGGAATATTGTTACTGTTTTTTTTTTTTTTTTTAAATGCATATTTACTCATATATGCAAAGTGAACAAATCACTGCCCATAAGAAATGTACAAAAACTAACTAACCCCTATTCTATGCTTTTATCAAGGTGAATTTTATAAGAAGTCTTTTAGTTTAAGAAGAAACTACTTGATAGAAGAAAAAAAAAAAACTTTATCTAAGTAAGAACTTAATTTTTAATTTAAATAAAACGTCATTTAATCGTTCTTACAAAATAATAAACTTCATGTTTTTTACTTGTTGATAAGTTTGATAATATAAAGCTAAGAAGAATTAACATGATTCCAATGATTCGTAGTAAAATCTATATTTCTAATAAAATTTCTCGTGAGAATACTTGAAGCAGTTTTTTTTTACTACAAATTCTAGGAACATGTCGTATTTCTAAGATACACGGTAATTATGTGTGGCCTTAAATTATAAATATTAACAATAAATAATAAGACTTAACGTTATGCTTCGTATTAGTGCGACATGACGTCCTCACAAGCACAATTTTTCAAGGGAGACATTCAACGGGAAATAACTTTCACAAAACTTGCGTCAATTAATAAAAACATATTAAAACACGATGAAGCGTTCATATTTCATTATAAAACATGGGATAGCTTAAAATGTAGAATAAGTCATAAACAAAAAAGTTATATGAAAAGAAAAAAACGGGTTCAATAGGTTTTAGTAATGCTAATGCAAATTCGTAATATTTTAACAATTTGCATTGGTTTAACATATAAGTTTATAGTTATTATTTGAGAACCTACTTAGTTTAGGTGTTCCTGTTCTTTTTTAATACTGGCTTGGCAGAAGTTTTTGTAATTATATTATTTATTTTGATTTTCTAAACATTCATAAAAAATTTTTTGTACCATTTTAACCAAATAAATTTTTTGGTAAATTATAAATATGATCTACTTCATTTATTGAATATTTTTGTTTTTATTATTTTTCTATCCGACAATGTTTGTTTCGTCAATTACATGCTTATATTATGATTTTTTGATAAGTATTTCTGTCGTTTATGTTCTATTTTATAATTTTTACATGTTTTGTGCATGGTTTTTGTAGCCAGAATTTTTAATAAATGGGAAAAAAAAATACTTTTTTTATTTATCATAAAATTTAAAACTCAATATATATTATGTGTTTCCTCCCTCCCTCCTATAGAACATGGTTTACTCCTTCCTTTCCTCAAAAAGACCCTCCACACAGCATCCCCAAGATGGCGTAGAGACCCTCAAGGAAATTATTTTCCTCAAGGCCTCCTGTGTGGAGTTGATAGAAAAAAAATTATATGATCAGTTGTGGGAAGTGCGTCGACGGGGTATGTGCGCTATCAGGTTTTATGAACAAACTAAGCAATTTGTAACTGTGTGGGACATTTATGAACATACAAAATACTAAGCCGGTTGCAGTTTACTAGTGCTAGATAGCTCTGTGCACACTGATGTTATTCTGATAGCCATTGTATTTTCATGGTGATTTTTACTCCATCTCAGGGGGCACACATTTTTTTCATACATTTTCATATACCTTACAGTTGTTGAAAAGCATCCTTATTGGTGAGTTAATAGATATTCATGTGATATTTTAGGACATAATAACAATTTAATAAACCTAACCTCTCAACATGTAGAGAGGAGGTAAGTGCGTCTATACGTGGAGGGGCAAGCACGGTACAATGACGCGCTTGACCTTAGAAACCTTTTTATTTAAAGTGAATAATTATAAGCATAAAAAAATAAATTATTTTTCAAATACAATGGGTGAATTGGCCGGTAACCAGATATCCGGCGTAAATTTGGGAAGTTAATAAATTGCGATTAATACATTTAAGGGTCCAGTATAAGACCGCGTATTCACCGCCGTTAGGAATTTTAGGCCTCAAACTCAAAACCACGGACCACCACGATCCGGCAGCAGGATTGGGGAAATGTGGATAATGTAGACCACGCCGGATTAAAAAAATGTTCATCGTATTGATGCAATACGAAACAAAAAACATTTGCTCTATATTTTTTTCGTTTATTCGCTGTGTAACAATAAATTAATAGAAGCTTGACAGACTTAACTTAGCAGTCGGAAAAGGGAGGATTTTTTGCCGCTTACTGCAAAGTAAAGCAAGTCGATCTGTTGGTATAGGTTAGGGTAAATGATGAGAATATGTTTTTTTTTTAATTTTGTATATAATATATTAATAATTGACAGTACCCATACAAAGTACCTTTCACAAAATATTTTTTTTTGTTACTATTTACGTATTTATTTCTTCACATCATAATCTTTTATTTTTGCTTCGGAAATATTATAGAAATGGGTAACGTGGATCACCTGCTCAGAAATACTTGTAAGCACAGTTTTTGACATAGGGAATTATTTTCATGGTTTTTGAATCAAGGAATCCGATTTTCGATTGTCCACTTGTGGATTCAAGATGGTTGAAATGAATTAGATGCTTTTTTATATGGCTGTTCTTTCAATGGCTTTGGTTTTTATTAATGGTTAAGGAATCCGACTATTACATTTAACTTAGGAACCAAGATGGCGGATGTGAATTAGATCCCGTTTATTAAACGGGTATAAGAATTATTTGTCTTTTGATAATTTTTGGGATTTCGAAACGGCCTTCAATATTGTATACTAAACAGCAGTAAAAATATAACATAGGTAGATAACAATGATTTACAACCCACTCCAGATGCAGACAATAAGCTTGAATACAATTCACCAGTAGTTCAGTCAATGAAGGCAATAAGAAAAACTGAAATTTTTGCAGGTGAATAATACCTATAACAGGGAGTATTTTCACAAAAGTCTCCTATCTTCCCCTTGCCCCTCTCATACGAAAAGTAGACCAAATATGCTATAATTTGAAATCAAATACGTTTCTAAGGACTTAATAGTGTCCGAGATACAGCGGTTCTAAATTATGCAAATTTTTTGTAAGTTATCATTCTTCGCTATTTTTTAGTGTTTTGGTCAATTTTGACAGTGAAGGAGTAATTTTTCGGTAAAGGTTAATCTATACTTTATAAAGTAGGCTAAAGATGGTACAAATTGAAAACAAATTGGTCTCCAAGGACCTAATATCGTCTGAGATACAGTTGTTCTAAATGAAGAAAAATATTCTTTGTTATCCATTCTTCGCATTTGATTTCAGTGTACCTCCAAACACTTTAATTCCGATTTTGAACCAAATCGGTAGAGAACTCAAAATTCAAAATGAACATCGAAATTAATCAGGTTGACATTAAATTTGACATCAGCACCCCCCTAACATGACTTACGCCGCTTTCTAACCAAATCGGTGTGAATATCTAGAAATTCAAGATAGCCGCTAAAACTATGGATTTTGATAGGCACAGATCGGCATACTTATATATGCAGTCGGGGGCGTCAAGATTGTAAATTATATGGGCACAAAAATGTTAAGATTTTTAAAATAATTCGTTCATTCATTAGTTTTGCTTTTGACAGCCTGCAAAGATATAATCTTATAGATCTATACCACGTCCGTCAGTTTTTTTCCAGTGCGCAGGTCTTTTATATTGTGCCGTATAATAAATTAATCACTTTTTGGACCATCTTAAAGAACGTTGCAAAGAAATGTGATTACAACAAAAAAAAATTGAAAATACGTAATTCCTACATTCCGGTGGCAGTTTAACACCTCTCTTCCCAGCTATTCGTCATAAAACAGACAAAAATATCGAATTTCAAATCGACGTCCGCTCGCTCCGAAGGGCTTCTCACAACTGATTTACTCCGGCGAAATAAATTGTTTTATCTACAATCGCGCGGGCCGGAGATTCTCATAGGTTTTTGTATGACGGAACTGAATTTAAAAATTCCTGAACTTTGAGGGAATTACAGAGAAAATCTAGATTTACTGAATTATTTTTAATAAACGCTCTTGGTTCTTGATCTTATTTACTCTGAGATTGTGGAAAGATTTTAATTAAATATGTTTGTAATGGGTGCAGTTAACATAACGGCGAAGGCACTGTCGAGCGTTTTACTTAAAATTACAGTAGATATTTCATATATAATGTAAAAGATTACAGTTTAAGAATTTACGTCACTGAAAACCTTAGACACTTTCGTAACTTTCTGTTAAGAAGTTGCAGATAAATTATGTGTTGTATTGCTTACGTTAGCATACTGCGAAGTGACGTTTAGCGCCTTATTTGAGACTGCCCCCTTAAGCACTCTCATATTGTCAATGTGTTTACGGTATTCACAGAATTTATGTGACTGATTAAACTTCGACCAAAGTCAAAATTTTACCCTCAGTTGCTTTGTGGATGTCTGCAGAGTCAGTACCTATAATACAGTGAGACTAAACTTTCAGTTTCTTATTTTTATTAATGTTCAGGTTAGTAATAACTTAAGTGCTAATTCATTCACTTGAATCTTTAATTCATTCACCCATAAATGGATTTTTATTTCGAAATAATGTTTTTTTATACAAAAGAATACACATTGATTCTAATAATGCAGTTATACCCACTCTCTATTGCAATTTTAACAAGCATGTTCAAAAATAAATGTTTGCAACCACTGCTCCCCTAACTACACTGCAATTACCCTCCGAAATAGTTAAACCCTACGTATTTGCTTGTTTGTAATTATATCGCACAACTCCAAAAGTTGGCATTACCATTTTACCTTATTCATTATATTATTCGATTTTTGTATTTATTATAAAAAATATATATAATAGATAGAGGCACTTGCCCTATTTCAAAGGGTAGGTGTTTCTAGATGACGGCTTTTACTAAAATGATTATATTACATTCTACAATGCTCTTATGGTTCCCCACTAAGGCTATTGATGAAGAAATGTATAAATTTTAAAAATATATATTCTGTAGCTATCATGTATAAAGGCGGGTCTCCTGTGAATGTTTTTTCGAAACATTACACAAAAACATTTGTTTTCATACTCATTCCGTCTCCTGCTAAAATGTTTTGTTTTGGTTAAAAACAAAACATAACGTTGAGTTCTAGAATAATCTTTTGAATATACTACATATTTTTATAGGTTAGAGTAAAATATCATTGCTTTGTTTATTGTTTGAAGAAAAAAACAATATAAATATAAATGAATGAGTTTATCACAATGCGTCCTTTAAAAAGTTCTGAATATGAGGGCTGGAATACTATTAGAAATAGCAGACAAAATAAGAGAAAACATAACAGTTAAATAAATTATTATTACATAAGAAAGTTTCTTATAATATTATATTATAATCTCGCTCGGTACACATAACCTAAAAAACCCATCCGATTTAAGCTATAACTGACGAAGTATCGGACACATGGATAGACACGCACGGTGCGGTGGTTATTAAAAAATTAAACAATCCCTTCCCCCTTTTCCCTCTTCACCCGCGTGGGGATCGCACAACAATCAATTAACCCAAGGAATCCAGAAAGGGCCTTAATAAAAATGAGAACAATGCCTTCATGATTGTCACCACCAAAAACATATGTTACTCACATGAAAATGATAAACAAATTATTGCAATCAACCACGTTGGCGCCAATCTAACCTGGTGATTTACCACCAGTACTTCTTTATCATTTTAAATTTATAACTGAAAAGAATTCTGTAAGTATAAAAGTTTATTTGAATATATAAATTTGCCAATAAAGCATCCAATGACAAACCACTTCCAAGAAAACATTAAACAATTTTGGAAGGAGGTCAAAAGGTCCCGGAATGGTCCAGAAAGCGGATGTGTGAAAGTGATAAAATCAAAAGATGGACAAATGTTGACGAATGAGAAAGAAATAAAAGATGGATAAAATACTTTGAAGAGGTCTTCGAAAGCAACCCGAGTGATAGTGATTCCAGTGGCGAGTCAGGTATGAATGACGATGGGGTGAATGTTCGCAAATTAGCATGGATGAAATTAAAAGATCAATTAAATGTATGAAGAATGGTAAGGCTGTTGGTTTCGACAATATTGCTGCAGAATACTAAGGAAATAGCCGTATAATTCTCACATGGTTATACAAACTTTTTAACCATTGTTTAGAGGAGGGTTACACCCAATTAGATTGGATAAGGGCTATGATCATGCCTCTATACATCGAATGTGGAAATCACAGGGCTATTAGCCTGCTAAGTTCAGTTGGAAAGCTGTATGGTAGGATATTGATTGAAAGGGTACAAATGAAAACAAAGGATAAAATATGGGATGTGCAAGGTGCATTTATGAGTTCAAGAGGGTGCATGGATCAGATTTTCTCGTTGCGTATGCTCACAGAGAAGTTTCTGGCAAAAAACCAGAAACTTTTCTGTGCTTTTGTAGATCTACAAAAAACATACGACCGAGTTGACAGAAAAAAGTTATGGAAGTTGTTGTCCAAGTATGGTGTGAATACGAATCTTATACAGGCAATCGCATCTCTGTACGAGGGAAGTGTTGCATGTGTTAGGACAAGGCTGCGTAATGTCACCGTGGCTATTCAATCTATACATGGATAATGATGATGCGGTGCTGATTGTTAACGGTATGGAAGATTTACAGTCCCTCGTATCTTGGATGAACGAACTATGTATGAAGAATGAGCTAATGATGAATGTAAGTAAGTCATGGTGTTTGAAAGAGAGTACGAAAACAGTGTGCAATATAGTTGTGAATGATGAAATACTCGGAGCAGGTCGATGAGTTTGTGTATTTGGGAAGTAACTTTGAGAGATGGAAAGACTGATAGGGATATTGAAAGAAGGGTGAATGCAGGAAACTCCATTAACGGCGGACTGAACGTGGTTGGCGCAAACAAAACGTTGTCCAAAGAAGCGAAGCTAGAAGTCCACAATGGAGTGCTGATACCAACCCTGATGTATGGCAGTGAGGCATGGAACTGGCAGAGGAAGGACGAAAGTAGACTGAATGCTGTAGAAATGAGATCTCTGAGACGAATTTGTGGTAAAACCATGTATGATCGCGTGAAAAATGTTGAATGCAATGAGAAAAATTAAGAAAGGGACGCTTAGATGGTTTGGGCATATAGAGCGAATGAAGGAGAAAGGAGTGTAAGGAGAATATATGATGCGAATGTGAATGGAAGAAGAAGTGTATGCCAAGATCGAGTTGTTTGGCGGTCCGTCCTCTCTGCCTACCCCTGTGGAGAAACGGCTTGATGAATAGAGTTAGTTAGCAGAATCATATTTAACATAACATTTAATTAATGCAATCTTCACACTGCGCTATCTTTACATTGCGGAATCCAAAAACTACAAATCTTCGAGGTCCATTGTCAGTTTGACATGCGGAGTGTTTGTCGCAGGAGTGGGATTAAAGTATACGTAAGCATGATTTGTTTGTAGGGAAGGGAGAAATCAAAACATTAATTTATATATACAAAATCATTTATTGTAAGAACAAATAAAATTTTATAGGTTTTACATTACATTACTCTTAAAAATATTATGAATATCTAGTCTAATGGAAACACAATTGCGACAATGCGTGGAAAATATAATATGTCGTAAAAAATTATATATTAATTTATATCTCTATGATGAATGCAAAGGTGAAGGAAATTTACCTCAACATTACGTTATATTAATGGCGTTGCCTAAAATCTTTTATCCTTAAAGTGTTTATTGATTTAGTTGCCATTTAGCAACACATTATTAAAAAAAGGATTGTATGTTTTCTTCTCACAAAGACTTCAATGAAGTCGTTAAAGATATTATAGGCAGTTTAGTAACATTTTGTTAAAAATAGGAAAATTTACAAAACAAAAGAGTTTGTGATCAATTATTTCACAGTAGTCTGTCCTTATGCATCTAATAAAATCTTGGTTACAAAGTAAAGAATTAATCGTACAAAAATACCAACTGTTTATTATTTAACTCGACAATCAAAATACACACTCAATAACAAAAGTGCCCAAAAACATTCACAGGGTGTTTGAAAAAAATATTTCACAAATGCGAGAAAAACAACAAGCAAAGTATACAGCGGAATTAATGAATAGCGACTTTTAAACTGATATCATAATATTATTGCTTTTGGTTAGCACCACATATTATTATCAGAATATGGTTCCATTGTACTAGACGTCGGGTTAACGCTGAATTACGATTACGGTGCTAAATTTGTGTCAATAACATCTCTATATGTATTGATATGTTGTCTAGACTGGCATTCTAGAATCCATTAAATATGCAGCACGTCCAATTACCTGATTGCTCCACAAGTCTATACATAAAACGGTCCAGCATCTTTTGTGGAAACAATTTATTTTCGGATTAAAATTTCTGTTGATTGCAGTAGTGATTTATTTATGTATGTATATTTAAGTGGTGTGAAATATTAAATTTATTTTACAATGTTTTGGAAGAATCCATTCATAATACCGAGGCTTATAGAAATAAAGATGGCAGTGTCCAAACTACAATCCGTGTTACTATTTTTTAAATATGAAAAAAAAAATCATTCATGATTATGTGATAAAATTGAACATAATTATAGTTTTAAATGCTTTCTAAGTAAATATTTTTATATCCAATTTGATCCGTTTTGTATAAAACCATTTATTTAAATAGAAATGTCACCATTTTTTTCCGGACATTGCTGCCTTTTTTTCTATTTCCCTCAATCGGCAGATTTAAAATAGTTAACCCTTGCCTTGCAAGCTATCCGGTTTCAATTATATACGCTGTTATTCATGATACGCAGAAAGAGATAATATTAAATGTCAACAATAAAATATTAAATAAAACAAAAAACAACGTAATACATAATTATTATTACATATCTTCACTTTTTTGCCATAACATAATCCATTACAAAAACGGATTATGGAAAATATTATCTACTTCTAGATTTCTTATACCGTTCAATTTACAGTTTGCATTTTACTATAATTATTGAATTCACAAACAATAATATTATCTCTGTCAAATAAGAAAAAAAAAATCTATTTAAATAAAATTAATTAGCAACAAAAAATATTTTGCGAGAATTGAAGGTCAGGCGGCCTTGTAAAAGAGAGATTTACAATGATTCAACCAACACATATAACAAATAATAGGTACTTATTTATGTGTAAGTAGATGGAAGGAATCAAAGTCCCGGGGAGACATGCCACAATTAAGTGAAACAAATACTTCCAGAATAATAACGGAAGAGTATTTGTATGAATGCGGAGGAAGCGAGGAATCTTCCAAGGCAGAAGTGTGAATTCCACCATCTCTGCTTTAACTTCTGCAGCAAAACGGATCGACGGTTATTTAATTACATAAGTTATTACAATAACATTGTAAAAAAATATCTGTTAAAATCAATAAAAGTCAATAAAATGTTAAGGGATGGTTATAAAAGTCCCGCCCGACGTTCAAAACATCGCTGATATTAATATTCCTGCGATTCAAAGCTACAAACACCAATGCAGTTAACAAAAAATTACCTGATCATCATAAATACGTGAAGGCAAAACAAAAAGTTGCGGCAATTTTATTTCAATTCTGTCATTAAACATCTTTAGAACATCATGCTATCTTTATAACAAGTTTGCGCCTCGGTAAGTGCAGCTTTTTAGATGGGGCGAGATCAAGAAGGGGCGCAATCTTGAAATGGTAGCAATACAAATGTTGACCATTTTATACTTGAAATGCTGATGACCAATTGATCAAACATTTCATTACTCGTGTAATTTTAGTGAAACAACATCAACCCAAGTTTCTCATATAAATTGGCAAAGTTTTTGATATGCCCTCACGCAATGGGTGAACGAATAATAATCATAATAATAAAGTAGTTTTAAAAAGCTGCATTAAAAAAAAGCAAAAATAGTGAAAAATGACCTGTCTATACATGCCTGCATTATGTCAGTGACACTTTGTCTCCGTTAAGTGCTAAACGTAAACTTTATTTAGAGTACTCTCCCTTACAAAACTAAACCTAACAAATGTTTCACTTTAAATTTTCCGAACTATTCGATTTAAATGACACTATGTTCATTACAAGCTAATATGATTTATAATTTCCCGTCTCTGTTTTAACTATTCAACCGAGAGTAACGCACGTGGAAGGGGGAAGAGGGAGCCGAAGATGTTACCTTTACAGTGGTAAATCTGTAATATCTTCAAGTCTCGGGACTTCCTCGCTCCGTGTGAAGTATTACCCTTGGCGACCCCTCATTTTATAACTCTTTTCTAACATCTTCCCATTTCTAATAACACTCTGCACCACAGAAGTCACTAAAGTCTATAGTAGGGAGTCTTATTGTGCTGTGCTTGTGTTGGGGCTATAATCCAGCTTTCTGAAACAACAAAGAGAAGAGTATTATAAAACCAGAATTTCGTTAATTCAAACCCTGATGAAAAGACACAATTCAAAATTTTTGGTAAAAAAATTTTCTTATAAAATTATTTATACATACATATTTATTTAAGGTATGCACACGAAAATTTGTCTACGTAATTAAATAAATTGATTTCCTCCAAAAATAAATTTTGACAGGCGCCTGGCGTGGCGTGGGGGTAAAACGCTGTAAAACTTTATTAAACGATTATACATCATACTAATTCATATTATTATTTCGTAAATTTGAATCTGACAGGCTGGGTTAGCTGGCTAGCTGAAAATTTGATTTCCACGGGTAAACATAGTATTATTAGAAATTAACTTTAGATATACGAATTAAACGACCCGCCACAGTGATCAGCTGCGAAAATTCAATTTAAAGGGAAATACGTTGGTATTATTTCAAATTTACTTTGAATATCTGAATTAAAGAGGAGGCCATGCCAGAAATCAGCCGCAAATTTTTGATTTATAAGGAAATACTGAATTTGACGGGCCGGCTATGGAACTTGACTTTTCAGCGTTTTTTTTTCTTTCTAATTTAGTTTATTCGTAATTCAGTTTTTGAGGTCCCGTAGATTTCAAATTAACAGAGTTCTTATTGTCAATGCTTCAATAAGAGACAGTAGCTCAGTATTGGTCCTCTTGAACAAGCGATCTTTCAAAGCATGGAGTGCTGTGGGAATTCAAAATGTTTACAAGAAGGTTACGCAATCCTGGAAAATGTATGAAGAAAAAATAAACAAAAGGTTATTGAAATTAAATTTAATGGGGAAAACTCTAGCATGACAAAGTGAAGAACATTTTTGCAAAGTATGTAAAAAAAAATTATGCTAATGGGAATAATTATTGACAAAAACATATGGGTTATTAAATCATTCTTTATAAGGATTTGGAATAGGACTTACCACTTAGCTGGTGAGCAGCGCAATGTTGATCTCCTTGACCATCTTGACCCTGTGCAGCATCTTGGAGAGCGGCTCTTTGCCCAGCGCCTGCGTGCTGTACCACACCGGGCTGTCGGGCACGCAAGAGCGCTCCGGCATCAGGTAAAATACGTCATTACGAGTCTTTACACTCTCCGGACTGCAAATGTTATATCGATAAGAATGAATGATTTAAGATTTTCCCAGCTAATATTATGCTACACATTTGACCTTTGGAGTTTTGAACAATGCTCCGCTCCCTGTTCATTCTTGAACCAACATTTCGGAGAGCGTAATAGTGTCCATTATCATTAAGAAGACGAAGATCACATTAAGAAAGAGGAGGAAGAGCGGCATGGCTCAATACCCCAAAAGTCAAACATAATCAATTAGAAACATTATTTTAAGAATACATAGACATTATCATAAAATGAAAGGGTGTTAGTTGTCCACAATGTGCTGTTACACCACTGATAATGTTGAGAAGGTGTATATATATATATATTGTATTAATAAAAACATAGAATTATGTAAAAGAAGAAATTCTGATATGTTGGAAGCTGTCTTCGAGTCAAACAGCTACCAAAACTGTTCCCAATTTGCCTGTCTGAAACTCGAAATAGCGAGAGATAATGGTAATATTTAACAGTGACTGCTTACCATTTGGAGAGGTAAAACTCATATAACTTCACAGGACACCTGAGAGGATTTTCTTCATTTTCTTGCTGCTCATAAACCTTCTTCTTTCGAGAATTGGCCTCTGGAAAATGACGACTTCAAAGTAATTCTCATAAACATACATCAATGTAAATTAATACCCACATACAGTGAAACTCTTTCAAGAGGAATATGGCTTCGCTGCCTGTTTCATACATAACTTAATTTTGGATTTGAGGCCAAAATACCCATCCAAACTTAATAATAATAATAATCAGATGATTTGTATAGCGCCGTTTTAGTGAAAAATCACCTCAAGGGCGTTGTATTATATATTATATATTTTTTTAATTAACCCCTAGGCATCGGGAAGGATCTTAATGAATTGGTTGCCTGGAACGGCATGAATTTCTGAAATGTTGGCTCTTTCTTTAAAAAATTATGCAGCTCCATCAAACAGATTTTCAGTTACAAATTTTGTTTTATTGCATTCTTAAATGTTGAATTATTTTATATTTAAATTTAATTTTATGTTTTTAGTCTCTGATTATGTGTTATGTATTCTTAAGTTTGAAGTATAATCTACATGGTTCTCATAAAGCTGACAAAGGATATCACATATCTCAAACAGTTTATTATTAGCTATATAAAGATAAGAAGCACAATCAAAATAATGTGCACTGCAATAAACATAACACAGCTTCTAAATGTAAACAGACGCCTGGCAACAGGACCACACGAACACATTGAGGCGCATCACGAGACTGTATGAGTTGGCCAAAAAAGTTCAATGAGATTTGAAAGCTTCACTGAGATTTCAAAATTTTATTAAAAATTGACTGTAAGTAAAAAGGTATCACTCTTTGCCTTCCATGGTAGAAAACCTTCGGTTTTATAGTATGAATCTTTTACTTCGAACATTTACTAGTCAATTAACTCAATATTTGGAGATGAACAGGATGAATTCTCCATACTGCTATAACTACATATGTACTTGGTCGGATCCTCCGGGTTAAAGGTTTAGTAAATATCTAGTACGGATGAGAAGTATTTTATTAATTTTTGTTTTAAATTATGAAGGGCAATGAAAAAAAAAAAACAATTTTTATAATTTTAGGGACAACTTGGAAAATTATTTGCGGGGTTTATTGTTTTTTTTTCAAAAATTATCGTATTTGCTATGTAAATATGATAACATAAAAATATAAAAACAAAACATTTAAAAAAAAAACTCTTTTTCGGGTCGATATTTTAAATTATGTACAGCTAATTTGTGTTCCAATGTAAATTGGTCATTTTTAATTTAATTTAAATTCCACCGTAATGCTTATATTAATAGTTTTCTTTGATTTTATATTTTCAAAGTAGACAGGGAAAAACTTTTTTTTTCAAATCACCGTTAGCCCCCAAATAATTGTTAAAGGTGCCTCTAAAATCGCGAAAAATCAATTCCTTTAATGGCCTATATTTCATAATGTAAAACAAAAATAAATAAATTACTTCTAACCCGTACTAGATACACTACACTTTTTGATGAAAAAAAAAGATCATTAGGTTTAGGTGAGTATTTTGGCCTCAAATCCAAAATTAGTTTTGTATGAAACAGCCGTTACTTTTCAGAAGTTTTCCAAGGGACCGGGAAAAAAAAGTGGGAAGTTTTTTTTCTGTTAGTATTGCACCTACACAGCGCAAATATTATTATATATGTAATTTCGTAGGTTAAGTGAATATAAAATATTTAAATTTTTTCGGCTACAAAAATATCACTTGTAAGTTTTACTGTACAATAATATTATGAAGCGTTGTCGAGTTTGTTTTTTTTTATTGTTCTTGATCTTATAAGGAACTCCAGTCCATTTTTTTTATTAATGTTGGCGTTCTAACTTAATTTTCGGTTTTTTCTTAAAGTTCGTTTTCATGGTTAAAATAATTGTTAGTTTCAATTTTTTAAAGCCCACCAAAACGCACGAAATCTATGGCTTGTTGGGTGTGATGTCACATGAGTAGTCGGATTGGCGGTTCAATAGGTGGTAATCAATATTGTATGCATTTCATACAAAACTTAGAGATCTTTTATACTCAAATTTAAATGCTTTTATTTGAAGGAAACATTGCAGAATGTCAGCGTCTCGTTACTATTGTACGTACCAAACTGCAAAAACACGTTCATATCCGCAACTGATTAACAATTTATCAGCGTTCAAAGAAAGTCCATAGCTCACATTTGATCCAATCCAACCTAACCTAACCTAACCTAACCTAACATTAACTGAAATACGTATTATGATACCACCGCATATCTGATATATCGATACCGGGTCCACAGATATTAGCATTCTGATGGTTCCGAGATATTAAAAGATATTCTGGTATTCATATCTATTGATTAATGATTTGGTAGGTGATAATAATAATAATATTTTGATGATTTTTATAGTGCCATTTTGGCGAAAATCACGTAAAGGAACGCAGTACAAATGTTTTTTTTTCCCAATATGTATATTTTTTTCATTATTGAAATTGAATACAATTTAATTCATTACAATATTATACTTCTCTTTTCAGCAATGCTTGTGTAGAGAAGCAGAGTGTACATATTGCGTTCAGATCGTTATATATTTCCACAGTAATGATTCCTAAAGTGTTACAAGAAGATAAATGAAGATAAGAAAAGTGCTTAAAATAATCAATAATAATAAAAATAAAATGGTTTACATATTAAGGAGTTGGCGGTTTACTAAATAGAAAAAATAAAGTGAGTAGTGACAAATTTTGATTTAGAAGTTAAAATCATGATATAATATACGTAATGTACAATGTGACGTAGGGCATTTAACATATAGCATAACGGTACTAGTGGTATCTATTTCATCACTAACTATATACAGTCTATCATATCGATAATAAGTACTGGCGTTACTAGCGTTCTCCATGTATTCGATATTCATCGTTATCTAATATTAATAAATCTTTGGTATCGATGATATTTTAATTAAAATTATTCCTTCGGTGTCAACAATGGAAAAAAAACTATGAAAATAGCTAGAAATGACAAAATATTACATTTTCAACCATTATGTCCTAGACACTATTAGGTCTACAGAGACCATTTTGATTTCAAACTGTATGCAAATTTTGTCTATTTTAAAAAGTATAAAATGGTTTATGCCGAAAAATTAGTCATTCGGGATTAAAAATCGACAAAAACTGAAGGTCAACAATTTTTTGTTTTTATCTCGGCTACAAATCCGGAGGTTGTGGGTTCAAATCCCAGCGTGCGCATGTAAATTTGATTTAATTAATCTGCATGGTTTTACAATTAATTCATTAAATATAATATATATAGTATATTTATGGTGCATTCCAAAGCGAAAGATGCTTGAAATGGCTTTAGCCATATTTAGTGCTTAGATATTAATAGCCCGGTACTTCCCCACCTTCCTCTTCCCCATCGCCTTCCCCTCCCCATACCTTTTACCCTCACAACATACCCCGATAAAGGATATCATAGTCCCACTGGTTTCGGACAGTAGGGACAACTCTGCGATATTCGAAAAAAAAAAGGAGTGTCAGGAGAATTCATAATGCGAAAGTACATGGCAGAAGAATTAATCAATCAATGCAAAAATAATAATAATAATAAATAATAATAATTGGATGATTTGTATAGCGCCGTTTTTGTGAAAAATTGATATGAAAAAAGCCTTATGAAAACCCACTATGAATAACGTAATACTGACAGACTAATATATCAATATTAGGTAATATCACAAACAGGTGTGATACAAAGTATTCTAGATGTCAACAAAGCTTTGCTGGCTAGAATTTTTTGGATGCGATTTTAACCTTTAATGCTTTGAATTTGTATGAGGGGTAAATTAGAATCGCTTGCGTTAATAACAGATTAGATAACATTTTGTATTTCGTGAATAGTTGCCTCTGACAGTTTTCTGCGCAGCGCATGCGCCTCTCACGGACTTGACATTTACGAGAGAAATACGCTAAAATTAATAGGTTTGAAACATTGATTTACGTTTAATGGCTTCAAATAAAAATAAAAATATTATGCATTACAAGAAATAATAGGTTTGAGGTATCATTAGAAACCTCCCTCTTCCAGAGTAACCGAAGAAATAATCACCAAAGAAACTGCCACCAAAGACATTGTTGGAATGTGGAAGGGGTATAAATTATTACATAGACAAATTCGTTAAAATTCCTATGAATGTATTGAATTTTCAAGCAGAATCTCTCAAGTAGTCGCAATAAACAAATATAATAATTTTACAAGTGAAATGAACACTGTAAACAGCGAAACTATAAGCCATAAGCACAATAAGCAGCGGGAAAAACCCTTACATAGTTAAAGTTGGGCTCGAAAACTGCGCATGTGACATCAGAAGCAGTGGCACCAACAGAACATGGTGTTTTGATGGTACAGTTTTTAATTCACTTTTATATAACGATTTATAAAATCTACATATAATTAATTAATACACAATAAAAGTTATATATTCAAAATCGGCATTTGCTGATCTATACAAATATATTTTTTTAAAGCCTTTATATTTTTCTCTGGAGTTCCTCATTTCTCGAAATTGTAAAGTTATTATTATGATAGGCATGTGACGCATTGATGGACAAATACATGAATAATACAAACGCCAAAGAAAAGTCAACCTTAAAAACTTTAGTTCACTCATGTCATAATTCTATGGTTGGTTAAATTATTCGAAAGTGCGTTTGTTTACCTACTTTTGGTCTCACGTAATGGGCTTCAAAAAAGTAACTTTATGACTTTGTTGAAAAAAGGTTCATTTCAGGTATGTTTCGACACTAGTTTTGATTTATGATGCTTTTACCCCCGAACTTCTAAAACCTTTTAGATGGGATGCATATTTTGATGTAAGTCAGTAATAAGAAATGTCACAAATTTTATGATTTTCAGCAAAAGGGGATATTTTCGGGTATATTTCGCCAGTGGTTTTCTTTGTGATGGAATCACTACGACACATTTAAAACTTTTTAAGCGGGAAGCACTTTTAGCTGTAAAACTTCTTATCTGGGAAAAAATCGTTTTTTTTGTATGGAAATTTCAAGGGACCGAAAAACAAAACTTGTTAAGTGAGTTTCACTGCATTACTTAGGTTATGACATATTGTAATCAAATTGAAAATGGAGCTACTAACCAAGGGCAGACTGTGGTGGGTAGAACCTGAGCAGGACGTTCCTGGAGCCAGGGATCTTGGCGGCTCCCGGCTGGTTGGGATTCCTCTTCCAATGTTTCATTATGTGCGAGAAGGACAACTGCATGTGTTCCTCTGCTGTCTGTTAGCAACAAACAAAAGAGATTAATAACGGTAGAAATGTTATAAGAAAAATGTTTTTGACAAGTTTCGTAAAGGCAGATTACAATTCTTGCAAGTTTTTCAAGCAATCTTTTCAATGTCTCTCATTGACAAACTCAGTGATCAGCACAGGGATCTATTATACACAGACTTAAGTTAGCCTCTCAGAAGCTGGGCAAACTGTACAAACTGTACAAATCACGCAAGCACTAACTATATGCATATCTGGCATTGCTCTATAGATGGCTAGTGCTGCACTACTATTGAGTTAAAAGCCCCCACATATACCTGAAAGAAGGAATTCTTAACACCGAAAAGTTGGGCACTACAATTATGGGATTAGTTATGTTAACAGACGGATCGCAACCTTTGGTATGTAAATGTCAGGTGGGAATGTTGCCTTTAGTTTAACAGCATTTCAATGGAAAGATGCTGTGGGGTTAATTTAAAAATGAACTTACCACCAGGTTAAAGTGTTTAGTATTGAAGAACATGAGCGTAGACAGAAGGACGTGCGGTGAGTGCGCTCCCAGCTGTTTGCTTTCCCACAAATGTTCTTCTTCTACTCTCGTTACAATATATTCTGAAATACAAAACAATATCAGATTACAAATACAGAAAGCTCTAATTTCATTAGGTATAAATCATTCAATGGAAATATATGGGGGTTTTTATAATAAAAATAAGGAAAAGGAACTTACGCGAGTCATTATACAGAACGGAGAACTTCCTGGCGACTTCATCGAGGCATTCGGTAAACTTTTCATAGTAGCTGTCCGTGAAGATGTTGTCTATCCGACCATTCTCAAACAAGTATTGTTGTATTCCTGGAGTGAAAACATTCAATTATACTATACCCCCTGATAACAGAAACAATGCGTGACATGAAAAATAGAAAATATCTAATGCAAATTTAAGCACAAGCGGCATCAGTAAAAATGTTTTAAAATCGAAATTAAAATATTCAGTTTCAAAGAATAGAGAATATTGATAATGTGAAAAGCAATACATAGAATCAAATTGGATCTAATTATTATTCCAAATAAAGATTAGCCTTTTTTTAGAGGTTTAGGCAGATAATGTATAATAATGTCACTCAACTCTGTTTTGACTCACACTCTGATATTTGATCAATTTCAGTGGATGTATGAAAAACGTTGGGTTACTTCAGGCACACAGACACGCCCACAACACACTTATTCATCTCTTCAGTGGATCAATCACACTTAACAGCTCAACTCAGGCGGACTCGACCTGTTACATGGTACATTAATTTATAACCTCTTGACTAAGGCAGCCTAGATGTGTGATAAGAGAGCATAATTTATCTATTATCATAATTTAACAGCTTGACTCTGACCTATGACAAGGTAGATTATTTTACAGGCTTGACCTGTGACAAGGTAGATTACTTTACAAGCTTGACCTGTGACAGGGTAGATTAACCTGTGACAAGATGGGTTGCTTTACAGGGTTGACCAGTGACAAGGTAGATTACTTGCAGGTTTGACCCGTGACAGGGTAGATTACTTGCAGGTTTGACTAGTAACAAGATAGATTACTTTGCAGGTTTGACCTGTGACAAGATAAATTACTTTGCAGGTTAGGTTAGGCAGAAATATAAAGGTATGGAGCTCACCTAAGACCAGATAGTAGATAGTATCGGGCGCATACTCGCTGCCGTTGGGCTTGCGCACTTCCTTGACAAACAGGCACAGGGAGTAGTTGAGCTCGTCGGCCGTGAGCTGCAGTATCTCTGACTTGAAGGGTTTCCGCCGCACTGAGCTCTTCTCCATCTCCTGGTTCTTGGTGACCACCCACTGCTTCCAGGCATTCACGCCAAACGTGTACTGGAATGGAGAGATATAATATAGCTAATCAACAGCGAAGAAGTCAACTATTCAGAGACATTCTAACCTTCAAGTGTGTGGACTTGAGGTGAAATATCACAAAACTGTGCTATATAAATTAATGTTTTTTTTTTTAATTTAAGTTTACAAGAGAAAAAAGTACAATTCAAAAAGTCCCGATAAACTACTTTTTTGTAGTTTGTCTAACGGGAGCTTGTTATTTAAAACATAAAATTTACAGACAAGGTTACAAAATATGTAAAATAAAAACATTAAAAATAAGAACATTAAAAAAAAAAAATAATAAAAACATAAAAAACATATGTAAGAAGCTTAAAACATAAATATTTATCAATAATATTACTCTAAAATATTTCTGCAAAAATATATTTAAAAAAAGAATAAAATAAAAAAATAAATGAAAGCAAAAAATCATAAATAAAATAATATTTCCTTATTTCTAATACAAATAGCTTCTTTCAGCTAGCCAAGTTTTCAATGTGTTGTTAATTAATGGTTTAGGTTTAGTTTTAATACAGTTTTTTTTTATTTCAGCGGGTAACATATTTATACAACTAGGAATCATGCAATCTAAAGTTCTTTGTCCATATTTGTTTTTATGCTTAGGAACCATTAATCCTTCATTAAAATTGAGATGAGTATTGTAAGTGTGCTCTAGTCTATTTGTATTCAATATAGGGGTTATTAATGTGTTGAAATATAATTTAGTACCACAGAATTGATCTAAATGAAAGAATTTTGAGACTCTGATAAAAGTATGGAATATTATGCCTTTGTTCGTATAAAGTTTAATGAGCTAATAATTTAACCAATGAATTTTGTACTGATTGAACATGATTGATGTTTGTTTTACAGGAAAGTCCCCAGGCTGTAATTCCATACCTTATAACAGATTCCGCTAATGATAAATAAATTATTCGAAGTGTACAGATTGGAACAAAGAATTTAAATTTAAATGACCTACTAACAATTGATCTTAATCGTACACAAACCTTATTTATTTGTAAATCCCACTTAAAAAATCAATCAATAATGACACCTAAATAAACATATGATTTCACAAGTTCAACATTTTCACATGTACACGATGCAGGAATCCCATCGTGTAAACAATCTGAAGTATGTGTTTTTATTTGCATTAATTTAGTTTTTTTTTGCATTTATAATCAACCCAGAGTCATGAGACCATTTTAAAAGTTCAATGTAGTCTTTTTGTAAAAGGTCCATACATGTTTGCAAATCACTGCTAGAAATTACCAAAGCAGTATCGTCTGCATACACAAAGTGCTTTCTGTACATATCTAAAAATGTATTTAATAAATGATACATAAATAATATACAAAATTGGACCTAATAATAATAATAATAGTTGGATGACTTGTATAGCGCCGTTTTTGTGAGAAATAACCTCAAGGGCGCTGTAAACCTAACCTAATATGGAACCTTGAGGAATGCCTGCCATAAACTTATTTTTTTTACTAAAGTGTTTATTTAACACATTCATTGCTAACTAAAATTCGTACATATTAATGCCATGCTGAGAACATTTGACTGAAAGGTCGAGCGAACTAAAGGAGTGTTTACATGAGCATAATATTGTATACACATCATAATTTACTGTTTTTTTTTTAACAACCGGTATGAATGACGGATCTATTCAAACTGCCGAACAGTGACAGTGCCTAGCGCTGAGGCTAGAAACGACTCAAAACCACATGGCTGCGTCTGTTTTAGACCGGAAATGGAACAGACGGCGCAACGCGCCTCGCGCGTTGCGCGCATGTCGGTCAAATTACTGTCAACGCGTGACGCGCGGTGTCAGCAATGAACGTGTTAATAGTTTCAATTTCATGAATCGGTTGCTTAAGTAATTTTCAAAGAGTTTTAGAAGTTTTCCTCTAATTCCTATAATTTTTAGTATTTTAAGTAATTTACAATGGTCAATAGTATCAAAAGCCTTGGAATAATCTATAAATAAGACTAACAGCGCCCTTGAGGTGATTTTTCACAAAAACGGCGCTATACAAATCATCCAACTATTATTATTATTATTAATGTATGTTTTTTACAATTCAATTCATTATTTATTAGGCTGGCAAACTTTTGAAGTAGCAATTCAGTGCTCTTTTTTTTTAAAACCGTATTGATTGGTATCAATAATGAAAAAATCTTCCAAATATTTAACTGAATGTATTTTTCAAGAATTTTGTCGAGTGATGGTAAAATACTGGTCTGTAGTTACCCAATACAGAGTGATCACCTCCTTTATAGATAGGTCTGATAATACTACATTTTAATTAGTCAGGAATTTTTGCTTGAAATAATATTCTATTTACAAAATGGGTTATAATGGGATCTAAGGTTAAAATATGTTTTTTAATATCACTCATCCTGATATTATCAATTCCTGGAGAAGAGCTTTTCATTTGCCTAACAATGTTTTCTATATCAGCCACTGTGGCTCTTGGTAGGTACATGCTTTGAGGCACATCGTCCAGTTCAAACCCAGCTGTCTTGTAGTTGCACTTATGTAACATATTGCAAAAAAACACCTTCAGAAAAATAATCAACAAAATCATTAGTTACATTTTCTTTTGTATGATCTTTCATCAGATATTTGGAGACAACTTCGTCAGTCGTTTTTGCATTTCATTCCTAAAATTTTATTACACTCCTCCCACGTTTTTTTTTAATCATGAAAATAGTTTTTAAATTTATCATTATAGTATGTAGTTTTTAATTTAACTAACAATTTATTTAAAACATTTCTAAAAACACTTATATTCTTTTTCATAGTAACTAACAATTTATTTAAAACATTTCTAAAAACACTTATATTCTTTTTCATAGTATTTGTTTGTTGGAGCATTTTTCCAACGTTTATATAAAAAATCTCTTTTTTTAATCTTATTGAATGCATCAGGAGATATCCAATCATTTTTAGCAAAAGGCCGTGTTATGTTTTTTACTTATCACAATTGTGCTATTTTTATACAAGTCACGAAAATAAGTTTTAATTTTTGAATAAATAATAAAACAGTATTTTACCTCTACAAGTGATTTCCAATCATAATTATGAATATTATTATCAATATGTTTTTGTGATAGAATCGTTATGTTATGAGATTTGTTAGAGTTTGCCCTTCTATAGAGTTAAAGTGAATATTTACAGCCGTCGTGTGGTGATCAGCAATATTATAATCACATATACATGCGGAGATTAAATTCACGTCTGCGGCTGCTCCGACAGATTGCTTTCCATTTAACCTAACATTACAAAAAAGTGGTCAATACGCGAGTAGTTTATTTTATGTTGAACGATCAGTTCCCTGGTAGCGCCATCTGTGCATTTGATTACATAGTTATTTGCTAAGATATTTTCGTAATTTATTATGATAGGATCATTTGTATTTAATAGATTTAAGTTAATGTCGCCAAAAAAGATGACACTTTCATTTGAATTAATATTGTTATTAAACACAGATTGTTGAGATTCGGAGGTCGGTATATAGCTAAAAGATTTAAAGTGTTATTATTTGGAAGTGTCAATATTCCAAAAACGTTCTCAAAATATTTGCGAAAAGGAGAGATTATTTTTTGCATATAACAAAATACCTCCTCTGGATTTATGACTTCTACAATAGTGATACGAATTATATCCAGGAATATCATAAAAACTCACAAGTTTCGAACGAATTGCGGTTTCGCACAGCATAAGTATGTCAATGTGATTAATACAGTTTTTAAAATAAACATGAAAGAGGTCCCAGTACTTGCATATTGACCTAATATTTAGTTCTACACAAGTTAGGTTATTCGTTTCATCTTTCCTAGAAGTCTGCATTTGAATCCATTCATTCAAATAATTTACTTTAGAAAAATTTATACCTTTGTCATCATCAATTAGTGGACATTTTTTAACTGAAAATATCCACTTGAAATCCTACCATAAAATAAAGCAAAAATAATAATAATAATAATGAAAAAAATAAAAATAAAAAACCAGAGTATGTAATTGTATGTGTAAAAAACAGTTATTTTGACAATGAGATGATATGCCAAAGGTGTATTGTGGTTGCGCTGGTTCATTGAATTCTGTTATCACAAATTAAATTATTACCAATTGATTTGCTCAAAATATGCAGGGGTAAAATAGGGAAAGGTAATGATGGAATCAAAACGACTTACCCTTTATCCTTGTTTCGTCACAAGACTCTTCTTTGTGGTGGCACTTGAGCACATAAATAAATGTTCAACATAAATTACAGACATTAAATGTCTGCAGCGGATCACACTAACGAATACCACGGCGGTGTAGTAAAATAATAGCATTGATAGCATAAAACACAAGACGAATTGCGTTGCGAGTGCGGATGGTGCGTGCTTGATGAGATCACAGGTGACAATGTGTTGCGAGTAGAGTCGATGGATTAGGTATGGATTACAATTGGGTAGGTTTTATTAGGATGCATATTATTGTGCAAATCAACTACTGGGCTATCCGAATTGAACCGTAACAGGCGCAACCATCTTGTATAAAATTAAACAATTTTAGGGCTGTCTGTTCCAAAACCGTGTGCTAAATTCAAATTTTAACCGTCAGTTAAAGTAACTCGTGTGTTAAATAGGACCACACAATGTTTCAACTATACATTTGCTGAAGTAATAGTTATTAGTGTGGTCAGTCGAGTCGAGCAAGCAGAATATTCCTCCAAATTGTGAGAAAAAACATGGCACATCATTTTTTTGTGGGGCCACACCGACGGTTAAATTTGATCTCTGGTGAAATACAAACAACAACTCGGCTCGGTTTAGTGAGCCAGATCACTAAATCAGCTCTTTGTAGTGTACCGGTTCGGCGAACCGGCTCGATTGAAAGACGGTTCGCGTCCCCCCGCACCATGCCCTCTCCCTCACTCCCTTGGCCCTCCTAAAGACGTCCTTAAGACGCTCTTACACAATACTTTTTTCATCCAGTTTTCATGTGGATTGTCTTTACAGAGTGCTGATTTAGTGATCCGGCTCACTAACCGAGCCGCTTCGCCCACCACTAGTTTGTGTCGCACTTGTATCTAGAAAATATTCTTATATGGCTGAATATATCAATGGCGCTGACAGCTTTGTTCCTACAAAAATATTCGTGTGAGCATTTAAAAATAAATGATTACCTATTATATACAATATTACAGGGAGAAAAATTATTTGCCTTTCAGTAATTGTAATAACATATTGAATTTATGGCATTGCAAATTTCGAGATTTTTCGACCTACGATATCGCATCAAAAATTCAGAATCGTCCCAAATAAACATAACATTTTATTTTCTTGAATAGTTTTTGGGATATTATGACGTGTTGCGTTTCCTCCTCCCGTAGCCAAAAAATACCTTTGGCCGTGAAATCTAATATATTATTATTTATGCGTGGTCGAAATGTTTTCGCCTTTCGCTGAATACATATTAGTGGATGAGGAATTCATTGTCACTATCATCATCTTCTATAATATTATTCATGAAATAAATCGTAAGAAACATCGAAGCGAGCAATTCCGTCAATAGAACTGTCAAATATGTCAAAATAGTAACTATTGGTTTTCGGAAAGTAAAAACTAAAGTTAGAAGTGACGTAAAACAGGCAGTTAAATTGATTGAAAAACGCATTTTGGGGAAATATAACTTTAGCACGTCGTTTAACTCTTACATTTACTATAGCATGCGTTGAAACAGACGACCCTTAGTAATATAGTTAAATGTATACATTAAAAACTTGTCATGAATTTGTTTTATACCACTTAATATATAGTATATTTGCACAAGTTCCAGAGTGGGAGATACTCTCAGTAACGCCCTGGTGAAAGACCACCATTCAGAATTGAAACGTTGCTTGAAATAGCTTTTAGCCGTGTTTGGTGACCAGATCTGAATAGCCAGGTATTTCCCCACCTTCCTCTTCCCGTTCCCCTTCCCCTCCCCAATACCTTCAGCCTCACAACATTCCCCAATTGGGAATGCCATAGTCTCACTGGCTCCAGACGGTTGGGAGCAGTTGGGACTCTTGTGCGGTATTCATATAAAAAAAAAAATACCACGGTATAGTGAGCGTTGACATATCACATAATTGTGTGAATTAAACTGAATATCGTCATTTATATTGATAACCAAAAAACCATAATATAACATAATATTCTAAGTAAAAATATACTTCCCGGATAATTGCATTATTACAGATGTGAAAAAGTTAATATTCGATGTTTTGTTGAGCAATCGTGAGCATTTTTTTATATACGTTACAATTGTGTTTATCGTTTGCTCTACTGTTATTATTATTGCGATTTTATAAAAATTTATAGTATAATACGGAGGTAGAAGTTATTTGCAACTAATCACTATCAAAAGAAGTCATTTTTCCTAGATTAGCGCAAAATAAATCAATGATATATGATTCAAACAAAGAAACCTTCAAGGCAGAGCAATAAAATGTAAGATTCTTGGCTCTGTTCCCAGAAATTATAGATTTAAACATAATAAATAATAAAAAATGTTACATGCGTATATCATAAAAAAAACCCCATGACATACCATATGTATGTTCATCCTGAAAATGGTGAATGAAAAATTAGAACATTTTTTTAAACCTACTCTACTACATATTCATTTATAGCTATACAATTATAACTTTGCACGGTCATGGGAGGAACTGAAGAAAGAACAAAATATTCAATATCAAAATCTACAATAGCAACACCACCAAACGCAAAGTTATGGTTGTTAATTGGTACAAGGTTTTCGCATTACGTACATACTGCGAAACGATACTTTTTCTGTTAAGATATTAACAACTTCACACCAGATTTTTTTTTAATCATTACCAAGACATGATCCCTTGGAACCATAACGTAGCGTGAGAGGGATCAGGGTCCACTCAGCTCACCTCACAATCCTAAATGACATACCACCCAACAGTTGGAAGTTCACTTATGAAATCCCCCGTTCGAGATTTCCACACCAGTGCGGGACCGAACTTCGAGTGGTTAATAAATAAACGAATAAATGTTAAAAATCAAACCAACCTTCAAGCACATATTGGCGTCGGGTTTCTCCTGAGGTTCCCTCGGGGGCTCCGCATGAACGGGCTGCGGCGGGGCTGTCGGCTCGTGCCTGCGGGCTCGCTTGGCGCGCGTGAGTGGCGGGGCGGGAGTGGGGGAAGGGGGCGGCAGGGCCCCGCCCCGCGAGCCCCGCTTGCGCCCCGCGGCCGCCGCCGCCGCCCGCTGCTGTTCCAGGATCATAAGCTGGTGGTGGTGTAGGGGGGAGTTGTCGTCTAAAGAAGAAGGGTGCAACACTGGGGGAGGAAATAAGTTATCATAAGATTATTTAATTACACATTAATAACATTTGCGCACTAAATCAATTTAAAAAAAACCTTCTGCACAAAACAAATTGTTTGGGGTATCCCATTCAGAATGGGTAGGATAGAAATGTTTTTACAGGCAAAATAAGCATTGAAAAAACACATTGCCAAAATACCATCTACATTTTTTACTCTTACTTTTTATTTTTTACTAAGCTGGTTAAAGTCTGTCGGGACGTCCTGTTACACTCTGTATTTATATTAATGAGCAAGTAGCATTCTGCTATGCACTCATATATAATTTCGCAATAAGCCAATCCTTTCTTCTCTCCAAATGAGTTTTAAATTGATTTATATTTGAAGCATTAATGATATGTTGTGGGAGTTTGTTCCATGCTTTCACTGTTTTATTTGAAAGGAATTTTTTCTAAAGATTGGATGGAAAAGGTGTTTTACATATCTATCATATAAAATATTATATCTATCAAATGTGTCTTACTTCATTTCGTTCTGGTGCAAAAATCCCTCTCATTTATCTTCAAACGAACGTAGATATTATTATAATATGATGTCGGAACTCACTGGTAGGCATGTTGGGATGCGAGCTGGGCGTAATGGTGCTGGCCGTCATGGCGGATTCCAGATCTACGGCGGGCTCCTCGTACTCCGTGGCCATCTTCAGAGCCATCTGCAGCACGTCCTCGCCGAAGGCCGAGTTGCCAGTGTCCATGGGATCAGGGCTGAAGCCGCCGTCGGCCGGCGAGGCCAGGGCTGAACGGGCATCGGTACCAACAAGTTAGTATAGTGGTAATAGCGAGTGGTATTAAATGGATGAAGATATAAATACTAAATAAAGTGCAAAAAAATAAATAAAGTGCATCATGCTTAGGAAAATGGGAGATAGGTTGCATTATATAAAAATCATTTCCGGGATGTCAAAAGATAAGACATTATTATTTATTCCTACACTATTATCCCCCACATCCCTCCGAGCAGTGTATGCAGTGAGTAGTGTATGCACGGGATAGGGAAACTCTAAAAACAGATATTACCATCACGTTTTCTTGACTGTCTTAATCAAAATTGTGTAAAAACAGAATAGGGTATTTCCAAAAAAGAATAATTAAAACGGAATTTTTATTTTATTTTAACATACAAGGGTTCTTTAACTGCAATCTAATTTATGACTATAATGGAATGGAATTTAATATTTGTTTTGAGGAAATCGTCATTTGGATATCATCGAACCTCCGGTACGTTTCCAAATATAAATAAACACAAATCCTCGAAGCTTATCTTCATAATACTGAGGAACGATGATCATTTTTATATGTCAAAGACAAATTACACTTCTAGGTAGATTCATGGATAAATTATACCGGAGTATATCTGTGGTGCCAGAAACAATTTTCTAATCTTTAGTTAACATGGTACATATCAGCGAAATCGTCAAATTAGTAAGTGATGAGTACAAAAAGGCCCGCAGTTCAAGGGTTTTCTACTACTTCTTCAGTGTTCATTTTAGGTTCAGAATCATGATTATAAAGTAATATATATTATGTAATTCACATCCATGAAAATAGCAAAGAATGCTTCGGTATAATTAGCTTGCGAGGGTCTCGAAGTGTACAATGTGGGCCTGCGCAATCTGGTATACATTATGAAGACCCGGGAAGAATGAATGTTTAATACGAATAAATAACTACCTGGTGCATCTTCTTCAGATTCCGAATCACTCTCGGCCTTCTTCTTCTCTCCGGCCACCATCTCCGCCATCATCAGCAGCTCTGCCTCAAATGGATCCGTCGGCATCTTCTCGTGGATCTTTTTGATCTCCTTCATGATACCGCTGGCCGTATTGCGCGTGGTCGGGATGAATACGGGAATTGGGATGGGGAAGGGAATCGGAACTGGAATGGGGAAGGGCACGGAATACATGGCCATGGGAGCTGGGACATAGATCGGAACGGGAATCGGGATTAGGATCCTCTTTTGAAGATGGTCCTCAGTTTGGCATTCTTTATTGACCATGTTTGGTTTGCAAGTTATGCCTTTGGTTACCATAATGGGTTTGGCAAGGGTGCTCATGTTCTTTACTTCTTTAGGTGGGGCAGGTTTGATAATGACGTGGTTGTAGATTTTGGGTGGCGGAGGGGGCGGTGGGGTGACTGGCCGGGGAGGTGGCGGTGGGGGAGGGGTGGGGGGCCTCTCAATGGGAACGGGCTGCAGTTTGCGCTGCTCTCTCTTGCCCTTGCTGCGGGTGACGCTGGCCACCAAGGGCGGAGGAGGGTTGGGAGCCGTGGCTAAGGACTGCACGGAGGAGATCACCGGCATGCCGCTTGACCGCTGTTCTAATGCTTTCACTTGCACTTTAGCTGGAATAAATTTAATTTTTTATTCAATTGTAGTTATACAATATAGAAAAACTAAGAATATCCTCATATTACAAACTGAAATTCTAATCTGATTTTGGTATCATTTTCTCAGAATAGACTTAAATCTTAATAGTGAGGTGACAAGATATTACCATAGTTATTATGGTATTGATATTAAGTCTCAAATAAACACAATTTAATTAAGTTTAGTCAAATATAATATGAGTTGTGGAGTTGCAAATCCTGCTTCAGAAATTTCTGCTGATTTCGAGGGTTCCATGACAATTGAAGAAAAGTGATAAAAAGTGAAGGAGAAAACCTAACCCAACCTATTATTTAATCATTTTCTGGTTTGTCATTTTTCTGTTTTATCCGATTGAGTCACAAAAAATAGTTTGGAATATATAATGGTACTGTACTACTACTCCTTGTGGAGTTGAGGGTCCTCCTGGGCGCGCCGGTCGGAACGGCCTGCTTGGTGCTGGCGTCCCCCTCCATCACCAGCGGTGTCTTGCTGTACTGGCCCTGGAAGGACATGACGCACTGGTACGTGCAGAAGTTACGCACCGTCGCGTCCGACATGGTCAGATGATACTGCGCTTGGGAGTTGCGCTTGCATTGGTCGCATTTTATTCTGGAAATTAATTTTCATTGTTACTAGATTTGTTGGATTCATAGATAACAGAAACAATGGAAGATACGGGATGGAAGTGTGCCGACTGTCACTGAACTACAACCAAACTGCACAGACTATTAAAGCGACTATGCAATGAAAGTTATGCATTTGGCATGAAGGAAGAAACAAAGCTGTGCATAAATGTGATTTGCAGTAGTTTGGGTGAACGATGTTGGTGACATGATGTTGGTGACATGACATATTATCAATGATTGTATTATTACATAAGATCTCCTAACTGTTTGGGGGATGACAACTTTTGCCTGCAGAATTGCAGACTGTCTCTCTCAGGACGCACGGCTCCCAGAGTGGCATCTACTAAGTCCATCAACAGAAGAGATATTTGGAAGATGGGGTCGAGCCCAGATAGATCTGTTCGCTTCGGTCACTGTTCACGTAGTACCAACCTACGTCTCTATTGACTCTAGCGATTGCTTAGCCTGCTATCCCAACGCATTCAGTCAGCCTTGGGACTACAATCTAGCTTGGGTTTCCCCTCCGCCAATGGAAACAAAATATGAATTACATTGGTAGGTAAAATTATTTTACTTTATATTGAATCCAGTATGTGAAAAACTTTTGTAGCATCATTTTTTTCATTCGTAGTTTTATTATTTAGGTTTCAAACCCTCGAAAATCTCTGGGTTCAAAGCCAAGGAGCTTCCAGTTCTGCCACGAGATCCTGATTATCGTTGTCTATTTACGATGACAGTGTTGTTACAGTTGCAAAAGTGTAAAGGTTTTTCAAGGGACCATAAAAAATACCTTCTAATGTTGGTTCCAAAATACGAAAAAGGGAAAGTGTGAAAACGTTTTATGTGGGAGCCTTATATGCGGGTTTTCCTGTAGTTAAATGCCAATACAGATATGTTAAGAGACAGGGTATACGTTCCACAGTACATAATGTATAGGAAAATGGTAAACAGGTTCTATTTTATGAAAAACACTGCAGGGAGGTAAAAAAATATTACACATTATTGCTTATTTTTACACTATTATTGGGTAGTGGGTGGGAAAAATCTAGGATCCTAATAGGAACAGATATTGCCATTGCGCTGTTTGAACCGTGTTATTTCAAAACTGAGCAAAAAAAAAGCCTGTGTATAAACATAATCGACTGTACTACCTTCTGGAAGACACGGCAGTCACCGACACTTGATACAGTGTCAGACAGTTGAGTGAGCACATCATCATGGACTGGCCGTTGTCCAGAGTTCTCTTGATCATGTCGAAGTTGTATTTCTTGACCTTGCACCAGTCGCAGGGCACGATGTGGCGCGAGTTGCTGATGTACACGTTCATGCATGCCTTGGTGCAGAAGCAGTGGTTGGCCGTGTCCGTGTAGATCGTGTAGCTCTCTGATGATTTGCGCTCAAAGTATTTATTGCACCACCGGCATTGATCTAAACAAAATATTTTAAATCAATTGATGTGGTATGACCCAAAAACTCAGTTCACCGTGCTGCTGTTTCAGGCATACAGATTTCTGCTTTGTAAATTAGTATTGAATAAAAGGAAATACGAATACAGTGAAATATGACGGTGTGTTTTCATTCGACTACTGTCTTGTAAAATGAGATATGGCAGTTTGTCTTTCAAGGACTTCTTTTTTACTGCTGTGACAATAAGGTCGATAGCAGAACTACAAACACATAACTTGATGAAGTTCAGATTTAAAACAAATTATTCATTAAAAGTTTAAAAAAAAAACTGATGTCAGTAATGGCAAAATGATTTCAGTAAAACATTATTTATATAAACATCAGTCATGAATAGTGACAGAAAATTGGTTGAAAATCTTACCGGGGAAAACATGGTTAACAAACTTAAAGGCAGCGAAGCAAGGTTCAGAGCACAGCCGCACAGAACTCTTGTTGTCGATGGCCACCTCCAGCTGGGTGGGCTTCTCCTTGGAGCACACTGCACAGCGAGCCCACACGGCAGGTGGCTCCGGATTCTTGCTCATCTGGTCAAACCTCTCCACGCAGAACTGCGAACAGAAGTCTTTAAACTGTCCCTTGTCTCCCACCGGTGCGAGGAACCCTTCGTACCCTAATGAGATGTCTCTCTGACAGTAGCAGCAGATCTTCAATCCCTTCTTGAACTCTTCCAAACAGCTAGAACAGCAGAATTGGCGGATGTCGTAACCAAAACGCACGCAATATTTGCCTAAACTTGTTATTGACACTTCATTCTTGCAGTTTGCGCAGTGCGAGCCATGCTGATTTTGGTATTTCCCCAGACAGCCTTCGTTGCAGAAGTCCATGGTCTCCCAGGAGAGGTTCTTATCATTGCCCAAGTATGGGGCGGAGCACTGAGCGCACATCCTGAAGAAGCTTTTATCCCGATCAGCTCTGGCCGATGCCACCTGCTCCGGTGTCTTGGCTACCATCTTATTACCAGAGTCGAGGTATTTGTCAGTTGCATTACTGATCACTTTCAATTTAAGCATCGGTTGTTTGACTTTTAATACCTTTCGCTTCTTGACTCTGTAAATGCTGGGGGTGGATTTTTGCAATGCCGTTACACAAACGGGAGAACAAAGATATTTCAGTTCTCCTTCGATAGGAACTTCGAAGAGGCACATCTTAATTTCTGTGCAAGTCATGCACATAGCTTCCCTTTCAAGAATTTCCTGGACGCATTTCTTTTTCCTGCTGACGGAGTGCTTCTCCTTGTCTTCACCGATGAAAGCCTTGAGGCAAGTTTCTCCACAAATATACTTGTCGACCTCGTCTGATATCTTATAGAAGCAGTCTGTAAGGGAGCCGCATTTGATGCAGGCAATTTCCGTCGGTCCCACTTCCTTGATGAATACTTTCTTCTCCACGACTATGTAGCTATCGTGCACTTCATTAAACAGTTTTCTACATTCGGTGGAACAGATGTATTTTATATCGCCTTCGATGACTAATCTGAAGGAACACATTTTAGATTCGATGCACTGTACACAGGTTTCTTCTATTTTTGAGATTTCTTGGATCACATTGTCTGATAAGTTTTCTAATTCCTCGGTTTCTTTATCTTTTTCTCCATCTAAAATGTAAAAAAAAAAACATGTAATTCAAACTTATCGCAAACTTAACACACATGTTAAAATTTTATTGACAATGTGTAGAAATTTTTTTCGCCATTTTCATGCGAATAACGCGAAATTCGCAATTTACATGTAAATAACTGTGAATTTTCATATTTTTCTAGTGACGTATTTTAAAATAAGAAAGTTTTATTTTTATTTAATTTTACAACAGAAAAAATACAATTCAAAAAATCCCGATAAACTACTTTTTTGTCTAACGGGAGCTTGTTATTTAAAACATAAAATTTACAGACTATATTTTTATAGAATAATATTGTATGTTATAAATACTTCTTTATCCATAGTTTTAACACGTTTGAATAGCCATAAAATGGAACGTGGGTAATTTCATGTTCCAAAAGGTAACATAACTTTTTTTATAAATTAAAAAATTTCACCACTTGTTGCAAAATACTAAAAAAACGGACATATGACTTTTATTGCAAAATACTACCGTTTTGGCTGAAAAATAACCCCATTTTTTCAAAAATAACGAGAATTTCACCAAAAATATTGCAAGTTTCATTGGAAAAAAAAACTAGAATTTTTGGTCTCTAACAATGTGCAACCCATCTAAAAGAAAAATTATCTCACCCATCACTGGTAGACCGTCATCCAGGTCAATATCTTCGTGTAAACTATTGAGTTCGTTCTCTGCACTCGTTCCTTCCTGATTCTCTCCATTCTCATCTGTTGTCATCTCTCCCTTCATCTGGCGCAGCCTGGTAATACCATCATCTTCCTTGTCCCCCGAATCTGAAAAAATATATATTATTTATAACCCTAATAGAGTACTGTTAGCATTGGGCAGTGTAAAGGGTAAAGATATGACAGCATATCATAAAACTTATTCCAACCCCGGAAATCTTCCGGTAACAGTTCTAGCCATATACCTAAAGACAAACAGAGCACTCCAACCCGGAGAAACTCATGATCAATGGCTAAGTGGAAGGCAGGAGAAGTAAAGGAAGATCACCGATGCGTTGGACTGAATAAATATTGCATGCATCTGGAATGTCAGTATCCATGACTTTCCGTGCAGCGCAGGTTCATGAATAGAGGAGCCTTGCTAATAGGGCAATTCGGGTGATGGTTACGATCCTTAGCAATGGGGCAGCGACTCAAGAAGAATAAGATTGTATTATTGTACCTGCAACCAGAGAGTCAAAGGCGCTAGCTGCGCTGTCCGCTTCTTTGGAGGTGTTCTTGGCGGCCAGCGCCCTCCGCTTGTCCGCCTCAGAGATCTCGCGCTCTGTGTCCGGAAGAAGGCACACCTCCTCGTCTGCTCCCTGCCCCTCCGTCAGATCAGTCACGTTGGAGTCGTCAACTAGACTATCATCTGGAACGAATATTACTAAATAATAATAAAAAAAAAAAAGTTAATTTCTTTGGCGCAGTTTTGTGAAGGTTCACTTCAAGTGCGCTTTACACTAACTAACCTAACATAATTAGAAAATAACAGATATATATGAGGTGTGTTCAAAAGAAAAGGTAAATTTTGAATTTTCGCAGGCTGTGTACTTTCGATTATTGGTTTTTTTTTTTGTTATGTTGGTACACATACGTTTATCGTATGTTAGCATTATCAGCCATTTTGGATTAGTGGTTTGTTTTTGACAACTGGAAAGGTTAGTCACGTTTTTGTGTGTTCTTCGATTTTTACTTTTGAAAAAATGGATCAAAGAATATGTATTAAATTTTGCGTTAAAAATGGAATAAAGTGCTCCAACGCACTTAAAATGTTGACTGTGGCATTCGGCGAGTCTACTTTGTCTCAAAAAGTGTTTATAAGTGGTACAAGCGCTTTACAGAAGGCCGAGAAGATGTTAATGACGATGAGCGTCCTGGAGTTGCAATCATGTCAACAAACGAAGAAAACATCGAAACAGTCAAGAAAATGGTTTTGCAAAATCGTTGAATCACTATTAGGGAAGTTGCAGAGGATGTTGGCATATCAATCGGCTCATGCCATGCAATTTTTTCGGATGTTTTGGGCATGAAACGTGTGGCAGTGAAGTTTGTTCCGAAATTGCTAAATTTTGAGCAAAAGCAATGTCGCATTAGTATCGCTGTTTCGATTATTTGGCCAAAAACAACACAGTAATCATGCCTCAACCACCGTATTCACCAGATTTGGCTCCCTGCGACTTTTTCCTATTCCCGAAACTGAAGAGACCAATGAAAGGAAAGCGTTTTGCCACAATTGATGAGATAAAGTCAGAATCGAAGAACGAGCTGATGGCCATACCGAAAAGCGCATTCCAGAAGTGCTTCGAGGATTGGAAGAAGCGCTGGCATAAGTGCATTATTTCTGAGGGGGATTACTTTGAAGGGGAGAAAATGGATATTGATGAATAAATAAATACTTTTCGAAAAAATTCGAAATTTTCCTTTTCTTTTGAACACACCTCGTACATGCAAATCAAAACTATGACTTAAAGCATTCATGAACAGCAGACTCACTTACATGAGCAATATAGAATATTATTAACAATTTAAAATAAATTAGGGGTATAAATAATCAAATGTAAAGTACAAATAACAAAAGAGCAAGAAAATATATACAAATACTGTGAAAATCTTTTATCATTCTCATTTAAGAGCTATATTTTATATTTCTGTTATATGCGTCGTTATAAGAAAGAGGAAGAGATTACAAAGGTATCAGCGGTATCCCTTCCAAACGATTGTTAAGGGTCTAAAAAATATGTGGATTCACATGGCTTCTAAATTAGGCAATTTTTTCATCTTAGTTTTAGTTATGTGTTATGTGTTATGTGCTGGTTTCACTGTATTGCAATTTTGGAAAAAGGCATCTATTTTTGGAATACCACAGTGATTGACGGTGCATCGATTGGGATATTCGATGTAAATAATTTTCAGTAAATAACTGAGTGTTTACTGAAACAGCATTTCCCTTGTTTAATTTTGATAGAAATGGTTGAAAAAAAAATGACGAATGTTGCCCACTGACAAGGATGAGCTAAAAAGAACTGCCGGACCCATATGGGTTAACATTTGACATTTGAGGAAGGCTTATGTGTAAAGCTGGACGCTAAGGGCTCATAAAAAATAAATACTAATGATGGACTCACCAGGCACTTCGGTATGGTCTTCGTCTATATGGGAGGAGTCATTAACATCATCATCGGCATTCGTATCATCATCCATGTTGGACTCTGTATCGAGATCGTTCACGGCGCTTCTCGTTCTTCTCTTTCTGCTGTTGTTGGGTTTACTACTGCTGTCATCTTTCAGGAGTTCATCGAATGGATCCAGTACCTGGAAAAAAACAAATAAGTCAATTTTTAAATATTGCGAAAGCTAAAAAATAGACGGTCTGGTAATGTGGTGTTGGCAAAGCATTCTCACAACACCATACAGCACCGGACAGCCAGGGGTACCAACCTGTCGCCTTATATTGCTTACCTCATTATTTATAGCCACGAGGACTGATAGACTGATCAAGTTTCATAAGCATTCGAAACCAGTGTCCGCATATCTTTACGCAGAGCAGGAATGTTATTGAAGGAACCAAGAAATATTTTCTTTGCAAAGATAGAAATATATTACTATTTTGAGGCACATAGCATAGAGTTATACAATAGAGGCGCTATTGCGAATATAATATCTCATCGGTACGGGTTCCACTATGTACACGCTAGAGCAGTGTAATGGGGGGGGTCTGTCACCGAATAGTACGGAGGGCATTTTGTCACAAATCATAAATATACACATCAATGGCACATGACGAAAAGTTTGATTTTTTGGTTGATTGAAATTTAAAGTTTTGGAAATGTTGTGTGATGTAATGGAATATCGGGAAGTAAATGTGGAAAAAATAGTAAAATAGAGGAATATTGGCCATATCTTTTTGAATATTTATTTTTTTATTACAACTGATGAAAAAACAGATACCTGAGAATCGGTCTGAGACATCTCCGCAGATTCAGGTGCACTTTCAAACTCTGGGTTTTCTCTATTATCTTTTTCCAGTTCTGCTGAAGTTTTTCCATCTGTATCAATTTTCGCTGCATCTGAAAATGATCAATAGTTATATAGTGCTTACTCAGGTGATTTTTCACAAAAGCAGCACTATACAAATTATCCAAATATTTTTGGGTGATAAAGATTTGGCTAATATCAATGGTGCCATTTTTGGGAATTATAACCTCAGATGATCAAAGGATGGGAAAAGGATACCTATAAGAGCAAATTTTGTTAATTTAATGTCTGAAGAGTTCAATATTTTTTTAATGATATATAAGCAGAGGGTATTGGATGGTATTGTCCAGGAAAACATAAAAATGTATACCCCACCATGCTCCAAATTATATGCCTGTTAGTGTGGACCGTGTAGTGTGAAAAATAATCACTGTAAGTAACTTTAGTAAAACAAAATATATGTCATTATTATCACCCAAAAAGTGAATATTATATTATCAGCGATACAATTGTTTAACAAATTATACATTTATAATTTTTAGGCAATGTTTCCTTTAAACTTAACAATAAACCATTTATAGATGTATGGACATAAATTTAAATTAAAGTGATTTTTGTCAATTGTTCAGTTATAAAATGGTAACCTTTAAAAACAATCACGGTTTCTAATAAACTGATTGAATAACTGTGTTGTTCAATTTGAAAAATATCAGTAATGAATATAGAAAACTTGTTTTCCCTAGAAAAATAAAAAAAATCATCTGATCAATCAATCATTCCCTAGATCTCGAATAGATATTACCATTTATTGTGGATTATAATTATGTAAAGTCTTACATTGAATACATATCATTTAATCTGTCAGATCAAAATAAATATACAGGAAACTTCCCTACACATCTAACTTGGAGTAGATATTTAGGTTCCATGACAAAACAGAACAATGACAAACCAGAACATTAACAAAAAAGTAAATTTAAAATAAAACATACCTAACATAATATTTTATTGTGTTGTTTTACCCGGTTACTGATATTTTAGTGCTTCTGTGGAAATTAAACCTGCAATGTTCTGACTTCAAGTCAAATGCACGGAACATTTGGCTAGGGAAGCCGATTATTAAATTTACACACCAAAATTGTAAAAAAAAAATTATAATTCTTACCGTCAGTTTTGTCACCGCTTTTATGTTTCTTAGTTTTATCAGATGATTCTCTTTCATCTGGACACTCCTCCGGTCCATTTTGTTTTGTTCCTTTCCCTTCTACGCTGTTTCCCTCCACAGTCTCATCTTTCTGTAAACTTTCAACATTGCTTTCTACAGTTTTACTGTCAATCAAATTATCACCAGATTCATTAATATTGTCTTTACATAAACTATCACTAACACTATTTAATAAATTGTCTTCAGATTTTTCTAGATTTGATTCTACAATTTCGGTTTTTTCATCTGCGTCTTTAGGATCCCCTTTTTCTTTTACAGTTTCCGTGAGAATTTTGTCTGCTTCAAAAACCTTGGGCGTTTTACCATCTTCGGTATTAACTATGACCTTGACACATTCAACTTTGTCTGAAGGTTTTTCAATGGTTTTAGTATTCTCTGTAGGCTTTTCGCTATCAATATCATCAGAAGTCTCCTCACTTCCAACAGCATTGACGCTATCTTTCTCTGGCGATTCACTTTCTACATTATCCAATGATTTCTCACTGTCAACAGTTTCTACAAGGGCACTTTCAACTGAGTCTTTAACATCTTCAGGAGGACTATCAATATTGTTTTCTATAGCTGATTTATTTTTTGCGCTGACTGAATCACTTTCTCCTATATTTACATCATCAGCTGGTAATTTATCGGCACTACTTTCCCCTGCAGCCGTCAAATCATTGAATTCGGGTTTAGTTGCTCCTTCTGTGCTGTTAGAACCGATACAAGATTTAGGCGCTTCTTCATTCTTTTTGTTGATGGTATTTCCCGAATCACCAACGGGACTCTCTGCTTCGGGCTTGCCAGATGGACTGACTTGTTCGGAGTCTGGACTAACAGGCTCCAAGCCATCTGGCATGTTATCTTCACCGGCTGCCTTCGTTGCAGATGCTTCCTGGTCCTCCATATTTAGTGGCAGTCACTATGATGTCGGGCAGGAGGGTAAATTCCAATACATTACTAGCCTGCAAAAGAAATACAATTGTAAATCTTCACATGAGTCAGGTCTGCTAATAAAGATAACCTCACGCCATCGGGGTAAACCTGTGCCGCAATTTGCAATGTCACATTACGAAAACAATCTGACGGGATGAGAACAGGTTAGAATTTTTTATGTCAACAGGTATTGCATTCTAAGTCAATATACAATATCTTTATGTTTAGTTTATAAATTATTAGTAACGATAATTACAATAACCGCCGCCAACTTTTTAAATAACATAAAAACAAACGCCAAACAACGAAACTAAGAAATGAAATCCGAAGGGTGCTTCAAAGTGCGTACAAAATGACGTTACGAACGAGAGGCGAATTCGATACAAAACCAAGCAAATAACAGCGGATCCCGCGCTTATCCTCAAAGGCTTTTTGACAGCTTTACACAAATTTTCCCCCATAATTTAGTATTTTATCAATATAAACATCACATTTACTACATTAATTTTCGGGTATGAGCTCAAAAATATCCACAAATATGACAGTAAATGAAAAATTAGCAAAAAATTAAACGTTACACAGTGCGTTTGTCGAAATTTCTTTGGCGATACTTGACAGTGTGATCACGATGGAAGTACTCCACATAATAATGTATTAGGTTTTATTTCCGATAATAATATATAATTAGTAATATTATAAAACCAAATTATGCTTTATACCTGAGAGAAACTATATTTACGAACGTTTAATGCACAACACTATCGAAAAGCACAACAAACGCGACCATTTTGTAACCAAAGGCAGCGCGACTCGCGATGTTGCCAACATTAGCATAAAAGAATAGTTTTTATTTAGAAATATTCAAAACTATATAAAGTAAAAAATAATTAGTTTGATCGAGGATGATTTTTTTAAAGAAAAGATAAACATTCTGACCAAAATAGTATACATAATCCCATATAACTATTCGATTCTAAAGAATCACATGTCATTTTTATTTTCTTACGTTGGTTGAACGTCGGACGCCCATTGTGGAAATTCTTTTTGCTACTAACTTCGGGGCGTCTCTGAGGATATGCCGCAAGTCGCCAACAGTGGATAAAACTCAGGAATGTCTAGCAACATAGCAACATAATAATTTACAGCTAAGATAATGCTACGCCATTTCCCCGCAAAATAACTTTTTCATGAAATTAAAATAAGGTATATTTTTATCGAGCCTACTCTGACCAAATACTGCAATGAAACGATAATTATGTTTCACTTATTTGACCTTCCTAATGATTAAATATTTCGACCTACATTATCAAAGGTTTACAACCAATGACTTTTGAAATAAAAGTACTTATCCCAAGGAGTGCACCCTTTTTTATGAGAAAACCAATGCATTTTATTTATTATTCTACATTATAATACTATTATAGGTAAGCGAGACATTTTTCTTATAAATAACAAATGAAAAATACCTACCATATTATTTTATCTTACTATACCCACAAGTAATGAAAATTATCTGAGTACCTAATTTATATGTCGAGTACAATAGGCACCCCAAAGAAAAAAGTTATGCTATATAAAGCAAAGTTCAATTTAAATGGACCTACGCAGTTTACGATATCGCTTAAGCTTTATGATAAAAAAAATTGCCCTCCGTATCTTCAAACCATTCCATGTAAATGAATGAATTTTTTTTATAACCATTACATAATTTCTCATTTTATTAGAATTGAGAACAATTTTTTAAGAGCAATATTTAAAAAAAATCCTAATGATTGTTTAATTGGTACGTTTATATCGCATCCAATTTCTTTTTCAACATAAGAGTTTTTTTCGGTATCTATAAAAACATAAAAAATTTAATTAAAATCTGGTTGAATATTCTTAAATATCTTTATTTCTGTGGTGATAAAACATTTCATAATCGGTGGAAAGAACAGTTATACATTTTATGGCATTTATAAGTATGTTATCATTATTAAAAGGTTAATAAAAATTAAAGTGATGATTTTTTTACTGAAAGCACGAGTAAGCATTTGAATGAGATTCCTCAGATATTTTTTTTAATTTTTAAAATTATATAAGTAAAAACAGTTTGATGTTCTTTGGTATAGATAGATTATAATAAAGCATGAGATTTTTTTTTAAAACAATATATTATCAAAACAAGCCAAAGAAAGCAATTAACATTAAATTTAATAAGGGATAAGCATTAAATTTATTAGCATTGAGGTAAATTTTACATAAATAAATTAATTTAACCAATTAAGCAAGTACTGTAATACTGACAGATTGTCACTAACTTCATAAAACATATTAAATTTAATTTAAGATGTAAACACATAGTATATCACATTAGGTGTTATAAAACATTTTGTTTTGTTATTTTTGTTTGCGTTGTCAGAGAAACGCAATACCGTAGTAACCTCAATCAAAAAAAGAATTGTAAACACAGTCAAATTAAAAAAATAAATAAAGTGTTCATTATTTCTGTGGTTATAAAAATAATTTACATCAGTATTGCTTTCCTATTGATATAATACACGCGAATAAAAATATTTTGATCCAATGCAAAATTGCCAAGATTTATTTCAGACAAAAAATTGTATGCAAGCTCACCTACATAAAAGTATGAAATTAAAAAAAAATCTATTACCCTTTAATGGTATATAAATTAAGAAATATTACACAGGACAATGATGTCTTTCATGCCTTACATAAAATACTGCAAAGTTAGTGTGTAAAATACTATGTGCAATGAATGGTATCATAATAATGCACACATGTGTGCACGTTAAGTGCACACACAAAGGAATGTGTAGATGAAGGAAAGCAATTTGACTCATCTAATCATGGATATCAAAAGGGTTTTAATAAGTAGATATGAATTTTAATTAATTAATATTTATCATACTTTCTCAACAGCAAATAGTTATTTTTAGCTATGCACATCAATCAAAATAAATTATAAAAATTATTATGTATTATACATAAAGCTATAAATATTTATCGATTTGTGCTCTAATTATTTAATCAACAATTTGAGAAGCAATTTTGCATAAAATGCTTTGCATTATTTGTGTTAAATCGTTAGAAAGCACAACATTTTTGCTCCTGGCTCACGACTAGGGATAAACAAACAACTGGACCTATTTTTGGCCCAGACTCTTGAATTAAAAGCATTCTTGTAAAACAAATAAATAAGTATTTGTTTTTCATTTTTTCTTGTTGATGCTGGGCGATGTAGATTGGAATACTGAAGATGCAGACATGAGATTGTCTATGTATTGTCCCAGCACTTGGTTTTCAGATTTCAATTTTAGGTTCTCTTCTTTCACTGAATCCACCCTCTGAGATAGATCTGAAAATTTATATAAAAAGGATAAAAACATTTAAAAAATTGACTGATAAATAAGTAGGTACTTTGTTACAGGTTGGTCACCATCTCTGAATGATGGTAATACTGTTCTAAAATCAAATAATGATATGTAAAATAAAAGATGTGCATTATCGATTTTGAAGTTTGCAATAAGACTGTCAAAAATAATTAATAATAAAACAATAATGAAGAAATTATTAACTTTTAAGTTAAGTATATTGACATAATGGGTGGTAAATTATTTTATTAACCGCTTGTGTGCTAGCGATGATGGAGAGACATTCTCTAGCAACTCATTCGACTGGACTTGACTTTAAAGTATTTTGAACCATAAAAAATGCTTCTAGCATAGTAAAATATATTTTATTCGCTTGGCAAGGAAATAATATATTTAAATATTATTCTATTTTGTCGTTTCGTCACATGCATTTTATCTGTGAAAAAGATTGTCGATATTGTGCAGGCGTCACCAAAAAAAATCCAATGTTCAATGCTATATTACTATATTTTAGGGAAACCATCACATTATTTTATTTGCATTATGAAAGACACTTATTTAGCTTTATGAAAATATAATAAAACCACAAAAAATATATTTGAATTTCTATATGCAACTTTTTTTACATAAAATGAGAGGAGTATAAGTATCTATTCTGGGGAAACTACTTATGTTATATATGTACAATTTTGATCAATACAAAAGTGAGTAATTGTGAAATTACTGTCAGCTAACACAAGCCATGCAATACTCCATGTTATGGCTGGCACACTGTAGGGGTTTGTATTTGGCGGGAACGTGGCATACGAGTACATGAGGTTAATAACCAACTAAAGCGATTAATAATGCTTTCGGAAGGCGAAACAGCTGTCACGCGTAAGGAAACAAAAAATTAGATAAAGATGTCTGGCATTTTCACAAAACAAATTAATATTGTCGAGAGCAACACTCAGAAGTATCATTTCCCAAGCTTTAGTAAATCAAATAAATAATAAATATATAACTAACCGTCAAGAGTGTTCTGCAGTTCGAGAACT
Organism: Halesus radiatus; assembly: GCA_022606495.2. Taxonomy (NCBI): domain Eukaryota; kingdom Metazoa; phylum Arthropoda; class Insecta; order Trichoptera; family Limnephilidae; genus Halesus; species Halesus radiatus. The sequence continues at coordinate 229,995 of JAHDVE020006963.1, read as the reverse complement.
TGCGAAATGAGCCTGGCTTTTTCTTCTTGTTCGTCGGCATTTATATCGGGATCCAAACTCTGTGGACCACCACCCAATCCAGGGCTAGATGACCCGTTTGTGTATGAACTCGGTATGGAGTCCATCGATCTGCCATGATTTAGGTCATTATTGTCATTCGGATCGTCGGTTATTATGACTTGGGGATCATCGTCCGCCAAAGGAATATTTTCATCTTGCAGTTTAGAACCGATAATTGACATGGTAGATGTTATTGAGTGAACGGTTGTTAAGCGTGATGAGCGCTTTTCAGCTTATTAATGTGTTTTACAAAATTCACAATACCTAAACAAAAGCCCTGTCTAGCTCTGATAAATATGTCACAAAATATCGAATGACATTTGGCGATCCATAGACAATTTCAAAGAAAGTCATAGACTATATACTATTTATAGAAAGTATTTTTTATTAGTACCTTCCTACTTTATATATATATATACATTAATAAGACGCTAATTATTAGCTGGGTAATATTATCTAGGAATAACGCTAAAAGGTAGGAACTAAAAACTTGCTTACAACAAGGCATTTATTATCGCTATTCGTGGGGTTAGTCTTAAACTAAAGTTTATCTTAATTGCGTACAAAATATCATTAAAATTAGAGACTCAAGTACTTTATTCTACGTGAAGTCTTTGTTCTTAAAATTAGTGATTCACTTGTCTTAAATCTACGAAAAAGTTAATTCTTTAAACTAGAGATTCACTTGGCTTAATTATACGGGAAAGTCTTAGTTATCCTACGTAAAAGTTTTTTCGTCAGTATTCACAGAGTGACAGGGTGGAAGAATTATAATAAGAGTTCAGAGGCACTTCCCTTTACTGATGGCTATCCAGGGTCCAGAGAGCGGCTTGGTATGTAGATTCCTCGCGTTCGCGCTGGATATTCCAGTACCTCCGGGTCGGGAGTAAGTAACTAACGCGGCGATAGTCCTAGGCCTGAAACTGCCAGTTTTCTTTAGGTTGTTATTCTACATTGTATAGGCAATTTTTGTTTTTTTTTTCTGAACCAAGAACATCACTTATGAATTGTTTTTGTGTTTAATTCGTAGAACTCCATTTATTTTTTTTTAAATTTAATGTAAATCGAATTTAATAATGTTATTATTAAGTTCTGCAAGTATTTTTAGTTGTTATTATTGTGACAGCTGTTTCGGTGTTTAAGGCCATTTTCAAACTGTGGTTAATCTACATTGCGACGACTTATTTATATGATTTAATTTACCCCCACTCCTTTAAAAATTTGGATGGATGGGTAATAATTTATTATCGGTAAAACTGATTTAGTTAAAAAGCAATTAAAATTCTGAATTCTGTGAGGTTTTCACATTTATAATGTGTTTTTACTCGTATTTAACTGACAATGTTTTCTTTAAAACAAATTTTTAAAGGAGTGGGTGTAAATTAAATCATATAAATAAGTCGTCGCAATGTGGATTAACCACAGTTTGAAAATGGACTTAAACGCCGAAACAGCTGTCACAATAATAACAACTAAAAATACTTGCAGAACTTAATAATAACATTATTAAATTTGATTTACATTCAATTTTTAAAAACAAGAACATCACATTGGAATTTCAAGACTCATCTATCAGCCACTTGAGCATGATTGCGGGGCTAATCTCGACTATCTTCCCCTTGCTTCTAATCCACACATTAGCCTTAACCCCACGAGCCTTTTCGAGAATAAATTATAATTTTTGGTAAATATGCGTGGTAAACTTTCAAATGGCAATAAAATGCGTGTTTTTTTCCTTCTTTCTAACACAGTTTAAATCATATACCTCACTATAGTACAAAATGAGATAACATGACTTTTATGAGTCCGTGTCAGGCTGGGAGAAATATCTTTCAAAAAGACTCTACAGCTATTTGTTTTCTGCAAGAAATATTATCTCCCAAAAAGACTCGACGGGTTAAAAATCATTATAGAATAATATGCTGCTTTTTTTTTTTGTAGCCTGTAGAACTATTGTATCCTCATTTGATCAATGTTGTGTGTGGACCGAAGGAAGAGGGTAGGGGAAAAGAAGCAGGAAATTTAAAGCACAATAATAAATTGAAATATTTTCAGTATATCTTTTATTTGTCAAATTTTGATATCTATAAAGTGCTAGTCCTCAATGGGGTTTTCATAGAGATCATTCCTAATACCCTAATACTAATCTTTAAGCTGTTTCAGCAAAAATAAATTTATGATCTCATAGAAATATATTAGTTAAAAGATCATATATCACTTCCCAAAATTGGTAACCATCATCTTTAATATTATTATTCATTCATTTTTTTCTCAACCAAAACTAATAATAATATTAATCATAAATACTGAATGAAATAGCCAACTAATGCCTAGACAAAGCAAAGTATGTATTATTTTGTAATCAAATCATAGTTTCTCAGAACAAAAGTATTTTTCTGATAGTAGGAAAAACTTATATAAAAAATAAATACTGGAGTTTACTTAAGTGCGTAGATAAGAAGTCTTAGTATTAATGGAAATATTGTGTTCATGTAGAAATACATGTTTTTTCTATTATTATTATTTTGCTTAAATTAATTAAATTGCATGGAATTTATGTTGTAACTGCAAAGTGCTCAATGGTGGAATGGCACAGGTGATCGTGAGGGACTAGTTTATTCCAAGATACATCTTTTGTCGGAATTGTGGCAGCCGACTGAAACAAGAAAAATAAACTTCATTAATTTCTTTTATGTTCACAACAAAGGATCAGTTGACATGCACAAACCAAAGATTTCGATACATCACAATTGTACCACCCCAGCCAGGAGTACTTCTGTCCCGGTGTGACCAGGGGGCACGGTTTTGTTAATACTTGGAACACATGCTCCGAAGATGTGTGGGAGGTTGGAGTTTAATCAGCCGGTATACATGGCAACCTTGAGGTAATATAGGATGGGCAGGCATTATGGGATGGACACCCACAAATGAGAGATTTCAATATAAAGTATAAATAAACAGTATAACATCCGTATATGATATAAATTACTTTAATATTTATTTTTTCTTTAAACTTTTATACATACTTTATTTATTTTTTTTGATAGAAAGCGGTCACTTTGTGATTAGACATATTTAATGACAATAAAACAATAACTTTGTTTATAACCACGAGAATTTTATTAATTTTATTAGGACCGACCGGTAAGTTTAATTTTGGGTCGGCCCTAATAAAATTAAATAAAATTCTCGTGGTTATAAACAAAGTTATGGTTTTATTTTCATTTTACACATACATTCATTAGTTAAGAAGCATTCTCACCACAGACAAAATTAATAAGATATTGTATGGAGATACGTAATAGGTACTTTAACTATGTAAATTTTATTATACCAACTTTATCATTTGTAATAAAATGTACTGTGTATGTCTTAACAAATAAAAATATAAAAATTCTGGAAGTTTTTTGTTTTATGTGAATGCTGCACAAAAGTCTCAACTGTCCGAAGCCAGTGGAACTATGGCATCCCCAATTGGGGTATGTTGTGAGGCTGAAGGCGGTGGGGAATGGGAGAATATGGGGAGACGAAGGTTGAGAAGTACCTGGCTATTCAGAATTGGTAACTGATGGTTATTGCTATTAAAGCAATGTTTATATTCTGAATGGCGGTCGTCCACCAGGAAGATATTTCAGCCAGGAACACACAGGCTGCTACAAGCAGTCAATATTGGAAATACACGGCCTGCAGTGTCATTTTGAAATGTTTTCTTTTCCATGGGAACTACGCTGTCATAGCTTGAAGCTGTCGAAATCGACTGCTTGTAGCAGTTCATGTATTTCCAGTCTTAGAGTATCAACCACCCTCAGTTTGCAAGCGGAGGTGTGCAGTCCATAGAGTAATGTTGTCCACACAGCGCCAGATCTGCCGTACGTTCATTTTGAGCAAAAAATATATTGTTGAAGGGGCGCGGGTGAAACAAACATTGCATTTAAATGTGCTTAAAATATTCCCTAAATCATTTGAAAATTACCCATAACATGGGATAATTACATAAGTATGTATATTACACTGGCAACATTTTAACATATGGCCTCTAGAGCACCGAGGTGCACGCATTCAATCGTTTTCGTGAAATGTAAGTCAAAAAGAGTATGTTTCATGGAATTTTTTTATGAATTGCATGATTGTTGGGCAGACGTAGAGCCTTTTCTATGAAAATTTTTTTTTGTCTTATGTATAAATCGATGCGATCTATAGTCAACAACCAATCAAAAGGCTCCTATTAGTATTATTTGAACCAAAATGCAAAATATCAAAGATTTTATTCCTTCTACTTGTTAATTATATGCAAATTAAATATTATTAAAAAAAAATATATATATATTTTTATCGTTGTGTGCTTTCATGTCTATATAAATATTATTTGCATTAGGGGGGGTTTCAATCGGTACTTACTGCGCCGGGTGCGAGATGTCGTGGAACCGGCCTTATGTCCATACCCAAGAAAATAAATTCCCAATACAGTTTAATAGCCTTTATGAATTGCACTCCCCTGATAAAAGATGGTGTTTTATTTGTAAATAGTTGCTATACATGCGTACTTAACAGAAAAATAATAAGAAGTGAAGGCTTTTGTACTTAGCCTTTTTAATTTGAGGAAAAAAACAAACTGTAGAATGCTATTTTCATGTTTAAATGATCATAATACTCTAAACCTATACTTGCTCCCACATTCAATTTTTATTAGCTTAACTTTGAATTTTTTACAGGCATGCTCAGAATTGTTAATCTTTGCGATGCAATTATAATTTTAAAAAGGTTAATTTAGGACAGTCTCTGTTAGCGTGAAAAGGTATGCCTTGGCTGCCTACTTATTGACACGAAAACTGCAATCAGCTGCTGTATGTAGCATTTTATCATGTGATCCGGGGTTGGTAGACACATAACCTTAATTCTTCATCTGTGAAGGCCAAATCACTATTTTTATATTTCTATAAGTCTTCATATATTATAAGAAGAAAGAAAGAAACAAACAAAAAAAAATACGTACACATATATATTATTATACATAGACTAATGTACATATGTAGGTATCAAATACCTAATATAAAGCAAAAATCTGTTTTTTTATCTCAGCTAATACTCAAATAATGGGTTTGAGTATGTGAAATATAGCTGAAGTTTCTATGTCAGCGCAAAGATTTTCAGCTCGCATTATCACATTCATATCGAGACATGGAGCTTTAAAATATCAATTTATTTAAATAATAATGATAAGTTGATGCTCTACATCTTTACAATGAATTGAATGAAATAAGGTCTATTTACATCTACCAGCACCGTTCAGTGCAGACACGTAGTGGCAGGAAAGGCACAGAAGGTAGTATTTACACTACACTGTGCGTGAATGCGTTTATAGATAATGAGTTTCCGTTTCTGTGCCGTGACTGCCACTTTACATGTCTGCACTGCACGGTGCTGGTAGATGTGTATCGATCTTTATTAGTCGAATGATGAATGATCCATACCAAATACCATAAAAATATAATAATACACACAGCTCCTGACATTTACCATACATTGAGTTGGCAACATGCTACACCAACGCCCCCTGCAGCGCGAGTTGGCGAAATTAGGCTTTTTCATACATTTTAATAGATTTTCTGTTATTATATATTCCTAATAAATTATAGTAATCGAAAATTCAAAAAAAAATTAGGTAACCTGCTACATAACATAATTATGATTTTACTCCGTTTTTGTTATTTTATTTTTTACGGTATTTGGTATTATTATTTAATAAACAATTTTATTTGTTCCATATTTTTCAAATCACCAAAAAGAAAAAAATATTTTGAGAAATGAATGTCCCCACTCAAGAAAAATCGGGAAGTAACAAGAACTAGTAATGCATGAAATAATACATGTTTTAAGATAGGTACCGTGATATATATTTTACCTCAGAAATTATCTGTCCATCTTCGTTAATATCAAACTGCTCGAACCCAAACACCAGGGGGGTGGGGTCGCCGATGTGGAAGATGCGGGATGAGGTGCCCTTGTTTACTCGGAACTCAACTGTCTTAGCCATCAGTATGTTCGTGATCATGTAGATTGATTTTAGTCCTTTCGTTTCTGAAAACATATGTGAAAACCTTGTTAGAGCAATTACATTTACAGATGCATCTCCGTTGCCATCTTTCGATGTTGATAGGCATATAGCACGATATCTAAGAAACTTTTTAACTAATTTAAGTTTCTTACATGGCAACATTGTACTTTTAATGAAATAACAATGTTTTGTTATTTCACTAATTTTCCAGAAAAACGGCGCTATATAAATTCATCAAAATAAAACTATTATTATTACCTACACAAAGTATGCAAGTACAAAAGGCTTTTATTTCCAACCTATTTTTTAAATTTCTTTCATTCTTTTACAATGAAAACATGGCACAGATAAGCAATAAAATTAATGTTTTTTTTTCTTCTTAAATTTGCTTTTCACCTCAAAGGCAATGACATTACAAACATAGACAAGTTATTCTTATCTCACAATATTTACACAAAATGCAGCAAAGTAACAAACACACATGCGTTTCCAGTATTTTCTTTATTTAAACACACAAAATGCAGCAAAGTAACAAACACACATGCGTTTCCAGTATTTTCTTTATTTAAACATTGCTCACGTATGACAGACAGATATTGAAATAATATTTTTGTATGAACGAAATAGATTATAGGGCCGGGCGTCGTTTTCGTATTTAAAAGTTCCTTTGAATACTACATCTTCACCCCGGGTAAGGGTAAGTGGGAAAAAATGAGACACAGGAGGAAATACACATATATTTATAAATTAATTAAAAATTACTTTGTAACACTTTATTAAGACGAACGTATTCGCTTGGGTTTCTGCCATTTCAGAATTCAATTGGCAGTCATGTGTCTCTTTCTATCATAAAAAGGCTGACAAAGTGTGAGCGAGACGCAAACAAAAAAGTAGGTAAAAATAACCTCGAATTTGTCGCTAACTAAATGTAAAATTTTGATGCAAATTAAACAATTTTCAACAGTCATTAAAATTTTATTGTATACTTCATCATATTCCTGAGGTAGGTTAGACACATTTTTTTTCCAAATTAGTATCCATTTAGTCACAAATATTTGCCAGAGTTGCCTCCTAAAATTATGAATAAATTATCATCTTTGGTGGCTTATATTTTCTAAATTAAAACAAAAATCAATAAAATACTTCTAATCGTTACTAGATATTTACTATACATTCTGATTAAAAAATATTTCATTAAGTTTGGGTGGGTATTAAGTTTTGTATGAAACAGGCTGCGCAGCCGTTCCTCTTAATACATACATATCAATATGTTTAGAAAGCGATGCTTTCCTCAACAGGAATATACAGAATACGATGATTGTATTCAATTCCTGATTAGGAAAGCATCACTTTCGAAACATGTTGATGTGTATATATTAGCAAGTTCACTGCTGACAACACGGCTCACGCGTTCATACAAAAGAAATGTTTGCAGTGTCTCTGGCTCATTTGGCAATAAAGCATGGTTTACATAGGACAGGTCAAGACTGATATTTTATGACTATTAAAATTTCTACTTTTATTAATTTATTTTATATTAAAGGTACTTACTTTAAAAAAAAATTCAGTTCTTAAAGGTAAAATATTTCAGCAGTGAATGTGTTAATAAAGTGTAGATTACAAAGTAATTTTTAATTCATTTATTAATAATGACACAACAAATTGAATACATCTTTCGAAGAAATTATACACATATATTTACTCAAATTATAATGAATTATCATTAACTCTTGGGAATGAAATATTAGTATAATTATAGCAGATAGTATTGTATATTGTTTACAAGTTTGTTTGTAACGTCATTGCCCAAATTAGTGTTCTAGCCAGTGTCAAGTAGAAGAGGATAGTGGAATGCTTGGAAGTGTAGGTTAAAATTAACTTTACTTTAGTACCTACCTATCTAAATATTTACGTGAAGGCAGCAATTTTTAATGTAATGGGGTAAGTGGTTAGTGGGTAGGTACAGTCTGACATTTAAAAGTAGACAAAAATTGAGGGCGCAGCGATCTTTTAAAAGGCTTAAATGGCAACACAAAGATGGCTCATAGGAAAATCAGAGTAAGTTTTTAAAAACACAACGGTGCAAGAGCATATGTTTTACTTTAACTAGACGGTGTTTAAAAATTAGTTGTCCTTTCCAAAAGGAGATGATTCGACATCAAATTTTTCACTTTGCAAGGAAGATTACATGGAAAGGCGATTTTTTTGTATTTATGAAATTTTATGTATCGAAATAACCATGTACTAGATGTGAGATGAATAAAAAAGAAAATCAATTTCACAATTAGAAAATTTTAAAACATATAAAAATAATTATGATATTTTGGCTTGTTTCTTTAAAACGAACTGTCAAACGCGAATATGTGAAAACATTTGAAAGTGAAGGACACATTTCAAAGACAAAGTCAGCAGCTTGGTGTTGCCATAGTAATGGAATTTTGTAGTTGAAAAATAATAAATATCTAAAATTAAATGGCAAGCTACAGGTAATAATAATATATTTATATATATTATATATTTTTAGGAAGGATTGAATAAACAAGACAGCCACAAAAAGATGCGAAATTAAAATAATGTTTACCCTTTTCCTGGGAGATGAAGACGTTGTTTATGGGAGATTTATCCTTGGGAAACGTCAGCTTTGAGATGTTCAGCATTATCACTCGTACCTTGTTCTTTATTTCCTCGTCTTGCAGGGTAATCTGAAAAAAATAAAATAGTAGCGTACAATAGATAATAATAATAATAGATTGCAATAGATCTTGTAATGAGCACGACATTTGTTTTGGCGGGCAAACTGTTTTTATGGACAATAATTAACCATGGACAATGAGTAGTGTCGTTGAAAGCAAAGTGTTTTTGACGGCTGATGGTTTTTTAATTCGTAAAAAATCCGTCGAGCACCGGTGGGCAGGTACTAGGAAGGTAAGTACCTACCTACCTATTTGGTAAAGAGTGTTTTCAGGCAAGCTCTGTCATTGTCAAGGCAAAATATTGTCATTTCGGTAAGAAGCAGCCGTAAATAAACCTATTTTATTAAAATATAAAAGAACAGATGACATGATCATTGATAACTTCTGTTCCCGTGGAATTATGTTTAAACTCGACGTCATTGTCATTTTTTTACCAAATAATAATAATCCTCAATAGGTAGTACAGTCTGACATTTTATAGTAGACAAAAAATGGAGACGCTGTGATCGTTTAAAACGTTTTAAATGACTACACCAAGATGGCATAGGAAGATATTTTAATTATTTAAATTTTATGTACTGCACAAGAGTTCCAACTGTGTGGAGCTAGTGATACTATGGTGTCCCCAATTGGGGTATGTTGTAAGGCTGAAGATAGTGAGGAGGGGAAGGAGATGGGAAAGAGGAAGGTGGGGAAGTACCTGCCTGTTCAAATCTGATCAACAAACACGGCTAAAGTCATTTCAAGCAACGTTTCGATTCTGAATGGTGGTCCGGGGCTATACTGAAAGTATCTACCACTCTGAACGTGCCGAAAATAAAATATATGTGTATAACCTATATAAAAATAATAAATTGTGAAATAAAACAAATAAAATTTTCTTGCGCACTCCGGAATTTGAACCCGCGGGTTCGTAGCTAAGAATCGTAACCATTCAACCATGGAGGCTGTCATTATTGAAAGTTTAAAAAAGCACAATGGTCCGAGTGCATCTTTTTTACTTTCACCAAACGGTATCCAGAAATTAGTTAATTCAGAAATGTATGTATCAAAATAACCATACTCGTATATTAGATATTAGATAAATAAATAATACAAAAAAAAATCGAATTAACAGATCAAAAATACAAATTAAAAAAAAAAACAAACGAATTACGATGTTTTGCATTGTTTCTTAAACGAACTATCAAATTCGAAAGCGAAAAAAAATGTGTGCGACGAGCACCTTAGTATTGCTATAGTAATGAAAAAATTCCATACATTGAGATGACAACAGCACGTATTATATTAATTTTGAGTGTCGGCGTTTTATAATCGAATGTATGAACAATTGAGCAATGCATAAATAGTGTTGTTGTCAACCTTCGCAATTTTGGATTATTTTTTTTAGGCTTTTTTTAGGTCTTGAATAACCGAATCAAATGACGAGAAACGAGCCCAATCGGCAACCAATTAATTATTCATGACAACTTTACTATTATGATGATTCATTAAAACATATAAAAACGTATTAAACGAAAATTCGTAAAAATATGTAGGTGTCGTTCAAATAAGAATATCACAGTTGGTGACTGGATAATTCAACACACGTGTGATTCGGCCTTCAAGAGTGATATAAAGTCATTAAAAGTACGAAAAAACTTTATATCACTTTAAAAAAAGTGTGCCGATGCACGTGTATTGAATTGTCATAGAACCATCACAACACAAGTTGTGCTACATAGACAATGAAGAAGTTGTTTAGTCATTGTACATAGAGTAGAATACACAGTAATAGGTAGGTACCTACCGAATATAGATTTTCCACAAATTATAATCCATATTTATTTTTGTATATGGCACAACGTGTGCCATTAACTTTAGATAGATGCATTGTCCCCTCATAATATAAATGCCGCAGCACCTTAAAGGATTTATTTTAATATACTTATTTAGTAAATTTTTTATTTTTTTTTTTATCTTTATTTTATTTGTACTTTTATACTCCTATTTATACTCCTCTGTACATTGTCACACTTTACTCATAGTATTTATCATCAGCAGAGGAAAATTTATAATTGGCATAATTTATTGTTTATATTGTTATATATATGAAAATTATGGATTTGCTGTTAATTTTCCCAAAAAAAGTAAATAAATAAATAAATTTTAATTTTTGTTTTATATGTGATGTATCACCTCACTACTGTCTTATAATTATTTTATTTTTTTAAACTCTTGTACATATTTTGTATAACTATTGCATGTATATTTCATATGGAATGTGTGGGACTGCACTAACCTCCCCACATACCGGAATAAACATTTATTTTTATTATTATTATTTTATCTTAGTTACTGCTGGTTACAGTGTTACTAAGATTCTTCCAATATTTAATAGAAACATTAGGTATCTCCTAAATAAATGAAAGCGATTAGAAGCCCTAGAAAACTATTGATTCTGCAAACCCAATCGCGTTGGGAAATTTCCTCTTTTCCGCCAGACAGTTTACCGAAATCCGCTATCAAGATTATCCAAGGTGAAGCCTCAATCACAAGTTGGTGAAATGCTTGGCAGTGAATTAAGTACGTATGAACTGGGTGGGAATGCTCGGCTGTTTACCCCGAGTGCTTGTTTTGATCTCTTTTATAAAAACTTATCTCTGTTGTGTGGAGTGTGGAGGGAGTATTGGTAATGGGCGAACGCAACTACTACATGACAAATAATAAACCAAGAAACAACTGCGCAATGCGAAAGTGAAGAGAGTATGGGTAGCACGCACGAATATAATGCCACTCTTACGTATTTATCATAAGTTTTCGAGAAGTGATGATAAGATTTTTAACCTTACTATTAAACCTCGATCAACGTTGATATTTGCATAATGATTTTAATAATGTCATTTTATGCACATGTAGCTACTCTGCTTTTTGCTGACTTGCTGACTTCAGTCTCTAAAGTTTGAAGTAGATACAAAAAAAACGCTTAGCAAAAAAGCCAGACTATAAAAACGCGTCTCCAGCGAAATATTCTATACAAAATAAAAATGGCTGCACTTTCGACGAGCTGAAATACGTACTTAAGGGCGAGAGGGACGTCGGAAAGTTATTATTTGTTAATTCAAAATAATGATAGTATTATTACGCCATACGATAAACATTAGTTTTCGATAAATACTAAGTCTATGTAAATTTATAAAATATTTAATAAATATTTTTCTCTTTAAAAACACCATGTTTATCGTATTGCACAATAATATTATCATTATTTTCAATTAATAAATGATAACTCTCCGACGTCCCTCTCCCCGTTAACTCCTCTTTTTTCAATTTTGCAATAGATTACGAGTTATGACGCTAAGTACGGTTTTCAAATAAATATTAAATTTCTGTCTATTTTTCACATCAAATAGGAATCAAACCGTTTGATTGATAACGCATTCAGAAGGCAAAAAGGCTGTCACGCGCATTAGGTACCTGCTACAATCACTTCCCCATAATAATTTAGCAATATTAATAGTTATATAGGTATAGGTATTAGGTATATTGCATAATATTTTTTATGATCAATTTTATGAATTCGAGGTTATTCAACAGGTAGGTACTTGTAAAAGCAAAATAGTCTTGATTCTCGGGGAGTAACTAGTTTATATAGGTAGGTAATTAATTTCAATCAATTTCTTTCTAAAGCGGTAATTAAAAGACACCTATTTTCATACAGATTGGACGTGAATTGTCTTTTTCTATGGAATTTTGTATGGAATTTTCGATAGAAAGGACAAATCACTGGCAATTTGGATGAAAATAGGTGTCGTCAAAGGACGTCTTAAACGGCTTAAATACTGTAGAAATAGTGAGGCTATGTATTGAGTTACCTATCGATACTTTCTGCCACGCTCTTTAGTCGGTAGGTAGCTAAATAATACAGTTTAATTGAGTATCGAGTGTCTTCTCTTTGAAGTACTAACCAGAGACGTGTTGGCGAAAGACAGATTGTCTCCGATTACGAGTTTTCAAAGGAAACCAGAAATATACGCAGGAAATAAAACACGGCGTTGTTTTCTTTGACGTAAAGAAAAACAACCTGAAGCCAGAGAAATTCCCGGGAATGACTGAAAAAACTCACCTGAGCAAAAACAAAATCCCGGTAACTTCAGATATTATTCTTTATTCAAATTCAAATTTCAGTGACTATTACCGTTTTTCTGCTATTTTTTCTTCGGGTACAATCTTAACTCTTTCGTACATTTGAAAATACATACAATATTATCAGAAGTTTTTCCTCCTTATCTAGAGCGAATAAAAATTGACTGATTTCATTTTCCAATTGTGCTGGCTTTGTATGCTATTTCTTTTTCATTAGATTCTAGTTACTCTTTCAGGCGGTAGCCATGTTTATATTTTGACGTGACGGTGACTTATGTATTGAATCTCGATTTCCGAACCAAAATCGTTTTTTAATGTAAGTTTTGAATGTATGCTGTTATTGTTTTTTTTTATGTACAGTGTATGCTTTGTCATTTTAATTAAGACAGACACACCCTTCACGTCCTAATGTTCTTTTAAATGAAAGTAGTAGGTCGGTACCTAATGACTTCCAAAGAACGAATAAAAAATTAAACAAAATTTTCCCAAAAACGGCGCCATACAAATTATCCAATCATAATTATTATTGTTAAAAAACAATCGAAAATGCAACTCTGCCACCATAATATTTTACTGTATATTAAAAAATATATATTTTGGCTAAGTATCAAATAATCACATATCCGTGTTGGGATATATAAAAAAAATGTTTTTAAAATATGAAATTATAAATTCAGTAATAATTCGTGGAATTTTGTATTTTTTCATGGGGTAGAAGGGCTGGTTTTTCGATTTAAAGCTTCGAAATTTGATTAAATATTAGAAATTGTATTAATTTTAGCAGAATTTAAGCCGTTAATCTTTTACTTTGGTACTTTTCGTCAACACCCGAGGCGCAAGATTTTATAAAATCGAGAACGAGATTTTATAAAAATCATTTCAGAAGTGGTGTGAGACGAGATCAATAGAAGTTGAGAAAACTTAATTTCGTAGCAGAAAAGCTTTCAGGAAAAGTTAAAAGTAGAATCCATACTTCAATCTATGTCTCAACGATCAAACGATAAGTGAATAGTGAAGAGTGCGGCTTTGCCAGTGTATACACAAACTTCAAATCTCATCAATATCAGACTGTTACCCTGGCTATAACCGCCTCCATACTCTACAGCTCCACCCACATCCGACTTACAGCTTACAACTAAAACCTTACTAGCTTTACTATCCGATTTTACCCGAAATTTGGATAGATACCGAACAAGCTTCTTATTTCATTTCTTGCGGCCCGCGGGTCCTTTGTACGGCCCGCTCTCAGATAATGAACTATGATCTGAGGGCCCGCTTGATTAAATAAAAAATTAAAAAGTTAGCATGTGAAAAAAAAGGTGAACCAAGCTTTTTCAACAATAGTATTGAATATTTAAGAAAAAAAAATTGGTACATGAACATCTGATGCATTCAAAAGATTTGACAGCAAAATTTCCGGAAGAATAAAATCAACAGCATTTATTAGTTTGATATTAGAATGGGGTTTGATCTAATAATGATTTTGAATGAATTTAATTTTATAGTGCCAGGTACGCGGTCAAATGCCGTTTCTAAAACATATTAAGTAACAGAAGTGAGTTTTGATATTTCTGATTTATTAGCAATCGTTCGGATTTAATTTCTTACTCCAAATATGGTCAGGAATCTCTGGTTAAAGTAAGTAGGTTACGTCTCTTAACACCCTGTATAAAGAAGAATGTACCGGGCGGGCGGTGTTTGTTTGTTTTTGTTTACAAATCTACAGTTTTATTCAGAGCTTGGTGAAATTTTGCACACTAGACCTCCAAAACACGGGCAAGGTCACTGTCAACATGACATTCAGAAAAACCACCCCATCCCCTTAAAGCAGAATTTTGATACTTAATCAAATTTCGCACACTTGGCGTTCAAAAGAAGAGGAAAATTATTGGGCAGGGGTAGGGGTAGGAGTAGGGTCAGGGGCAAGGGTAAGGGCAACACATCACAAAATCAAAACTGGATAGTTCGTTCCCGGGAGTGATTAAATATTACAATGAGGTTTACAAGCTTCAATAATTTTATCTTAATAAATTTAGTTTGCAACAATAATGTTTCAGCTAAGGTAAGTGGGTACTGAATTCCATTGTATGATTTAGACGGGACAAACGAGTTTCAGAACAAAAAAGAGAACAAACTGGTTCTCACAAAGACGATAACATAACATATTTCAACTTGAAGACAAAGCCTCTCATCGATGGCGTCCAAAAAGTATTAAAAAAAACATCATTTTATAAGCGTGAGAGTGGGTAAGGTATTGCGTAATTTTATAATTCCAGAAATGATACATTTATAACCGGTTCATAATTTTACGGGGCGAGTTGCGTCACGAGGTCAGGTTTGTTGCCAGGTGGTAAAGAAAGTAATAAAAACATGAGAATAAGGGTAGGTACCTACCCCCGCCGAACAAAATATACATGATCTCTCCCCGTTTCATGATAATATTGCGAAAAAATCAGTAGGTACCACTAAATAATTTTTAAAAATCACGAGGAAAACAAATAAAAAAGTGGAAATACTGCTCTGAGGTTAAAAACAGACGAGAATTAAACGTTTTTAATATGTTGCATACAAACGAGATTGACATGCATACAAGGACTATCAATGATTTTATATATCTACCACACACACGTCCTAAACGCTTTGGCTATTATTTTTGACTAGCAAGCAGTTTGCTGTCTACTTATATATGTTTATTAACAATTACATTTCGGTGGTGATGCGAGTATGTAACACGTTACGTTCTAATTCTAAAATTTAATCTTCATGTGAACTTTCACTTGTGCTCTACATTTTGGAATCGAAATTAGGAATATGTAAAAAATGGTGTTTGTAGAAATAAAAGTGTGATCCAAGAAAGATAGAAATCAATTTTATGAAAAAAATATGAACATGTCGTCAACACGACATTCACCAACGCGCGCCAAAAGTAAACTGTCGAAAGGAGCGCTGTCGCGCCGCGGGCAATTTGTGCATACTTACCTACAAGCGCGACGGCGCTCTTCGGCACTATAATGGTTAATTGAAAATTAATTTTTGAAAATGGGTACCTATTTTTATTTATATATTGATTATAAGTATCTTTTTTTAATTTTTCACGGGTCTGCGCTAGTTATTTATTATCTGTTATGTGGTGATTCGTATCCAGTAGAGCCGACAGAGCTCACTAGTAACTTATTTTTCTGTTACCTGCGTGGTTAATTAGAAAGAGGTAGAGGTTTCAACGATTCTATCAGAGGTATCTAGGCGTTCCTTTGCACAATGTTTAAATATAAATGAAGGTGAATGAACTCTTGAAGAAATCGCATCAGTTAAAAATCGCCTCGAGTAAAAAAAAGCAGTTGAGTGTAAGTAACATGCACACATAATAACAGATGTATGTAGCAGTGGCGTGCAGTCCATAAAGACTGAAAAGCCGCGCCTAATCTAAGAAAAACGAACTGTTACAATATGTTAAAAGATAATAAATATATATTTAGGTATGTTATAGAATTTTAAATTCGAAATTATAATTGAAAACATTAATTATGTGAGTTTGATGAATCGATTGCACCTGATTACGCTGTCTGACAGGAGAATTATGTTAGACCTAGTTGTATTATATAGAATAATTAACAATCTAATTGACAGCCCTGCCATCCTCACCACTATTAAATTAAATGTACCGACGAGGAACACAAGACAAACTGTAACATTTTTCTGCAACACTTACACAACCAACTATCAGTCTCATTCATTAACCAATAGGATGCACGATCTGGGCAACAGGTTTGGAGGTGTTATTGATGTATTTGCTGACTCCGTTTATAAAGTAAAGCGTCATCTATACCAGGACTTTGATGAATCCTACAATATGTAGTATTG
Source organism: Halesus radiatus (assembly GCA_022606495.2). Taxonomy (NCBI): domain Eukaryota; kingdom Metazoa; phylum Arthropoda; class Insecta; order Trichoptera; family Limnephilidae; genus Halesus; species Halesus radiatus. The sequence goes on along the minus strand of JAHDVE020006963.1, from coordinate 213,201 downwards.
TAGCTTGGATAATGTAGCGTTAATGATTGGTTTTATAATATTGTTCTGGTTTTCTATTTTATGTCACTGTTATACGTTTGATAAAGATTGTTCATTACTTTATGGTTTAGAATCTCTATATTCTTGTAATTTTCGATAACTCTTTATATTATGTTCTAAAATCCATGTAAAATCACAGATGGGCGTATAATCAAATTAAAAAAATAAATATTAAAAAAAAATTGATGAGGCAAATTTCTGTCAGAGTTAATTTATTCAGTTGTGATGACTGGATGTGCCAGCTGCAATGACTGGCTGCGCCAGCTGAGATGACTACGCCAAGGTACAATGGCATTTCGTCTCCAATACTATCGGGGTTAGTGTGGTACCAAACTCGTAATGTCGCAATGTTACAAGGTATGAAGCTGAGGTATGAAGAAGGACGAGATAACCTGGCATTCGCTTATATAATTCCATAAGCCATGTTGTTTCTTCCATACTCTTGGACATACGTTCACCACAATAATAAAATGGTCATTTTCAAATATTCAATGCACAGTTCATACCGGAACTTGAAAAACTACACACAGCCTACCTTTGGTCATAAAGGAATATACGTCACTGATATGTAGGTATATACATAGTTATTATTTGAAAGAAATCACGATGAAGTGTTTTCAAGAGGTGAACAGAGCGGAGCTTTGGTTCAGATCATAGAAAATACAAACAAAAGGAGATATGGCATGGAAGCGTGCCGAATGTCGCCGAGCTACAGCCATACTACACGGACTATCAAATTAGCGGAGTCAATCAAAGTTATGCGGTTGGTGTGTAGGTAGAAACAAAGTAGGGGCGCCGCTGTGCGTAGATGCGATTTGCAATAGTGTGGATGAACGACGTTGGCAACACTTTTATTAGCACGGTTTCATGCTAATAACAGTTCAAGGATAATCTCCCTCGTTTCTTTTATTTGTGGTTCAGGTCGTATTACAACCCGAAACCGCGGGAATGGTGGAAGAAGTCGGGGACGTCCGAGGAAGACATGGCACGATCAAGAGAATCAAATACTTTAGTCGGATCATGTCAAGAGTTATCGTAACAGGAGAGTATGTGTGAGACGATGTATGAATGTGAATGAAGCAAAGGAGTGTGTGCCAAGACAATGTTGTGTGGCGGTCTATCCTCTCTGCCTACCTCTGCTATGAAACGGAGTGATGGTTAGTTAGTTTAAAAAAATATTCATTTTAAATATACCTAGTTCATTCCTTCGTTATATTCACCTCTATCCGCCTGCAAAGTTAAGTATGTCAAACTATAGTCAGTAGTCGATCACATGACTCCAATCTCCACGAGTATGATCATGAGCACCCCTGATATCAGTGGCGTGCATTGCTCTATGCTCAAAAGATGTGAAGTTTTTCTATAGATTTTCTATTCGATCCGACACAATTTTTCAAAAATTAGTTCATAATATTAAAAATATTTAACAATATTTGCGTAATTGAAACCCTACGGCATATTAAGTAGTTGGCAGGGGTGTGCATTCCACATATGCACATGAGCACTGCCTACCTACATTGCTCGCATAAAAATATAAATAATATTAAAATGCATAAAAAATAAAGTAATCATCACTTTCAAAATTATGCCCGAATTACCAACCACAAAAGGCCGCGCCGCGAACGCCCACACTAACCGCACCACTATAACGTGTCAAAAGCTGGAACTAATTACGCAATATGACGTACACATCATATTCAAATGTTGAATTTATTCTAAATATTCAAACGTACATGTGTGCCCAGATTCGCGTCAAGGGGCAAGTCGTTTGTGTTAGTGTCTAAAAAGCAGTGCTTTTCGGCAATGCCAGAAAATGTTGGAACCAGTGCCATCTGTTGGTACATATATTAATTAGAACAAATTTACTGCGAAATAAATGTAGTGTTGGCTTCCTTTTATAATATTTGATTTAGCGGTATAAATATGGAAATTTTATATAAGTATCCACTGTATCCAGGGTAATATGCATAAATAAGGCGATTATTTGGATATTTGTGAGTGGCTTCGGTAATCCTAACCAACAGGTTAGGTACTTTACTAGCCATTTTTAGCGAAAACTTGCACGAAGGGTGTTGTTTGGGACATTTTTTGTAATATCAATTAATTTGCTGTTTTCCTACTGCCTACCCTGATTAGAAACTCTGTGCATGCCACTGGTAGTAGGAAATACAATCAATCGATATAGCGATAGAAAATGGAATACTTAGTTTAATAATAAAAAACGTTAATTCGAGATAATAGGTTATAATTTTATTTGAAGATTTGTTACTTCATTTTTTCCCCCACAGATGGCGACACCGCAAAAAAGCATTTTTTATCGTTAGCCCTTAACCTAGCGGCAGTGTTGGAAACTAAAAAAAATCTATAATTGATGAAAACGGTAAAACCTTTAGTTTAGGGGAAACATTATGTACCTAACTTAAAAGCAAACATTTTTTCACTGTGTAAAAATTACTAGCAGTGTAGTCTTCCTACATCTCAGCTTTTACTGCAAGCTACTGGTTGCACTAAAGTGGGGATACGTGGCTTTGCATTACGTATCCACAAAAAAAATATTGAGGAAGTTAAATGTATTGCCATAACTCAGGTTGAACCAAAAAGTATAAATTTGTCAGGTGGAAATAATTTTATCAAAGTAGAACGATTTAACAATTTATGTAACCATTTGGAGAGTGGAAGATACTCTCAGTATCGCCCTGGTGAAAGACCACCATCCAGAATTGAAACGTTGCTTGAAATGGCTTTTAGCCGTGTTTGGTGACCAGATCTGAATAGCCAGGTATTTCCCCACCTTACTCTTCCCTTCTCAATACCTTCAGCCACACAACATCCCCAATTCGGGATGCCATAGTCTTACTGGCTCCAAACGGTTGGGAGCAGTTGGGACTCTCGTGGGGTATTTCTATAAAAAACCATAGAATATTCATAAATAAGTAAAAAAAATATTTTTTGATTAGAGATTTGTCGCAGTTTAAAAAAACTTCTATTTATGGTGCGTTTTCTTAGGGTCGGCACAGCTTTTCAGCCTTTATAGAGACAATTAAATAAAATTCAATGCAGGTAAACTAAAAAACCACAAACCGTTAAAATTTACTATCACATGTAGTCTATGAAATAATACTAAGTTCATGTTTCCACGTACAATGGAAAAATAATGAGAATATGTACAGATAAAATGAAGGCTGGCTATGAAGCAAATTTGTAGGTAAACCTTTTATCGATTGACTCGGGCAAGGACTTCTCAAGTTCACGAGGAGTTTCTGCGATGGAGGTCGGCGGGTCATATCACTTACGCTGACAAAGTTACGCTCTAGTTGTGAAATTTCGTAAATAAGTACATTATTTGTATCGAATGCAAGTTGCCAGAAAAGCGAATTTAAATATTTCTAATGCCTGCTCTACACTGCTACGTGCAGTTATATGATTAAAAATTCCCTTTGATAGGCGTAAAATTTCCCAGGAGAATTCAGAGAACTTACGTAAGGAACTCCAATCCATTAATGTTGTTTTTTTTTTTTAACAATGATGACGTTAACTTAAATAGCAGTATGTATTTTTTTTCTAAAGTTAGCTTTCATAATTAAAATAATTTTCAAAGTTAAAATTTTTCAAATCCCGCCAAAACGCTCCAAATCTATGGCCGGTCGGTTTTGCACGGTTTTGATGTTAGAATCTGAAATGTCAAAACAAGGTTGAGCTTTTATCGTACATAATTTAACATTATATTCATAGGAAACAATAACGAAACACAAGCAACACATTATGTACCCTTTTAGAAAATTTAACTCAAAGAATAATACATTAACATTATCATAATGTCTGTTTTGCCCATGATTATTCTAATTTCTTTCATAAATAACAGTTTTTTTATATTTAACAATAAAAGTCATCCAAATTAAGCTTAAATTTCACCAAAAGTAAAAAAAATACCTATTTCAAATACAAAACAAACTCAAGAAATAAAAATTTCAGCATAATAGGGCGCTTTAATGAAATGATATTTTATTCACGTTTAAATAACGATTGTATATTCAGAATCGGCGTTTTCTATAAATGTATACTTTTTTAAACCGTAATATTTTTCGTCAGAGCTCCGTTATTACTACATACATAATAATTAATATGGGAAAAACATTGTTTACCGTTATAATTAATTTTGGAGGTTAATATCATCGCCATTTTTATTAGTACGAAACCCAAGAATCGTTGGAATAAACGCAATACATTTTCAGTTTTCAGTACCTACATAAAAATTCGGACTCCCTCACCTCGATAAAAGTCTCGAACCTAAATGTAGTGGGGAAAGTGTAATGGACGAACGCAGGCACTAGCAATACAAAGCTAAATATTTCAAGCAACCACTGTCGAAAAGTTGGCACTTTGGCTTACTCTCCTCTAAAATTCTGTAGAACATATCGGGAAAACAACCAGTAGTGTTGATATATCGATGATCGGGGGACATCTCACCAGGAGTGTGGAGCAGGCATTTGAGCTATTTAAAGTTGCATAACGTGCAGTCGGCCAAAAATACGAAGTTATGTCAATTTATTATCAAGTTGAAAATATAAACATGCAACTCCAAGAATAAAACGGAAAGAATCTGAAATAGCATCATAAATATAATATACCAGCTGAAGTACCCAGCTTTACGAATGGTTAGGAATAAAGTTTTGAGGTTGTGATGTGTTACCCCTACCCTTGCCCCTGCCCCTACTCCTACCCAGTAATTTTCATCTTATTTTGAAGTGTGCAAAAAACCAAAATTCTGCTTTAAGGGGTGGGAAAGGGGGATGGGGGTGGCTTTTAGAAATCTTATGTTGACAGTGACCTTGCTCATGTTTTGGAGGTCAAGTTGTGCAAAATTTCATCAAGCTCTGAATAAAACTGTAGATTTGTATACAAAAAAACGAATAAATACCGTTTGCTCGGGACATTCTTCTTTATATAATAGAAGATAGAAGAAGACTAGCTGAAGCGTTGCCCGGGGTTATGAATGATTTTGAGGAAAGTATTGATGTTGTGTTGTGTTACCTCTACCCCTACTCTTACCGTTAGCTAGTAGTACCCCAACCCAGTAATATTCATCTTATTTTGAACGTTAAGTGTGTAAAATTTCATCAATAAGTACCAACATTCTGCATTGAGGAGGGAAAGGGGAAGGGGGTGGTTTTTCGAAATCGCATGTAAACAGTGACCTTCCTCTTATTTAGAAAGTCAAGTGTGCAAAATTTCATAAATCTCTGAATAAAACTGTAGATTTGCATAAAAAACAAACAAACAAACACTGCCCCCCGGGACATTCTTCATTATATGATAGAAGAAGATAGATTATTAAATAAAACTAAGGAGGATAGAGGGTCGGAGGTCTAATGCGGTGGACAAGGAAAGTTTGATGGGCCAAAATTGCCTGGTTTAAAATATTTTACTGACGTTTCCTTATTATAAAATTTCCAGTGGTTTCTGTGGCCCTTTCACAGAGAGTTCGGTTTTAACCTTTCTTTCTTTTTACTAGTGTCGTTTATAAGAAAGAGAGAGCCTGTAACGGAGCTCCCAGCGGTACCTACGTCTATATGCAATAGGGTGGATAGAATATAGCTATGCGAAAAACGTCCTAACGCGACGTTAAATTTTTGTGACAAACGATTATAAATATTACATGTGAGGGACGCGAAATCTTTATGTTGCACATTAAACAATTCGATCAGTAAACCGATAGTAGCACTTTCAAAGCGTCCAAAAGAATGATAGATATGACACCGAACCATTGAAGAAGGTTTTGAATACTTTTTTATTTTGGGCAGTGAATGTTTTTTTCTGGTTACCCAAATTACCTCGGCATTATTTGATTAGTTATCTTTTCATTAAACCTGAGATAAGCCAAAATGTGCCCAAACATTTGCACGCATGGCTTATTTATATTTTCACTGCTCTTCGAGATTTCCATTTTTTTTTAAATGGACGAAATAGTAGAGGACTCTTTCTAGCCAATGACAGACACTAAAAAGTTTTCCAATGTTGTATCACTCACAAAAAAATTCGTCGGAAAAATATTTTGTCACACGCTTATATTTATGTAGCGGAAACGCAGATGAATTACATAAATAATATGAAGAAAAAACAATATTTTAAAGCCATTGTACGTTACATGTAGAATTGTTCAAAAAGATTCCGAAAAACGGTGTTGAAATCTAAGACGAATACGGTTAGTAAATATTAATCTAGTCATAAAGAAGAAAACTAAAAACATTTTAATGGGCGTTTTTTATCATTTGCACGGCAACGGCACGGCACGGCATAACGGCAAGCCGTGAACGGCAACTGCTTGCCGTGCCGTTACCGTTGGTCACCTAGCTCCCCGTAAAGCCGTGGCGGTAATTTTGAGAGTGTAGAAGGATAATTTGAAGTGAGCGAGTCCCGTGCTACGAGCCATTTCCCGCTCACAACCGACCTCCATAACTTGTGAAGCGTCTCTTAGACGCTGACGGTGTGTTATTGTTTCTTTTATGAGACGTAAACACTGCACAAATACCGTTCACGACCACGGCGTATAAGTATAAAAACGATTGACACCACGGCTTGCCATAGATGTCCACGGCATGCCGTCGCCGTGCCGTTGCCGTGTAAATGATAAAAGCGTTCAATAGTGTTATATGATATGTTTTGAGACATCTATCAAATTAATAATCGCAAGGGTTAGACATAAAAGCACCCTCTCTGCTAGGAAAGGTTAAACATTATACCCACACGTTATTATAGTTAATATATGAACCCCGAACCACTAAACGTATCGATTACATATTATTTCACTAAAAGATTGGGGGTAGAGAATATGTCATAACAAAATCAATACAGTCGCCAGGCAGTGAGATATAAAATTAGAAACCTTTTCATTTGAGGAAAACATTTTTGACTTGACACGTTTTTATTAACTATGTTTATGGACATTTTGTTCGTGATCTGAATAGACGAAAAGAGTAAAATTTCTGAAATTAATTTGTTTTAAGTAAGAGGGAAGTTTCTAGATGATATTAAAATAATTTATTGGGTAAAAGACAGTTAATAAAACGAAGAAACTAAGAAATCTGTTACTTTGTGCTTTCACACGGTTGAAGTTAATTAACAATATTTTCAGCTATTTAAAACGTAACACAGGACATCCCTAACATGGCGGGCGATAAAACACCAATGAAATTATGTAACAAGTTTATTTGCACGTAATAAAAAGTAAAAAAAAAAAAACAAATGAAACGGCCAAGAAATGTAAGAAATTTAAGATGGTTCTGATCATCGATTTGATCGTCAGTTAAAAATATGACTGAGGTTGAAATATTCTTAACTTATACCTACAACAATAATTAATGTAACCCGATACCAATAATTGATCAAAAATTCAAGTCAAAGAATAAGGAACTCCAGTCCATTTTTTTTAATAAATAATGACGTTCAAACTTAAATACCAGTATATTTAGTTTTTTTTACTAGAGTTAGTTTTCCTACTTAAAATAATTTTCAAAGTTCCAATTTAGCAAGGTCCGCCAAAACACTCTAAATCTATGGCTGGTCGGTTTTGATCAGTTTTGAGGTTAGAATGTTAAATGTCAAAATAGTTTTTTTTTTTATATTGAACAACAATTATAGAGCTGAAAGTCAGTTAAAATTTCCCCAAAACTAAAAAAATACATACATAAAATACAAAACAAAAGCGAAAAATTAAAATGTAAAAATACTAATCCAAAAACAGAATGCGTACGTGACGTCAGATGATCTAAATGCAATGGTACCAATATAACAAGGTGTTTTGATGAGATGATTTTTTATTCACTTTTAAATAATGATTTATAAATTCTACGTAGATTTTTTTTTAAAGTTATATATTCAGAATCGGCGTTTGCTGATATATATAAATATATTTTTTTAAAGCCATTATATTTTTCACTGAAGTGTTCCTTATTATATAATGCCCTAGCGCCCACTATGAATTATTTTATCATACAATAGTTCTAATTGTTTGAACATTAATCTTAAACCCACTTAACTGAATTACAAAGCCAACATGTCAAACAAAGTTATCTAAATATTTTTACGATAAGCTTTTTTATTTCAAATGCGTTGCCCAATGCAAACATTACAATAAGGTATTCATGGAGTCACCACAACTGACATCGCTATGTGCAATTATAAATAAGTATCTATGTAGGTACTTTTGTATTGGGCAGTTTTTTAAATGCATGTCAGTCGCTCATGCGTTTCCAATTAAAATAATTAGCTTTCAATGTCGAAAACCCTTTTGACGCCTTTTGAATGTTATCTATGGCTAGCGGATGTGACATACTACGTACTTGAATGTACATTGTATTATAGTGCTTTATTGTTTACCAGATTCTTACAACACTTGTAAAGAGCCTTTTTTCATATAAATTTCGGATAAATGCTCTGAAAAAGTGATAGGTGGGTTGTGTCAAACATGGTCATATTTGATTGACAATCTATTCAACGATTCAACCATCATCGCCATTTTTTTTATTTTTTGACATTTGTTATCCTAGTGTCTGCTCTAACCACCGAGGTGATTCAAATTAGGAATAAATAATTAATTATTCTCAAAACATAGAATTCCAAAAGGCTAATAATTACTTGGTAAGCAGAAAAATATGTACACATGCGGGAAATAACTAAATATGCACGTAATAAAACTGTCACCTGTGGATAAACTAAAAGATATTTCAACTTTAAATTGCACGTAGTGGGTATATTAAAACCATGATTTTGCATTAATTAGATATCTAATGTAATCATAATATTATATGCGTATTTAAATGGAATTTTCCCAACCTATATCAAATAATATCAAAGAATAGAGATAATAACAATATTGATTGTTACAAGTTTTGAAAACAAAAATGTACTTTCTCTTTTAATAGACGAATAGAATAATATAATTGACGTGTTTTTATTTATAATTCCGTGGAAAATACGTTCGTTCTTAGATTAAGTACAATACGAGTAACGGCATACCGCTGATGGGTCGGTTCTAACCAATCTTTCTTTTTTTATAAACGACGAATAATAATAATAATAATAATAATTGGATGATTTGTATAGCGCCGTTTTTGTGAAAAATCACCTCAAGGGCACTGAATGTCATAGAAAGAGTAGTTATGTAGTCACCTTGGACTAAATATACCAATGAACAATACTTATAATGGAGCTCTCAGTGGCAGGTCAATACCATAGAAAATTGCGTATCTAGCAACTCTCCAACGCCATAGAAAACATATGGTCGTAAAATTATTTTTAGAATTTTATGGTCGCTTTTATCCCCTATCCCTCTGGGATCTTAGAGATACAGACTTCTTGATAGGGGTAAATTGGGTAGGTTTAGCGATGAAATTGATTCGTCAGCAGGTTTTCTTTTGTGACACTGTCTACTATGTGCCTAGCGTGGTATCTTTAAGTTTTTTTTCGTCAGAGATTCAACCTGACGTCATATTTTAATAGATATTTTCAATAATTAGACCGATCGAACGTCATCGATTAACAAAGTTACAATACGAGATGATTGTACCACCGTATTCAAGAGTACTCCGATCTCGGTGAACACTATATTCGAAAGAATTGTAACACATGCTCTGAGGATGGGAAATCAGTTGGAGTTTAAGGCGAAGCTATCACTACGAGTATTTCGACTAATCTTTACTACGAATCGGCTTCCTTTACATAAATTGTAGCCTTTCCTATAGTTTTATTTGATAGGAATTCAAATAAAACTGTTAATTTCGTTATAAAAAAATAATAACGAAAACTACAATAAAAAATATTTTGTCATTAGAAAATTATGAACCCATGTAAGAAACAAGTTTAAAAAATATTTCTTTATAGCTAAAATTATCTGTGATGATTTCTTTCTTTCTTTCTTTCTTTCTTTCTTTCTTTCTTTCTTACAAAATTATTCATTAAATAAATAAAAACCGCCTTTTGCGCCTACATCAAACATTTCTAGACTCCGCTTGCCAAGCGATTTTTATGCATATTAACTCATATTCATGGGGACATAAGACCCACAGTTTGTAGTAATATTTTTGGCTGGTATATTTCTCTTAATCAGGCTGTATGCATGGCAAACTATACAAGGTATCCGGGGGAAAAGGGCAGTAACTTCGGGAGGTGACTCTACATGATAGTACAAGTAAAAAATGTACGTAACTTTTTTCGAAATTCCAACGTTTAATTTTTTTTTTTTTTTTACGTCTGTCATCATGTAGAATCACCTCCGAAGTTATTGTACTACCATTACCACCAGGCACTCTGTATAAAGAGCCAATCTTTACTATGTATTTATGGAAATCACGCCAGCTTGCGGTAGATTAGAAATTTGGCTTCAATTTGCATGAGTTGGTTGAATGTACCGTAAATCCAAGTTCGTTCTATAAACGTGGTGTAATTTATATCTTATCACTGCAGACCGCAGTGATTTCTGTGATATGCAAAAGTAAAACGCAGCGGATGATTCTAATCAAATACAAATATTATAAATTATTGAATAAGTTGATAGCAACCATTATTACTGCTAATGAAAAATATTGTAATGGCGAGAAACAAGGTCAGTTTTAGCGGCGCTAGTGCCATTAAATAAAAATGTTATGTAAAACAGTAAAAAGAAAATATGTAAATGACGCATTTTGTTCTACTTTTTACCTTGAAACTTAATCAATTATTGAGCCATGAAATCCGTGGCGAAATAACCGGTAGAAAAACATGAAAATTATCTGCAATCATTTGCAGCATTGGGATAAGCAAATTTACTACGAAATACGTTATTCCATTGAAGCTACAAAAAAATTACGTTTGCTAGACCAAAAAAGTAATAAAAAATAACCTAGAATTAGAGCAGAGTTGATTTGTAATTGTTTGTCGGAGGAAAGCGATAAGGTATGTAATCCCAATTACCAGTTTTAACTGTGTTTAGTGAATATATCTGAATTATACGGCGTACGCACATAATTTTTATTTAATTGATTTATTTTTTATTTAATTTTTTATTTTTTTTATTTGGAAAATCAACAGTTTACAATAATTATTAAGTATTGTAAATGTATATAAAAACTGAACTAAAGATAGGTTTTTACTTAAGTTTTATTTCATAAAATGAAATTAAATATATATTTTATATATATATATATAACATATTCGCGACAGATTCCAGATTGGAAAATACTCTCAGTATCGCCGTGGCGAAAGACCACGATTCAGAATTGAAACATTGCTTTAAATATTTATTAATATGTAATTGTTATTGTGTTTTATTCGTAGAACTCCAAATAATATATATATATATATATATTTTTAAGTTTAAAATAAATCCATTTTAATAATGTTATTATTAAGTTCTGAAAGTATTCTAGTTTTTTAGCTGTTTCGGCGTTCAAAGCCATTTTCAAATTGCGTTAAGGCCACATTGAGACATCTTACTTTTATGTGATTTTATTTACCCCTACCCAATTTTTTTTTTATGGTTTTTTTATTAATATTACAGGTAACAACCAATTTACTCGGTTGAAATCTGTTTTCCCCGCATCTAACGTTAGCAGGTTTTTCTTAATTTTCACAAAACTTAAACAATATAATTCCTTAAAATAATTCAGGGATTTACCGAACACATTTAAATTCATTCCCTTAAATATTATTCACGTCATTATAAAACAATATTAAATTTGACATACAATTTTTTTTTTACTCTGTTACTACGCCTTTTGCGTGTTTTGTAACCAGACCTGAATAGCCAAGTACTTCCCCACTATTCTCCTTCTCATCTCCTTCACCTCCCCACTAGCTTTAGCCTCACAACATACCCCCTACTGGCTCCAGACGAAGTCCACAGATACGCATGCGTCAGTTTTCTGCGGACTGCGCATGCGCAGAAAACAGATAGAGGCTATTAACGCAAGCGATTCTGATTTGCCTTTCATACATAATTCCAAGAAAGCTCGAGGATGGAATGGTTTTGTATCACACCTGTTCTTTTGTGATATTACCTAATATTGATATATTAGTCTATCGGTATTATGTTATTCATTGTGGGTGTTAGGGGTTTTTTCATATCATTTTTGCATTGATTGATTAATTCTTCTGCCATTTACTTCCGCATTATGAATTCCCCTGACGCTCCTATTTTTTATGCGAATACCGCACAAGAGTCCCAACTGTCCGAAGCCAATGGGACTATGACATCCCTTATTGTGGTATGTTGTAAGGGTAAAAGGTATGGGGAGGGGAAGACGATGGGGAAGAGGAAGGTGGAGAAGTACCGGGCTATTCAGATCTAAGCGCTAAATACGGTTAAAGGCATTTCAAGCATCTTTCACTTTGGAACGCACCATAAATATACTATATATATTATTTTTAACGAATTAATTGTAAAAAGACGCAGATTAATTAAATCAAATATACATGCGCACTCTGGGATTTGAACCCACAACGTCCGGATTTGTAGTCGAGATTTAAAAAAAAAATGTTTCGACCTTTCTACAGTTTTTGAACCTCGAATGACTAATTTTTCGAGATAAATCATTCAATACTTTTTGAAGTAGACAAAATTTGCGTACAATTTGAAATCAAAATAGTGTCTGGGACATAACGGTTTAAAATTTGTAATATTTTGTCATTTCTAGATATTTTTATAATTTTTTTCATTGTTGACACCGAAGGAATAATTTTTATTGAAATATCGGCGATACCAAAGATTTATTTATATTAGATAACGATAAATATCGAATGAATCGAGCACGGTCAGTAACGCAAGTACTTATTTTCAATATGATAGACTGTCTATGGTTAGTGTTAAGATAGACAACATATTATACAACTAGTACCGTTATTATTATCACGTACGAAATCATTATTCAATATATATGAAAACCAAAATATCATTTAATATCTCGGAACGGTCAGAACGCTAATATCTGTGGACCCGGTATCAATATATCAGATATGCGGCGGTATCATAATACGCATATCATAATTTCTGTTACCAACATGTGGCCTAGTCTTCCAGTTTAGGTTTTTAAAAAGTTGGATTAAATGTGAGCTACGGACTTTCTTTGAACGCTGATAAATTATTAATTAGTTGCGAATATTAATGTATTTTTTCACTTTGGTACAATGCACCTACAATAATAACGAGACGCTGATATTCTACAATGTTTCCTTCCATTAAAAGCAGTTAAATTTGAGTATAAAGTTCTCGAAGTTTTGTATGGAATCCATACAATATCGATTACCGCCTATTGAACTGCTATTCCGATGGCTCGTGTGACGTCACACCTAACAAGCCATGGATTTCGTGCGTTTTGGGGGGCTTTAAAAAATTGAAACTTTAACAATTATTTTAACCATGAAAACGAATATTAAAAAAATAATTAAAAACAGAAAATTAAGTTAAGATGTCAACATTAATAATTATTTTTTAAATGGACTGGAGTTCCTTATTTTCGGTATCGTTCCTTCTTGCAAAGGGAACGATAGGTTGTGTTTCTCTCCCCTCCAGTCCTCTCCGCAGATCGGAATCAGCTGCTCCTACAGTCCGCCTGTGTGCCACATGTCTGACGCAGTACCATTGCATTTGGAGCATCTGACGTCACGTGCGCATTCTGTTTTTGTATTAGTATGGACATTATTATTTTTTGATTTAAGATTGTATTTTTTTAGTTTTGGGGGAACTTAAACTTAATTTGTGGTGACTTTAAGCTCTATAATTATTATTCATTATAAAAACAATTATCAATACGGATATTATGATAATGTTAATGTTCAATACTCTTATTATTCTTTCGAGTTAAAGTTTCTAAAAAGGTACACAATCTTATTACTTATGTTTTGTTATGGTTTACTATGAATAGAATATAAAATTATCTAAGTTAAAGCGCATCCTTGTTTTGGCATTTGACATTCTAACCTCAAAACCGACCGGACTTCATTTTGGCGAGCTTTGAAAATTATTTTAACCATGAAAACTAACTTTAGAAAAAAGACGAAATATACTGGTATTTATGTTTGAACGTCATTATTGATAAAAAAATAAAAAATAAAAATTGGACTGGAGCTCCTTATTGTCCCACTGGGTATGAACAAATTCAAAATGAGATGAATTAATAAGAAGTGTTGTTTCACCGAAAAAAACACACGCGAACAATTCACCACCACTCACCATTCTTCCTTATCGTATTGATTTTCTAAAATAAGATACGGGCAATTTCAACGCCATTTCCTGAAGTGTCGATAAAATCAAATAATATCGATAAAACACACAAAAAGTTTCATATCGCATTACCTCATTCGCACAATGATTAATTCAAGTGCGTATTATGATTCATGAACGCGACATAGCCTGACCTTTTTCCGTGATTTTTTGACATTGAGAATGTGACACTTTTATAGAATAGACGATATTACATGGGTGGGCATGCCCAACTTATGCACTACGTCTAAAATGGGGCTAAAATAAAGTCAACGCCTTTGCCGAACCAGTCTATTCTTGACGATGAGTCATCGGGAATTGTAAATATAATTTTATGCAGCTTTTGTCAAAGATGCCGCCAAAAACGCGGTTCTAATATCTGTTTTTTTTTTACATACGTCGTTTATAAGAAAAGGGGAGAGGTAACAACGGAGCTATCAATGGTAAGTTTTCTCTAAAGGTGAGTTTAAAGTACCTACCCCATTTTTAAGAATCATAATTATTATTTTAACCATTTTTAAACTGGTTCCAATTCAAGATTTTTTTTCTTTCTTTGTGCACATAAAGAAATGGGTAGGTACTATAAGTTAGTACCTAAATAAAAGTAAAGACAAATCAGAAAATATATGTGCTGAATTGGTAAACACTCTCGTAAAAGCTCTGGCGTCATGAAATCGGCACACTTTTTAAAAGTGACAAAGTACGAAAAAATCTAACATAACATTTTTTTTCATAATTAAAATAAATAAAAAGATTAATTTGGTTAGGTTAGACTAGGTTTCGGGAAAGTTTTTTTTTTTGTCATGAAACCAACGCAAATACATATAGTCAGTTCATATCATCATTTCCATTATGATCTACGAAGTTTTGAAATATCTATTTTACTGTACAAAAAAGACAGGACCCCATATTTAACATTCTGTATGGTTAACGTTACTCTTTGCAGTTCCCAGCGTCATTTCCATCACGACTTATACAACATACACAGCTGTAAAATATCAATTAAACTGACAGAAATTAAGACGAGACGCCATACTGTTTTGTAGAAAAACATCAAAATTCATCAAGAAAATATTATTGTTTAAATTCAGACTAAGTCGGGTCGCAAAACTAGTGATAATAATATCATAACTAATAACACTATTTCTATAACATTTCAATTCTACCAGTTATTTCCACTTATTTCCATGAGTGTTAATTAGAATTTCCACATTTATAATGGCGTAGACTTCGCAGAAAACGTCATTACGACTCTGCAGCCAACCGGGAAAACTAATACCCTATTAGTCACGGCATATGCAGAGAAAGCAGCTATCGATCGTGTTAAATCTATTTTTAAAATGCACAGACATTTCATAACGACCGGTTGATAAACACGGCATCCATAAACAATAAAGTTGTTGATATTCAAGTACCGTCGGCGGTGAAAAATTAAGCGGTTATGGAAATAACCTCACACATAAATTATTAGAGAATGTTTCTGTTGGGTTCTAGTAATTAACCTAATAGTATGATATTCCGTACAATTTTTTTTCAAAGCATTGTTCTAGAATTTCCTGGAAATGTTTCGTAATCGTAATGAATTGGTATTAGTGTTTTCATAATCGGGGAAATTAACAGTGTTATGTTTGATCGGGTACCTACTTTGATATAACAGAAACATTATGACGTGTAAAAAATGCTAATAAGTGTTAATAGTAGCTTCTTCAACGATTAAATATTACAATGAGGTTTACAAAATAAGTTATGAAAAATAAATTGAATATTTCTTTCCAGACTTGTAAAATAAATCAATAGATGTCTCATATAAATAAAATCGGGTATGTATATCCGAGACTCTGTTCCGATTACAATTGAGTTCGGGATGAAACTTTGCAATCATCATAAGGATAGCAGCCAATAATATGGGATTTATAAAAATGAAGGATAATATTAACAAGTCTTGAACTTGAAGTATGATATCGGTGTAGATGGCGTAAATTGAACTGGTCTCATTAGCTTAGTTGGTTAAGCGGTTACCCCGGATAGGTAGAGGTCCTGGGTTCGAGTCCCAGATGCGACTGAAATCTTTTTAATTTCTGTTGTTTTTTCGGTTTCGTGGTTCATTTTGGGAAGTGTTAATATTATCTTCTTCAATGATTAAATAATTATTGATAATTTCGTATTTAAACCTAAGTAGAATTTTTAAGCTTTGTGAAATCTTTTTTTTTTAAATCTCCAGTCTTAAAATTTAACAATTAAAATACTAACATTTCAAATAAATACCAAATTTCTAATGTCATTAGTAAAGAAGGGTAAAATAGCAACTGTAAAAATCGTATCTTCTCCAAGCTTAAATTTCCTAATAAAACTGTGTTTATCTGAAGTGATTTTTTTGTATCTGTGTGTACATAATTAGATAGAGAACACGAACGGCGAATTTGAATTTCATCAGATGACGTCACATAGTTGTCAATCTCTACCATTATGGACTTACTTTGGACGGCCTCCATGGTCGAGGGGTAAGGCTCTCGACTATGAATCCGAAGGTCGCGTTCAAATCTCGGCGTGCGCAAGTAAATTTTATTTAATTAATTTGTGCTGTTTTACAATTAATTCATTTAAAAATAATATGTAGTATATTTGCGCACGTTCCAGAATGGAAGATACTCTCAGTATCGCCCTGGTGAAAGACCACCATTCAGAATTGAAACGTTGCTTGAAATGGCTTTTAGCCGTGTTTGGTGACCAGATCTGAACAGCCAGTTATTTCCCCACCTTCCTCTCCCCTTCTACTTCCCCTCCCCAATACCTTCAGTCTCACAACATTACCCAATTGGGGATGCCATAGTTTCACTGGCTCCAGACGGTTTGGAGCAGTTGGAACTCTTGTGGGGTATTCATATAAAAAAAAATTATATATTGTACAGTAAGGTTTATTAACAAAGCTTATTCAGAAACAACGTTCGGTGATCTGTGTGAGTATAGCTCCTTTGAGGAGATTTTTAACAAAAACGGTGCTATACATATTATCACAATATTATTATAATGTATTGTTGAAGGATAATATTTGTCATTGGATTTCGTTGATGTAAACAGTCTGCTTAGATAATTATGTATATGCAATGACATTACAATATTATGTACTAAACCTTCTACGTTAGGTAGGTACTAAACAATAATTGCGTATTGTCCAAGAAAATTCCTGGAATCATTTCGTAAATATGGAACAAAGAGGCTATTAGTGATGTACTGATTAGTAAAATCCAGAGAGAATAGTAATACCTGACTTAGGTACCTACTTTGATACTATCGCTATCAAGAGATTGTGGCGAATTATCCCAGAACTTTGGATGATACGCCCTACGTCGGAAACTTCAAGGAATGATGCAATGCGAATGGGCAGATTTCCGCAAGTCTGTTTTATATACCCATTCTCAGCGTACAGTTATGGATAATGTCTCTTATAACATACAACATTATTTATTAAAGTAGGTACCCAATGTATGCGAAATAGAAAATTATAGGACAAATTTTTAAATGTGAAAAATAACTGACACTCATTTTCGACGGCTGTGATGGAATAATATTATAATATCTAGAACTTTTTTTAAAAGTTAGTCTTACGAAATAATTGGAAATTCTTGGAATTGAGCAATGGCAGAAAGATCAATTTTTCTGGACTTACGTACTTTGTACAAACCAGTACGTAAAAGTATTGAACGGTTAAAAAAAACTGACAAAAACACTTATTTTACGCAGGACAGCAAGACAAGTTAAGAGAAATCTGACAAATTGTATAATTGTATATATCAGGAAGACTTTCAATTTTTTTGGAATGATGCAACAGCAAAAAAAGGGCAATTTCCCTGTCCTATTTTGGAAATATTTGAACTAACTATGATTCACAACAATCACAATGTACCTACAACGTACGAGTTACATTATTGTGTGTCGTCAGTCGTCATAGCATTCACAGACTTCTGTAACAATGATAAATTATATTATGCTGTTTGGAATGTGTAAAAAAATAGCCGGTCGGGTTTCCGTAAACTATACCACATATCAGGTAGAAAGAAGGACCTGAAATTGTTACTAAACTCATTGTCAATCAATGACTCGAAAGAAATCTGTCACCGTGGTAACCCGCAACAGATTAAGTAGCAGCTGATCCAATAAAATAAAAACTGAATATGTGCCTGAATATAAAAACTGAATGTTAGGCTTTTAGGGACTTAAAGATAATAAATATAATACTCACTTTGACACTTTCATGTGGGAACTTGTAGCACTCATCGATAAAATCTGTCGAATCCAGCCACTCCAAGAACTCAGGGTTGCTCTTCTCCCTGTCGATTATCTGGCTTAGTTTTCCAATGGGACCGACCAGGGTTTTGCTGGATTCATCTTCCGGCTTCAGCAGAACCGAGGACACCGAGTAGAGATTGGCTTCTGTGATATAAGGCACGCAGACCAAGTTATCACTTCCAATCCCAATTTCCTTTTCAATCTCTTCCCTGATGAAGGGCCAAGCATCTTCGAGCTTCAAAGATCGCAGATCTCCCAAGTTCACATCCTTCCTTGTTTCGTGTGAATACAGGCTTTTCACTGCTTTGATCTTCTTTTCTGGCTTAGGCATGTTGGATATTGATTATTTTTCAATTATATTTGCAGATCGTAGGTAAAAGGTATTACTTACTTTGTTTTGATATGAAACTTGTATCTCGTGGCACGTCCGGCCGAATAAACGCAATGTTTTTTACTGACGGACCGTTCGACGTTTCGAGACCACGCGTTGCAGGAAGGTGCAGATAGATGTACGACGTGTCTCGGTGAGATAAATGATACGACCATATTCAAGTAATTTGCAGGTAGAAAGCAGAAAGGAATAAACGTGTTACATGAAAAAATTCAGAAAAAATAAACGTAACAATTTTATTTTATCTTTTATTTTACATTACGATGATAGAATTATGTTTTCAAGTATCTAAGGATTTTAAGAAATCGTACATTTTAACATTATAAAGTCGCATGCCGTTTCACATTGAAACAACGATAAAAAAAACGTTTGTGTGAAATCGCTCCAATATTTTGTGTTGGATGTCATACATATTCAAGCATTATCCATTAATTGTTATTGTGTTTAATTCTTAAAACTCCATTTAATAACTTTTTTATTTTATTTTTTACAAAATAAATAAAATATTATTATTATTAAATTCTGCAAGTATTTTAGTTTTCATTATTGTGATAGCTATTTCGGAGTTCAAAACCATTTTTAAACTGTGGTTAGGCCACATTGCGATGACTTGCTTATATAATTTTGTGTACCCCCCCCAATTTTAATTTTCATGGTGTTTGAAATGAATTGTTAATATTTTCGGTATACACAGATTTATTCCGAATTATTAAAAATAACATAACATAAATCTATAAATAACTTTCACACAATACATGTTACTCTACTCAGACTAGATCCATACCCTTCCCCTCCCTCCGACCATCCCATCCCCATAGGCTAAGCTTATTTTTGTATTTTTTTGTAATTCGAATAATTTAGACACTCGAGTGAAAACCAATTATTAGTTCAGTTTTTTATATATTTTTAAAATACTTAATAATTACTCTAAACTGTTGGTTTTCCAAATAAAATAAAAAAAAAAAATAAAAAAAATAAAGTAAAATAAAATATTTAATCATTGAAGAAGATAATATTAACACATCCCAAACTGAACCACGAAACCGAAAAAACAACAGAAATTAAAAAGATTTCAGTCGCATCTGGGACTCGAGCACAGGACCTCTACCTATCCGGGGTAACCGCTTAACCAACTAAGCTAGTTGTTTTTTCGGTTTCGTGGTTCAGTTTGGGATGTGTTAATATTATCTTCTTCAATGATTAAATATTACAATGAGGTTTACAAACTTCCATAAGTTATAAAAAATAAATTGAAAAAAATAAAATAATAAAAAATATATATATTTAAAAAAAAAAAAAAAACACCAATAACAAGGATTATCTGTTATAAACCAATAACTGCTTACATTTAAAGGTCATAAATAATTAACAATTTTATTAAAAACAGTGTATCATTTGTAAAAAAACATCTTTAAAATTGTCTTTTGGATACCACGTAAAGATTTTGTTCAAGATAACCGCTTAAAAAATTATAATACTAAAAATAATAATAATAATTGGATGATATGTATAGCGCATTTTTTGGGAAAAATCACCTCAAGTATATTATGTTTGGTTTATTGTATTTGCATACGAGTTTTTTATATTTTTTTAGCATTGTGATACGAGTATTATTATAGCCAAAGTAGATTCGAAAATAAATTGTATCTACATATAAATATATTTTTTCTCTCTCTTTTTGCTAGTCTAACACCATACTTTTCGTCGATTTCGACCAATTCTTCCATGATATCGATGTTTCGGTCCATTTCTTTATCTCAGTCGATTTCGACGTTTCAGTCCATCTTAACATTTCAATCGATTTCGATATTTCATTTCATTTTGACATTTCAGTCGATTTCGACGCATTGTCCATTTACTATCCTCTCGACTTGCGCCGCGCAGACGATGTTGCCATTGCGCATGCTTCACCCAGTAATATCGCCAGGGGCGGCCGCCGGTCGATCAGCGACGTTCTTCGTTCGTCCTAACTTTATTATTCCGTTCCATTCGTCGGAAGCATTCGGAAGCCTTCGGAACCACTCGGAGCGGAACCTTCCCCTTTAGACAATTTATTGGTTTGCAGCGGTCAGGGTTTGCGTCCCGGTAACTTATTGATTTAATTTATTATCCGTTATTGATGCGATTCATCAGGCAATGTTTAAATAATTCTGATGCATTATAAAAGTGGGTTAGAATAACATTTTTAAATATCGGGCTGTTAGAAGTGAGGAAAGGAGGAAGTTGGGAAGTACCTGCCTAGTCAGATTTGGTCACCATCCTAAAGTTATTTCAAGCAACATCTCGATTCTCAGCAAATTCTGGCAAAATTTTCTTCTCTGGAGCGAGGTGCTAGAATTTGTAGAGCGATGCAATGTTTTAAGTTCGCAGCGTCATTTTAACCATAATTTATACGGCTTTGAAATCTAATCTAATTGTAATTAAAGTCGAAGGCAGTAAGTATATTATGCGTTTATAATTTACCCATTTGTAATTCAAATTTAGTCGCTGCTGAGTTTATGGCATTTTTCTTTTAATTTGTATTATATGACGTTCACATAATGTGATGTCAGTTGGTTGATTTTTTTTATTTTATTCATATAATTAGTATGTTTTTTCCTATTACACATCATTACAGTATTGCAAGTCTATTAAAATGTTCTACTCATCGATTGCCACTATTTGATTAAATAATTATTTCCTTTGATTAACGGCCGTTCTTTCCAACTTTTCGAATGATCAATCTGAGGCCAAGTGTTTTGTTGAGCATTCACTTTATTTGCCTGTTTCCAAGCATTTTTTTATCCTAAATTGTCTATGGAGGTGCCCGCCCACTTTCATAGACGTACAGTTGACATTTGACGTTTCTCTTTCGAGAAAAAACAAGACAATACGTAGGTTGTAATATGTAAAATAAGTTAGGTTATCTTCAATTTTAATTAAACCAAAAAACATGTTTTGACATTCGAAAACGGAAATAAATCTTTGTCTTTCAATATTTGAATCGCGATAAATAGATCGCGAAGCAGTAATGACGTTTGACATTTCACGGACATTTTTATCACTCTGTTGACACTTTTTTATAACTAGTCCTCTCTCAAATTGATCGTAAATTTGATCGAGAATTTGGTTGGGAAGAGCGTATTTGTGCATTTGAACAATGTTAAGCCAAAATTTCGGCTCAACAGTTACTCAGTAGGGTTGGGAAGAACGGGCCGTAAGTAATCGTTATCATTAAAGTAATAATCGTAGCATCACTAATTTATGTTAAATTATCAAATGGAATCGTATTAGTTGATTATAATATACGAGACGTTGTATGAAAGTGAATGAACCAAGAAGTGTATGCCAAGATCGAGTTGTTTGGCGGTCCGTCCTCTCTGCCTACCCCTGCGGGGAAACGTTGATGGTTAGTTAGTTAGTTAGTTAATAATATACGAGTTGACGGAATGTCCACCATGTTAGACATGTTTAGTGGTTTATCGAATTCCGTCAAACGACTTAGATCACGTGGTGTGATTCCAGGTGCTTTTGCTTCCGTACGACTGGTTCGCCCGATACTAACTGAAGCCACCGCGTCGAAAGGTTCGACCATCCGGTCGTCCTTTCCTAAAGTTGGTTGGCTTGACCGGTGGCTTTAGTTAGCATCGGGCAAACCAGTCGTGTAGCAGGGCCATAGAGTATGGAGTGAGGAATTCTATGGTTTACCCTCATGGAAAATACTATAAGTATGAATATATATATATGGGTATAAATGTATGAACATTATTTATAATCCATTCATGGGATTCAACTAGTCTAAAGTAGAGATTTAGCGTCGATTTTAACGGTTCTACAGGATAACAAGTTTTTTTTATGCAGACCTATTTTACAGATTAAATAATAAAAAAAACCCTCTTCTACCATAATAATACCATAATTTTATAACATTTAAAAAAAACTATTATCATTATTATCAATAATATATTTGTTATTGAAAATCGTAAGCAAATCAAGAATCAAAAGCAATTTTATCAAATTAAGTGAATGTTTTTTTGATAACATTTTTATGTCTATGCGGTTTATACGCTACCGTGTCCAAAGATTAAAAATATATTACTGGTAAGTATTTATGTGAGAAAAATATGATGCCATTATTTTTTTTTTCAGAACGTAATAACATTATTAAATTTGATTTACAAAATAAAATAAAAAAACTAAATGTACTTCTACGAATTAAACACAAAAACAATTAATAATTAACTATTAAAAGGCGATTGCTGTACAAAAATGCTCACGAACATAATTAATGTCAAAACGTAATACCTAACTACCAAATAATATGAATGTATAATATCAAATACATGCGTAACTATCGCCCGTCGATCAAAGTAGTCTATATTTTAATATAATATGTCGAGTCTCGCTACATACTGCACCATCTAGTATGTTTTACTAGCGATTACGGAGAGGTATGCGTGTTGGCACGTTCAACCGCGGCACGGGCGAGTAGAGCGAATACGAGACAGTTTGTTCACTCGCACAGTCCCCCGTGTTGTATTTCAACGCGCGCACGCACGCTAGAACGCCAGGGACTCGCCCGAAGCAAGCGCGCGTTACTACATTCCAGTCGAAAGCAAACATAAGCGTTATTGTCTGTGTTGTGTACTGTTGTCAGTTGTCAGTGTGCTATAAACTAAGTAACAGTATATTATTACTCTAGGCTATAAATCGTCTGGATCAACAATCTTTGCAATCAGACAGACAGGCGTCGTCTGTTTCGCAGTTTTCCGAGACTAGACGCTGCTGGTGTATTGCAAATCAAGGTCAAACGCACACGGGCGCAGGATGATCGCTGAACGTTGTACCAACGCGATGAGAGGCATTTAAATTTTTGGAATATTATGGCAATGTTGCATACGCGAACAGGACGAACGTCAAATGTTGTCAAATCTAGCCACAGAAAATCATAATATTATTAGATCAATTATTGAGCATTGAAGTGTTGCCGTTATATATTATTACGGTGCATCCTTTTTTGCATAGGGTCCCAGGAAAACATCGAACGTGGTAGGTACCTACCTCTAGTACCTACACAAAAACACGATGTTGCAATGAGAGACATTTTAATGCTTGGATAATAGTGTAGTGGTGCCGTATATCTTGTATACCTACCTACTCTTTGTATTGGGACGAACGTCGAACATTGTACATACGCAAAACCACGTGACAAAGCGCAATAAGAGACATTAAATTTTTGGAATATAGTAGTGTTGTCATAATATTGTAGGTATGCTCTCTGTAAGAATTTCGAAGAATATCGAACGTTACCTACGCAAAACCGTGTTACAGTAAATCCGCACTGAGAGATATTTGAATGTTTGGAATGTAATAATGCAGCTATACAAATTTAAATGTTTGGAATGTATTCTGTATATTGCCCTTTGAACCTACATATATGAGTTTGATTTTAACTGTTTGGTTTCGATAATGACGACTAACTGGCAGTTAAAATGGGGTGAAAAAATAACGGTGAGGTTCGCGGAACTCTACAAGAAAGCAGAATGTTTGTGGAATGCAGAACTTCCCTCTTATCAACACCAACCGACGAGGAAAAGGGCGCTACTGAAATTAATAGAGAGCCTGAACGTCGACGGGTTGCAAATTAAACAAGTCAAGCAGAAGATTAAAAATATACGCTCGAGTTACTACAAGGAACTGTATAAAATAGAAAGGTCGCAGGGTGCTGAAGATGCTGTAGTTTATCACCCGTCGATGAAATGGTTTAAGATTTTGGACAGCTTTATGCGGGTGAGAAGGACCGCTGTGCAACCAAACTCGGTGAGTGAATTGAAAATTAAAATAGTTTGCCGATAATTGGTCGATGTTCTGAACTTCTAGCAAGAGTGGGGAGGGGGGAGTGAACTCATTGGTCTCAAGCATTATAACAGTGGTATACAACTCCCGACCCGCGGGCCCTTTCTTGCGGCCTACGTGACTAAATGAAATATCAAAATTTTGCGGTAATTCTGGTGAAAAAACAAGATTTTTTAAGAAAAAAGGTTAAGGCGGTGAGGGATTATTTATTACTTTGAAATAATAACAATATTTTACGCAATACAATAGACATAATGTTTTTAGCAAAAAAAATATTAATTACATATTTTAAGCATTTACATGCCTATGTAAATTTAAAAAAATATTTTTTTTCGCTAAAAACGTTATGTTCATCGTATTGCGTAATAATATTAACATTAATAAATTAATAAGAAGTATCTGATGAGGAAAGCTTTGCTTTTAAAACATGTTGATATTTATATATTAAAAACAGTGGTGTAAACAAAGTACATTATTAATTTATTAATAATGACACCACAAAATAACTACACATCTATTGAAGAAAATATTATCATTAATTAAAATTAATAAATACTACCTCTCCGCCAAAGTAGCTCTTAAGGAAAATCTTAAGGCGTTTTTTGTTTGAAAATTTGATGGTGTAGAAATATCATAGATGATTTAATTAAATACTGCAGGTAGAACACATCTTGGCCTTTCATTTAACCGTTTTTTTCGGTCTTTTAATAAGCCTAGAAAAAAAATAAAGTATCGCACATAAAAAAATGTTTAAAGTGAGAAATCTTTTACTTATGAACCTTTTTTTCGGATATTGTCATATTGTTCTTTGTTGCAAATTAAGTTTTTTAGAACATAACCGAAAATGCACGACGTTTACAAAATAAAATGAAACGCGCATTTTAATGATGTTTTTTTTACGTAAACCATTTTTTTTTGCCGCATTTATAATATCGTAAGTCATGTGCGTCGAATAATTGATTCGTGATAGTATAATGATTGTAATTTTTTTAATACAATAGTTCTTACCTATTTCATAATTGCGTAAATATTTTAATATAATTGCACAGAAAAAGTTGTTTCCGAGACATTGATAAGTTCTACACCCCTACGAAAAATTAGAGTGTTTGTTCTTTTTGACAAGAAAAATATTTTTTTACGCTGCTGATGGTGCTAATAAAAGGACAAACTATTGGCGTTTTTACATAATATTATGATAACATTTTTTTACGTATTATTGTTGAATATTTTAGAATAATGAAAATGACAGATTTTTGTGGTTTGACTTTAAATGTAGATAATTTTTCGCCAGCCTCAGATGTAGAGATTGCAATTCCGGAGTTGTTTTGGAAAACTCGGATTTCGGACCATGAGTTTCACCGGCAAAGTGGAGGGGAGGAGAAGCAAAGGAAGATCACCGACTATTAGTCTGTTATTTCGGTGCAAATTCTGTGAATCCGAACATGGACGTATAGACAACAAACTTTCCCCAAACCCCAGAGTTGCCCAAAGTTGTCTCAAATTATGTTTTTCTCTGATCGTTTCAATTAATGTTTTTATTTTAATTTTATGTATTATAATAGTTATAACATGGCTCATTTATAAAATAAATAAAATTATCCCGAATGCTGCTTTTTTGGCAATTTTTTATCTGAATTTTGAGACTAGTGCAGTAGTACACTCCTGCCCATGTCCGAGGAATTCATTTCACTGTCAGTCGATAATTTTCTGCATTTTCTGAATTATCCTTACCAGTTACAAGAAATGTTAGCAATGACAGACGTGGTTTTTTTTTCAGCAAAATTGTCCCCCTTCGTTTGTGGAGTTTCCAGAAACGGCCCAGGATTCATCAGATCCCCAGAATACTCAGGATGTCACTGTTCCCGTAAGCACAGTCATTAAAGATAATTTAGTCGATTCCCCTAAAGTGGGAAGGCTCCCCAAATGGGACGACGATGAAACCTTCAAGTTTGTGGAACTCTACAGGGAAGCTGAATGTTTGTGGAACTCTGAAATTCCGCAGTACCGCCACAAACCATCAAGAATAAAAGCCATATTGTCCATCATCGAAAAAATGAACATGGAATTGACTATTCAAGAAGTGAAATCAAAAATTAAAAATCTGCGATCGACCTATTCCCAAGAACTGTATAAGATAGAGAAATCCAGAAAATCTGAAGACTTGGAACAATACGTCCCGATGATAAGATGGTTCTATGTAATGGATTCTTTTGTTCATGTGAGAAGAGTCGTTGAACACGTGAGAAGGGGTGAAAGCGTATTGGTGAGTAATCAATATAATTTTTTCCGGATAGTCAGAGAGTTGATAGGAGCTATATAGGGATGCTGAGATTCGTCAGCCATTAAATAATATAATCACCGCAGCACCGATGTGTCACCGGGGAACTTACCAGCTCTCATTGTGAATGTATATGTGTCAGACGTGTGGCACACAGGTGAACTGTGGGGGGCAGCTGATCCCGATCTGCGGAGAGGGCTGGAAGAGATGGAAACTCAACTTCTAAATTTGTACAAATCCTTTTGCACAAATTTTGCTCTGCGGTCCTTGTCCGTGGTTGATGCGAGGGTCTGGGTCCAGCAAGTGGTGGTAGTCCGAGGTCCAAAGGGGGTCCAGGGTCAACGGTCGTCAGAAATGATGGAGAAGGCAAGTCGGTAGAAGCTGAGCGAGGTAGGAAAGTTGAGGGAGCAGAAGTGTTGGCGGTTTGAGTGTTGCTGGCTGACTGACGAATGGATATTTTCGCCCTCTATTTATACCCCAAACCGGGAGCTATCCCGAGCGCGCTGTTTGGATTTTCGCGACGCTAGTGACACCTTTCTGTATCGATAGCGTCGCAAAAGTTTTATTCGACAACAACTGTCTCCCTCGCACCGCGTTTCCTCGCTCTTTCATTTGATTTGATCATTCTTAGCAGTGACGGGACACTCCCCGTCGCCTCCACTATATATCACAAGTTTTCACAAAACGTATGGCTAGGGGGGGCGGATTAGTTATGCAGTTCAAATATTTATCCTGTACAAATGCCGACAATACAATCAATTTAATCATTAGACTATCTCCTCGTCAAACATCGCGGAAGAGGCGAAGACGTCCGACACAGTATATGTACAATCGTCAACACCCAAAAACGTCAGTTTTTCAACTTTTCTGAAGATATATTATACTTATTTACGTTGAAAATTATTAACATTAAGCCTGTTTTAATCAATTAAAAAGAATACTGCTTAAGTTAAAGTTTAGCTTAACTTCAAAATCTCGTCATCAAAATCGAGGGCTCGCTCAACGGTACACTTGTTAATCCACATTTTTTCATGACTAAACGTTTAACTGTGACGTTTGCGTAGTTATTTGCGGGAATTTTAATTAGATAACAAAAAATTGATATTTTTTATAGCTATTGGCATTGAGCCAACGGTCTGTGAAAACATGTGGGAGAAATTAAGTGATCCTTCATTAACTGCATTTTTTTGATAAATCTTTACGTTTACTTTTTGATTTGTGAAAGCGACTGTTATTTTCTTTATGAAGATGTCAAATCTAGTCAAGTCACATTTTCCACATTCTTCATCGTGCATTTTCTTCACAGCAATCATTTTTTTTTATGTCAACAAAGTTATAATCAGGTCAAAATAGCAGAACCAGCTAAAAATTGATAAATGACGTTTCTACAATTTCAATGCACTTTTTTCATGTCATTTAATATCTATATATTTGTTCTCTCAATAATATTACTTTTTTTCAGAACGAGCCTCAATCCACAATTCCCATTGATTTTGAACAAGATAACTGGGAAGTTTGTTATGTTGACGATTCAAATAAAAACATAAAGCAGGAGTCATCAGACGACTACCTCCTCTCAACTTTTGCCCAAAAAGAGACTGACCCTATTGAAGACACAGATCGGCACACACCTCCAATTTGTAACAACTCTCCTCCTGATAGTACAGATCTGCTCAAAATAACTCAAATAGTATCACGTTCTAAAAGGCCCAAAACAGAGGTCCCTACCCCTGTCAATGAAAATGAGTCAAATGAAGAGGGAGATCCAAAAGACAATGAAAACGAATATTATGTTTTTGGAAGACACGTAGCGACACAATTGATGAAACTGTCGACAGTGCAGTTTGTTCTAGCTCAACAGGAGATTCAATCAGTATTGACCAAGTGTAGATTAAAGAGTCTGAAAAGGAAATACGTAAAATCGTCGTCTTCTTCGGATAATTCTGATAATTCCGATTCCTAACTCATAATATCATTGAAATTCTTACTAGCAGGCAGTGGCGGCTCGTGACTTTTGAGTGAGCTAGAGTACTAAGATTAAAAAATATGATATTATTGATGTTGTTAGCAGGTGATCGGAGAAGGGATGTTGCACAATAATATGATATGTACATAGATGCAATAATCAGGAAGGAACCAGTTCCTCAATCAGAACGGGTTTCTTTGATCCTGCTCCAGTAAAAACTCTTAGAAAAATAGCAAAAAATCACGAATTATCGGAATTAACAAGAGATAAAAAAAACCCATGTAGTTATTTTTAAGAATCGGCTTTTAGAACACTACAGTATACCAGGTATCTATTCAATAATATTGCATATTTTGCCATTTGCTATGATTGTTTACTTTCAGCTATACACATGGATTCAATGGGGAGTTATCATAGAATACATACACATATTATATCCAGTTGTAATGTTTTTTTATAAATATGTTTCAATCAATAAATAAAATTGTGTTTTAAATGTTTTTTGAATACTTTGTTTGATCACAACATGCAAATATAAATTAGTGTGCTGCTACTTTTATGGCTATTTATTGTTGTACTTATTATATAATATTGTTGAACTAAACTCTTTCTGACAGCTACTTGCAGCAGCTTAACGGGTACATATTCCCATTGTATTCATACATTTCAGAGTTTTTTTGATAATAACTATTATTATTTAATTTATTTTAAAAGATTTATTTTGTAATAAAAGTTCTGCTAGGTTATTTATTTTTGTTCATTTATAAAATACATGATATTTAATGGAGACATTTACATGGAGTAGATACATTAGATCACCATACTAGGCGGCTGCCTGTTTCATGGTGACCAATGGAGTATAGTTACCTTGTATGAAGTCTAGTGTAAACATATGGATTTATTATATTAATTATATTAACATGCTGACAATTGGAAAAAAAGTAGAATATAGAAAGGAGAAAAGGAGGTAAATATTATTACGCGTGACAGCTTTTTCACCTTCCGAAGGCAGTTTGATAATGCCCTCGGAAGGCGAAACAGCTGTGTAATAATAATTACCTAGCAGAGCTTTTTTAGAAATAAACCTTTTAATATATATAAATATATATATATTGAATTAAATTGGATTTAACGGTTTGGGTTGGTATTCTTTTCGATAAGTTTTTTCGTAAGTTTGAATAAGTGCATACTTTTAGATAGTGATTGCGTGATTTACACGTTCTAGTTTTTTTCAAATAACACAAAGCTTGACATCATTAGAACTGGAAATTCCCCTACCTAAAATATGATTTTGCCGCCCTTTACATAACGCGGCTGGGGACAGTAACGCGGTTTGCCCTCCCTTGCCACATGGTCCTCAAGTGGGTAAATAACATCCCTCAATACAAAACAAGGGAAAAAAAACAATACCTTTAATTTCCAAGACCATTTTCCGAAGAACAACGACTGCGTTTGACATAATCGTACGATGACGCATTTGATAAGAAAAAAAAAAATTTTACGTAAGGAGTTACAAAACACAGAGTCCTTGGTGTTTTCAGTATTTTCCCAGTTTTCGTTTCATAACAGCAATAAACACTGGGATTTTTACGAAATGTGAAGCAAATACTTGCGTTTCTTCAATGAAAAACACAACTTATATGAGCCAATGTATATAATCCAGAATCTCAAATGCCCAAAGACTACTTATAATCAACTACTAATATAAACTGGAACAACTCATCCGGTAGAAGTGGCATCGCGTGCTCATTGATTGCGTTAAAAAACATTATTATTAATTAAAATTATAATACCTAACTGAGACTATTCATCAATCGATTTATTTTATTCGACACAATAAAAGATCACGATTCAGGAAGAAAGTTCGATCTTCTATTTGTACGGATATTTTGAAATAAAAAATTATTAACTTTTAAGAAATTAAGGGGGAAGACTCAAATAAGGCGCTAAACGTCACTTCGCAGTATGCTAACGTAAGCAATACAACACATAATTTATCTGCAAATTCTTAACAGAAAGTTACGAAAGAGTCTAAGGTTTTCAGTGACGTAAATTCTTAAACTGTAACCTTTTATATTATATATGAAATACCTACAGTAATTTTAAGTAAAACGCTCGACAGTGCCTTCGCCGTTATGTTAACTTCACCCATTACAAACATATTTAATCAAAATCCTTCCACAATCTCAGAGTAAATAAGATCAAGAACCAAAAGCGTTTATTAAAAATAATCCAGTAAATCTAGATTTTCACTGTAATTCCCTCAAAGTTCAGGAATTTTTAAATTCAGTTCCGTCATACAAAAAACGTATGACAATTTCTGGCCCGCGCGATTGTTGATAAAACGTTTTATTTCGCCGGAGTAAATCAGTTGTGAGAAGTCCTTCAGAGCGAGCGGACGTCGATTTGAAATTCGATATTTCTGTCTGTTTTATGACGAATAGCTGGGAAGAGAGGTGTTAAACTGCCACCGGAATGTAGGAATTACGTATTTTCGATTTTTTTTTGTTATAATCACATTTCTTTGCAACGTTCTTTAAGATGGTCCAAAAAGTGATTAATTTATTATACGGCACAATATAAAAGACCTGCGCACTGGAAAAAAACTGACGGACGTGGACAGATCTACAAGATTAGATCTTTGCAGGCGGTCAACAGCAAAACTAATGAATGAATGAATTATTTTTAAAATCTTAACATTTTTTGTGCCCATATAATTTACAATCTTGACGCCCCTGACTGCATATATAAGTATGCCGATCTGTGCCTATCAAAATCCATAGTTTTAGCGGCTATTTTGAATTTCTAGATATTCACACCGATTTGGTTAGAAAGCGGCGTAAGTCATGTTAGGGGGGTGCTGAAGTCAAATTTAATGTCAACCTGAGTAATTTCGATGGTCATTTTTAATTTTGAGTTCTCTACCGATTTGGTTCAAAATCGGAATTAAAGTGTTTGGAAGTGAACTGAAATCAAATGCGAAGAATGATAACAAAGAATGTTTTTCTTCATTTCAAATTGTAGAATCTTTATCCTACTTTAAAAATATTAATTAACCTTCACCGAAAAATTACCCCTTAATTAATAATTTTTTTAAAAAATAGCGAAGTTTGTTTTTTTTTATTTCTCGCTATTTTTTTTTAGTGTTTAACCAATTTTGACAGTGAAGGGGTAATTTTTCGGTGAAGGTTAATTAATATTTTTTAAAGCAGGCTAAAGATTCTACAATTTGAAATGAGGAAAAATATTCTATGTTATCATAATAACATACAATGTTTTTCTTTATTTAGAACACCTGTATTTCGGACGATATTAGGTCCTTGGAGACCAATTTGTTTTCAAATTGTACCATCTTTAGTCTACTTTAAAAATAATAGATTAACCTTTACCGAAAAATTACTCCTTCACTGTCAAAATTGACCAAAACACTAAAAAATAGCGAAGAATGACAACTTACAAAAAATTTGAATAATTTAGAACCGCTGTATCTCGGACATTATTAAGTCGTTAGAAACGTATTTGATTTCAAATTATAGCATATTTGGTCTACTTTGCTTGGGGGAGGGGCAAGGGGAAGATAGGAGACTTTTGTGAAAATACTCCCTGTTATAGGTATTATTCACCGGCAAAATATCAGTTTTTCTTATTGCCTTCATTGACTTGGTGAATTGTATTCAAGCTTATTGTGTGCGTCTGGAGTGGGTTGTAAATCATCGTTATCTACCTATGTTATATTTTTACTGCTGTTTAGTATACAATATTGAAGGGCGTTTCTAAATCCCAAAAATTATCAAAAGACAAATAATTCTATTCCCGATTAATAAACGGGATCTAATTCACATCCTCCATCTTGGTTCCCAATTCAAATGTAATAGTAGAATTACTTAACCATTAATAAAAACCAAAGCCACTAACAGAATAGCCATATAAAAAAGCATCCAATTCATTTCAACCACCTTGAATCCCCTAGTGGACAATCGAAAAACGGATTCCTTGATTCAAAATCCATGAAAATAATTCCCTGTGTCAAAAAGCTGTGCTTATAAGTATTTCTGAGCAGTTGGTCCACGTTACCCATTTCTATAATATTTCCGAAGCTAAAAAAAAGATTATGCTGTGAAGAAACAAATATGTAAATAGTAACAAAACAAATCTTTTGTAAAAGGGAGGCACTTTGTATGGCTACTGACAATAATTAATATATTATATATAAATTGAAAAAAACATATTCTCATCAGTTACCCTATCCTATTACCAACAGATGCTAAGTTAAGTCTGTCAAGCTTCTATTTATTTATTTTTATACAGCGAATAAACGAAAAAAATATAGAGCAAATGTTTTTTGTTTCGTATTGCATCAATACGCTGAACATTTTTTTTAATCCGCCGTGGTCTACATTATCCACATTTCCCCAATCCTGCTGCCGGATCGCGGTGGTCCGTGGTTTTAAGTTTGAGGCCTAAAATTCCTAACGGCGGTGAATACGCGGTCTTATACTGGACCCTTAATACATAATATAAGACAAAAAGTCCCGATAAACTACTTTTTAGTATTTTAATCATTGAAGAAAATAATATTAACAAACCTAAATGAAATATGAAACCGGACAAAAGGACAGAAACTAAAAATATTTCAGTCGCATCTGGGACTCGAACCCAGGTCCTCTGCCTATCCGGGGCAACGCTCAACCGACTTAGCTAATGAGACAAGTTCAATTTGTGTCATCTTCATCGATATCATATCTCAAATTCAAGATTTGTGAATATTATTTTCCATTTTTAATCTCATATTATTGGCAGCTATTTTTATGATGTTTACAAAGTTCTACCCGAACTCAATTGCAATTACTTTTTAGTAGTTCGACTAGAGTCATTCAAAACCTTATACAACATTTAGATAATTATTTTATTTAAGTGTACAGATTGGAACAAAGAAATTTAATTTATATAATCTACTAACAATTGCTCCAGTCGTACACAAACTTTATTTATTTGTAAATTCCTTTTGCAAAAACAATCAATAATATTTAATACGAAATATTCGACGTTCTGATATTTTCCATATCTTTTGTTTTCATGCAAGATATGTGAGAAAGAAGATGATTGAAATAATGTTAGCTTGATAAATATTCTTTGTCGATGACTCACGATGCCGACGATCGCCCGTTGGGGAAGGAAATAAAATTTTATGATTTATTAGAATTACGGAAAGTTTTCTATAAACATTTCATTACTCAACAAATTAATAACTTCAATATCATGTCTTTTCAAATATAGATCCTTCATTTTGATTAACCACAAAAATACCTCGATATCTTTTTACTGGAGTAGAGCGATAGGCACAATTGAAGAATTTGTTTGAGGAGAATTTAAAAAATTGAAATAGTGTTTCGAATTCAACCTTCAACGACGTCATTTGAAAATGCATATCTCAAATTCGTCCATCACTCTATCGCAACGTGGTTTATTATTAATATATCTAATATTTCACAATTTTGTATCCATGTCATTTATCTTGATATACTTACATAGATTTTACTGATTTTGTAAATACATTTTCCTACTTGATTTAAGGAAAAACCACACACGTTTCTGCCTATACATCAATGAACACGAATTTAAATATTATAAACATTTTTGTTTTATTTTTCCTAGATTATGCTGCCCTGGTAAAACCTAAATAAGTTTGAAATTGGAATAATAAATCACCTAATAATTTTTAATCTTTGAAGATAATATTAATAACGCTTAAAATCAAACATGAAACCGAAAAGAAAAACGATAGCAGCTGGGGCTTGAACCCAGAACCTTATGGTCTATCCGGGACCTTGGGTCCTGGGTTCGAGTCCTAGTTGCTAACTAACTAACTAACTAACTAACTAACCATCACGCCGTTTCCCCGCAAATATATAATAGATGGAGGCACTTGCCCTATTTCAAAGGGTAGGTGTGTCTAGATGACTAACTAACTAACTGAATAACCATCACGCCGTCACGCCGTTTCTCCGCAGGGGTAGGCAGAGAGGACGGACCGCCAAACAACTCGATCTTGGCATACACTTCTTTGCTCATTCACATTCATACATTGTCTCATACATTCTCTTCTATTATTCCGACTTCTGACATGGCCCGACTCAAGTATTTGATTCACTTGATCATGCTATGTCTTCCTCGGACGTCCTCGGCTTCTTCTTCCATTCACATTCGCGTCATACATTCTTCTTACACTCCTTTCTTCGTTCATTCGCTCCACATGCCCAAACCATCTAAGCGTCCCTTTCTTAATCTTACTCATTACGCTTACATCGGCCTTGCATAGTTGCTACCGTTGTCTTTTTCTTTTCTGTGTCTTTTCGGTTTCATGTTTTATTTTGGTTGTTCATATTATCTCCAATTATTAAAAGTGTATTAAAATGAGGTTTATAAACTTCAATGAACCTAATAATTGTTGTCACTTCACCAGACTGAAAAATAATATGTATTGGAAGCAGTTTAACGGTATTAGTAAATGCTAAACAAGTTGAGCTACTTGACTTATCTGTCATTTTTTAACGTGAATACAGCACAAGATTCCTAATTGCTCCCCGCTAAAAGGAATCGGTGGCATCCCACCCAAATACATTATTAATATATACATAATAAAATAAGTCAATAGATGTCTCATATAAATAAAAATCGGGTTGGTATATCCGATACTCTAATCCGATTGCAATTGAGTTCGGGATGAAACTTTGCAATCATCATAAGAATAGCAGCCAATAATATAGGATTTATAAAAATGGAGGATAATATTAACAAGTCTTGAACTTGAAGTGTGATATCAGTGTAAATGGCGTAAATTCAAATGGTCTCATTAGCTAAGTTGGTTAAGCGGTTACCCCGGATAGGTAGAGGTCCTGGGTTCGAGTCCCAAATGCGACTGAAATCTTTTTATTTTCTGTTGTTTTTTCGGTTTCGTGGTTCATTTGGGATGTGTTAATATTATCTTCTTCAATGATTAAATATTACAATGAGGTTTACAAACTTCAATAAGTTTTAAAAAATAAATTGTAATACATTTAAAGAGGTAATAACCACAGTGAAATCAGTTTTTCTATGTCTCCAAAGATGACGAAGTAAAGTTGGTAAACTTGAAGCGAACTTGGGAAAAACGTACACCCGTGACATCACGAGTCACAAATCAGTACTATTCACAATTCGAATGGCGGTAACGGATACTGCCGCGCCCATGATATCTATGGCCGCGCCAGTCATTTGATGAACCGTGACATCGCACAATTTTCGACAGGCCGGCGAGATTATCACAATTTTTACGGCTTATATCTTCGGTACAATTCGGTATCCTCAAAAAATTCAAAAATTTCTGTCCTCAGCATGCTTTAATTAATAACGATACATTTGCAAGCAACTTGAAATTCCACTGTAGGAAAAACCTTATTCTTAAGGGGAACGGTTGCGGTGCCTGTTTCATACAAAACTAAAATATGGATTGGAGGCCAAAATACCCATCCAAACTGAATGATCTATTTTTTTAATTAAAGGTTTAGTAAATATGTAGTACGGATGAATAAAGTTTTTAATAAAGTTTTATAAAAATGCTGCATTGTAAAAAAAAAATTGTTATTTAAAAAAAAATTGAATTTTTAATAAACCATAAAAAATCTTTTGGCTTAGTGACCAATTAAATGACTTTTCTTATTTCATGTACCAATTATTCATTATATTAATTTTACCAATTATTATTAATATTTAATATTTTATTTTATATATATTAATTTTTTAATATTTTATTTTATTATTTAACAGGCACCCGAAAAACCTATACAATAATTAAGTAAGGTCAGTATTTTCAACTTCAAGAGAGCTCAAACAATGTTCCATTTTTGTCTCGTACGGAAAATGAACTTGATTATCGCATAATACTCAGAATGTTAATATGAAC
This sequence comes from Halesus radiatus, assembly GCA_022606495.2. Taxonomy (NCBI): domain Eukaryota; kingdom Metazoa; phylum Arthropoda; class Insecta; order Trichoptera; family Limnephilidae; genus Halesus; species Halesus radiatus. Next base: position 176,230 of record JAHDVE020006963.1, on the reverse strand, counting down.
TCATTGCCAACTGGGTCTCATCCAATGCATACATAATGAAAAAATGATATAGGCAAGTACAAATCACGCATCCCAAACTGTGCAGCACTGCAATACCTTTTTTTTTTCAGAATAACCTACTATCGCAACTACCTTTATGATAATGCTTTCATTTTTTTGCAACTGCTCTGATGACGTTGGTCTAATTTAAATTCAGAATGGCATCATTATAAGAACAATCTTGTTCTAATGCAATTGTACCAGACGTAATCTGGTACACCAGCGAACTGAAGAAGCCGACTGATCCCAATATACGGAGCGAGGCTTGGAGGGGGAGGTAGCTCTCCTACCGTTCATTTTACAAGGAGGAACGGTACTGACGACAACGACTTTTGTTAATCTTGTTCGAGGCAGTTGCTTATTGGGTCCAGTCCGAGGCAGTAGTCCGATGGAGGTAAGCAGTGGTCAGAGTGAAACAAGGCGAGTGGTTCAGAAGTCAGAGCGGGCGGCGGGCAGAGATGAGTACTTGTCAGGCTGGCGATCAAATGCTAACTGCCCCAAACTGGCGTTTGCAGGCTATTTATGCGGTCCACCAAGCGCGGACCGCCGGTGCCGTGTAGATGCCCGATAAGTCGGTCTCCCTCCCACCAACTGTCCCGCTCCAACGCTTTTATTCAGTCATTTCAGTTTGAGCGATCTGGTGCGAACAAGCTCGCCAGACCGCCCGTTACATATATTAACAGACAACGATAATTTAATAATAAGTGTGCAGCTTCAAATATTCCGAGAGGCGTGACGTCCGATACAGCAATTAAAGGATTTTTTTAAGCTTCACGTTTCGAATGTTTTTTTAAATTGTGGGAATGGGAAAATAGGCTAAAAACTAAGTGCATAGATGCTGCAGGATTTACTCCGTTCGGAGGACCGTTTTTGGTATCTTATATTTAATTATAGAATTTGAATCATAGCTCAATAGCGAATTTAGCGTTGGATTTTCGTGACTGGGTAATCTGGCATAAAATGGTTCTGAAAGTAATTTAATTAGTCAGAGGAATGTTTGTATCTTTTTGTAGAATGTTAACATGTAATCTGTGGCTAACCAGCGGGTTCAATGCTTTTCATACTAATTTTAAAACGATATAGCAACAGTTTTACATATTGGATTTCATTCAAACTACTCTCTAAACATTTTCGGCACTAATAAGAACAAACTGTGATATTTTAGCGCAACCGGTCCAGTAGTTTTAGAGAAAATCGAGTACATACAAACAGGCAAACATTCCTTTTTATAGATAAAGAAAGATGTTCCAGCACATTTTATAAGATTATTTTTCAATAAACATCAACCGTATTACGATGACAATTATTATGTACTTATTAATATATATATATATATATATATATATATATATATATGCATCAAAACAATTCAAATTATTAATGATTATGTACCCTTTTACAAAATTATCATTTTTTTAGATACCAACTGCAAATCAAATGGCTCATTTGGTTCGTCGTGACTTAATGATGGATTTCTAAATACCGTTTCAAACTAGTGGTGGACAAAGCGGCTCGGTTTAGTGAGCCGGATCACTAAATCAGCTCTCTGTAAAGACAATTTACATGAAAACTGTACGAAAAAAGTATCGTGTAATAGCCTCTTAAGGACGTCTTCAGGAGGGCCAAGGGAGCGAGGGAGAGGGCATGGTGCGGGGGGACGCGAAGCGTCGTTTAAACGAGCTGGATCACCTAACCCGTACACTTCAAAGAACTGATTTAGTGATCCGGCTCACTAAACCGAGCCGCTTCGCCCACCACTATTTCAAACGGAGTGTTAAGCGTTTCGAGCCCCACAGATTTTGAATCACTGCCCACAAGATAATACACAAAGTAATATTATATTGTCATTCTCGCAGATAGTTACTAGCACTGCAATATAAAAGCCTTGAACACAACTGCAGGTGCTTCAAAATAGAACAGATGGATATTCATCTTATCTTAATTATTCCGTCAATTTTTGACATTTATTAATCACACGATATCTTTATGTTAGTCACTTAAAATTTTTAATTGGTTTTTAGTTACCCATTCGAAATCGAATGATTGTTGCTATTCAGAACCCCGCCCAACACATAATGTATATATACGGTTATTAAATTTTTCGCCTGCGGTGAATGTTAAAATAAAGAGTATGATAAATAAACACGTAATTTGTATTATATTACTAGGAAAGCCTGAAAAATGGTAAATCTTAGGTTTTACCGGTAAATTTACAACGCTCGATTCACATGTACCAACACACCGCACTACGTAAAGTGACAGACATGGCACAATTAGTTTCTTTCATTATCTATGAACACATTCCAGCACGGTGTAATGTTAAAACTAATTTCTGTATCGTGCCTGCCACTGTACGTGTTTGCACTGCACTGTGCCGTAGATGTGAATAGACCTTAAGGCGAAGCTATCGGTGAAATCACACTGCGAAACGGTTAAATCGGTCGAATAACCGTATATAATTATGTATATGGTTTGAATAAAGTGAACATTTTCCTAGATAATTTCTTAATTACGTCGTAAAAATATATTAAATTACAATTATATTTAACAATAGTAAACTACATTTTTTTCAATGGAAAATTTTGAACGCAAGAAAGAAACAAGCTTTTAAAAATACTGCTTTTTATAAATTTATTAAGATTATTTGTGAAGGTTTCACAAAATTATTCACAGAATAAATAAAAACCCACTTTTTGCGCTTACCACAAACAATTCTAGACTCCGCTTGCCAAGCGAATTTTATGTTTATTACCTGTATTCGTGGTGACATAAGACACACAGCTCGTAGCACATATTTTTGGCTGGTAATTATCTATATCCATACTCTTAGCACTTACTCATTCATTCGGGAGGTTCATCGCTATAGATTTTAGAGCTAATAAAACAGTTTGTTTGTTTGTTAGTCCCTCTTTTGGTCGCCTGTAGAGATAAGTATGTGAAGCTGTATATGAAATAAAGAAGCACGGTCATTACAGAAAGACTTTCTATATTACTAGAGTTTTTACTTAGAATAATAGATTGTTATGGATGCGATGCGATTTTATTTGTCGCGTATTTCTGAATTTAAATTTCACCCACGATTTGTTTTATATTGGCAATTGTTTTTTATTACTCGGAAAATTGGTGTTTTTTTTTATAAGAAGAAAGTTCTATAAAGTAGTAGAATTTCTGTAACCGAACAGTTAACGATAGAAATATAAATAACTCAATTTTCCATCACCGCAGTTAAATTCAATTCTAGCCGCAAACTCAACTATTAAAATAAATCAATTTCTATTAAACCATAATGCAATAAATAGATTAATTGTGCGAGCACTGTGTCATTCCTGTCTTGAAGACCTGCCAAAGACTTGGCAATCTCAGTAATAATGATTTATTTAGAATTTGCATTCAAGATTTATTAAATTGGATAATGAAATGTGCTTATACCTCAGATTATATTTTATATTATATGATATGAGGATTATAGACAGGGGGCTCATTAGAAATCATAAGTATTTAATTTTAAGGCGATGCAATGGCAAGTAATGCAAAATCATGTGTTTTCGGTTTGAGGATTTGATGGCCTAGAAACTGCAAGTAGAACACACCTTGGCCTTTCATTTAACCGGGCATTTTTTGGTATGTCTTTTAATAGGCCTAGAAAAAAGTATCAGACATTAATAAAATGTTTAAAGCTCAAACTCTCCTACTTACGAACCCCTTTTCCGATATTGTCGTATTTTACGTTGTGGCAAATTAATTTATTTAGAATATGACCGTAAATTATTTTCATAATTATGTCTAATCTTTACAGAATAGAATAAAACACGGATTTTGGTGATGTTTTTTTTGTGTAAATCGAAACATGCGGCCGATGTTAAGCGGGAATCTCAACCTTGTCGCCACCTGCACAAGGAGCGCGTTATTTCGTTGAAATTTTAGCCGGTGGATCGCCTTATAGCAAAAATACTCTCAATATCTAGAATATAAAAAAAATATGTATATATTTCGCTTCTCCTTATTAAAAAGATAAAAAAATGATCTGAATAATAGGACTACCTGTCTAAATAGGTAGATACTAATAAATACACGAGTAAGTCGAATAATGGATAAAAGCAACCTGGGGTGCTATTCCAATTCAATTTTCCATTTCCTTGGGTTTAAAGGCTTCTTGCTTAACTGCGGAATTCCAGAGAGACAGTAAAAAAATCCTAATCAGATTGTAAAGAGATTATTTGAAAACACAAATTGATGAAATATCTCCTAGTGACGTTTGAATTACAATTACATTATATTATAATGCATTTTTATTTTATTTTTAAATATCTAGCATAAATACGCCTTTTAACAAAGAATTATGTTTTGTAAAAAGGTACCTACCTCTCTAGATACTATTGACATGTTTATTCTTTCACTACTTCTAAAAGTGACATTTGCCGCCGTGGTGTTTTGTTTACCGAGCCGAAAATTTCAACGTCTATAATATTACTACGTAATAATTGTTGGTAACCTACTTAATACTGAGTTTTTCTCTTGTTAAAACTGCGCAAATATTGATATTTTTAATGAATGTCATTCGCTGAATGACAGCTGACAGCTGTCATCCGAGAGAACCGGTACCGCAGTTAAGCAAGAAGTCCTTAAACCTAAGGAAAATAATAAGGAAATTTCTTTAAAAAGAACCAGAATAGGCCTCCATAAAGCTTTCTGTGTTGGTGGAAAAACTCATAAATTTCCAACACCGTAATTAAATAGCAAGAAACCTGAGTAATTTCCAATTTACGAAGGCTTCGCTTTTGCGTCAAACCTGATTAATGTAGATAATATAAAATTTATTAGAGGCTGTTTATGATTTCAGGCTTTTCTAAAAATCAGATGAATTTCACGGTTATAATAAAATTTACGGCAAACACACTTGACGAAAGTTTTTTAATATTTTTTTTAAATTTTGTGCTTTAAGGAAATGTTAAAAAATTATGTTAATACAGTTAGATAATAATTATTGAGTATTATAACATGTTTAGTAATGTTTGGATAATTAATAATTTAATGGTTTTCCTTGTAGCTACATGACAATATAATGAGGAACTCTAACTATATTTACTTTGAAAATATATATATTCATATACTCGTAGATGAGCAAACGCCGATTCTGAATATATAACGTTAATTATATATAATTACACGTAGAATTTATAAATTGTTTTTTAAAAGTTAATAAAACATCAGCTCATCAAAACATCGTGTTATGTTGGTACCATTGTATTTGGAACATCTGACGTCACATGAGCATTCGTAATCAAACCAATTATCAATACGGATATCATGATAATGTTAATGGTCAATACTATTATTATTCTTTGAGTTAAAGTTTCCCAAGAGGTACATAATTTTATTTCTCACGTTTAGTTATGGTTTACCATGAATAGAATATACAATTAAGTACGGTAAAGCTCATCCTTATTTTGACATTTGACATTCTAACCTCAAAACTGATCAAAACCGACCGGCCATAGATTTGGAGCGTTTTGGTGGCCTTTGAAAATGATTTTAGAAAAAAAAACCGAAATCTATGTACTGGAGTTCCTTTTTGTTTTCAAATTAATTCACATATTTTGCAATGGGTGTTGAAATTTTTTTATTTTATTGTAATTAATTGACAATGAAAACAAAAACAATTTATTGTAAGTGTGTCTTTTATTGCGTTTCACCTTCTTTAGTTCATGATTTATGCGAGACAACACTGATTAGAATATTTTCAGCATATATAATGAATGACTGTCCTGTTCATTGTTTTAATTGCGGTAGGTACTTGCCTCATTAAATAGTAATATTGATTCTATTGTAATATTTCTGAAGCGATTCAATAAGTCAATATCGATTCAAATTTAGAAAGAAATATCTTGGGTTATCCAAATCAATTTTACCACGTTCACGGATATTCTGTGTAAATGTTTTCACGCGTCATTTAAATTTGTAATAATGTTTTTTTAATCACGTTAATTGCGTATTCAAATTCGTAGTGGCATAATATTACAAAGGGAGTGTTATCATCTGCAGATACATTGTGAAAATTAATTATGGAAGGTGAGTCTAAAAAAATTATTTATCTTTAAAGTTGATGAAATTCGCGATGGCATTAAATGAAACCGGCCGAAACCCCTGTTTACTCGAAAATTGACCGATTCGTAATAAATAAAAAAATACAAACCATAAAAGAGAATGGAAAAAAGAAAACTTTACAAAAAAAATGTATTACAAACAACGTTATTTTTTTTAATGTGATACCACACAAGGATCCCAGCTGTTCCCATCCATCTGGAGTCAATGAGACTATGGCTTCCCCAATTGGGAAATATTTTGAGGCTGAAGGTATTGAGGGTGAGGAGATGTGAATTAGGAAGGTGGGCAGTACCTAAATCTGGTCACCAAACAAGGCTAAAGCCATTTCAAGCAACGTTTCGATTCTGAATGGTGGTATTTCACCAGGTCATACTGAGAGTATCTTCCACTCTGGAACGTGCGCAAATATACAATACGTTATTTTTAAATGAATTAATTGTGAAACAGCACAAATTAATTCAATAAAATTTACTTGCGCACGCCGGGATTTGAACCCGCGACCTTCGGATTCGTAGTCGAGAGCTTTACCCCTCGAACATCAAGGCAGTCAAACTGCAGCCTAACCGTGGTCATAGAGCAATGCACGCCACTGGTCCTGATACACCCTGTATAGTAACATAAAGCGAAGTAAAAAGTATCTTTGTAAATACATCATCAAAAACGCAAAAATACAATGCCACACTAGAATTAAAATGTTTCTCGAAATTATGGCAAATTAAACTTGCAAATATAATATTTTTTCCTCCCTGTACCTACCGCTGAAATATCTCTTAAAATTACGATTTTTTTTTCATAGTTCTACTCTTATGGTTCGTTCGCATGCCGAAACCATTTAACCCATGCGATTGGTTTTATAGAAAACGACATAATTTTGCGAGCTTTTTTAGTCTAACCTTCCTTCCACTAAGTATCGAATAATATACAAAAACAGCCGCTGATATTTCGCCATAACCTCTCCCTCTCTCTTATAAACAATACACGTAACAAAAAGAGATGTTACAATGGAGCGCTCGGCGGTAGGACCAGAGCTGCCAGACTGTGGAATAAAGGAAAATTGATGACAAAACAAATAATGCCCAATTTTATGACAGACATTCGGAATGGTCACGCGACCTATAATGAGATGATCTAAATTGTATCTGACATTTTTATAAACATGCAAATAAAAAAGAAATGTTATATTTTATTTACTCTGTGGTTGAGTGGAAACAGCCACTGCGTATTATCATATGTTTTCTAAAAGTGGTGGGTTTGAATCCAGTATTAACTTTATTTATCGTGTTCAAGTTTAATTTGCATTTTTAAGTTTTTTAAGTGTAAACTTCTTCAATGAATGCGAAATCACTTTGTGGTGTTATTTTTAATAAAATTAATAAGAAATGTTTTGTTTAAACTACTATTTAATATTTAAATATGAACATGTTTCGGAACCAAAGCTTCCCTCATCAGGATACACAGTGTACTGAGAAATAATGACAAAATTCGACAAATAATAACGTAAGAATAGACAAATTGCAAATCAGGGAAGCTTTGCTTCCGAAACATGTTGATATAAATTAAATAATGGTTTAAACAAAGCATTTTTTATTCATTTTATTGTTATTTAGTTTAAAAAAGGGTTTACTCATTAAAAAAAGTTTATGATAATTATTATTACACATGACAACTGTTTCGCCTTCCGAAGGCACTATCAAGCAGTTTGATAACTGAACTAAACATTTTTTTACAAATAAACCGTTTTTTAAACTAAATAATAATGGTTATCATATTTTTTTAATAACTTTAACATTAACTGAATTAATAATAGTGATGATTATAATTTTTCCACCGATTGGTTAAAACATCCCATACCATTCTGGTGCTATTCGGGAAGCTTCCTGATATTCTTTAAAAAAAGTTCACATATTTACCTATTTATTAGAAGTAGTTAGGGATTGGATAGTAACTGAGTGGATAAACGTGTTAGATACCCACCCAGGCTTCGTGGGTTCTGCTAGCTAATTCACAAGTAACATTTTCCGCCTATAATAATGACAGTAGGAGTTTTCCAAATATTGATACCCGTACAGGGTTGTCAGAAATTAAATAGGTACGTAAAAACAGAATTGTCAAAACGAAACATTAAAAGGAAGGATAGAAAACATTCAGATTTACAATAAGTAGGCATTATTATTGTTTTAGCGAAAACTACTAATATATCAATTTTGATGTCTGTCAAATTATCGGAAACAATATAATATAATTTGATGTGGCTACGCCCAATTTTCCTCTGTTATATTGGCCAAAGCGCGAGTTAAAAAAAACTATTATATTTAAAAAATGTTAGTTCATTTTTCGGAATGGTTGATGTTGTTTTTTTTTAATGTTATCTCCACATATGAGGTCATCTTTGAGGATGCTGTGTGGAGGGGTTGCGTTGCTGGGATTTTCAAAATGTGTATTGAGTCGTCACAAATATTTACCATATTTTTTAATGAATTGTGAAAACGATGTACAAAGGACACTTTGATACAAAGGAGTTAAAAAAGTATTTTTAAAAAAACAGCGTGTTCTGGCAATGGTGGTAATAGAGATTTCAATCTGGATTTTTCACAAATAGAATAGTTCATTTGCAATGCAATTTCGTACGAAATTAACACGTCCAACAGACTATAATAGGCATGCGATACTTAATAATATGTTGACATTTCTAAGAAATGGATAATTAAATTTTTAATAATTAGGTTGTTAACCCAATAACCAAATGTTCACATTATGCAGAGATGCAAGATTTAGTACAGAGAAATGAGCTTATTAAATAATAATACACAGAAAAATATTTAACAAAGAAAGAAAAAAAAATTGTTCTAAAAAAGAAAAAGAATATGAACATCCGAGGACCTAAGGAATACAACAAAATATTATATTGTCTGAAACTAAATATTATGCAATACATATTATATGACGAATACGATAATGCATCCTAATTATTAGAGCGCGTTATAAATGTCACTTTAAAAAAATCTATCTGGCACCCTCTTAATATGTTCTTATAAAAAAAAATCACTCTCATATTTTATTGTTTTCAATCATTGATATTTGAAATTACATCCCTATTTTAAGTGTCACGAAATCCGGATTTTCTGAAACGGTTCCGGATTTGCAATCCCTAGTGGCAACCCTACACCTGGTACCTAAATTACCGATGTTTCTTTACCCCATAGTAATTTCTTAAAAGCACTCAAATAATGAAAGAATGGAATCCTTTTGATTTTCGTAAAACCCTTTGTTGCAGGAAACAATGTCCCATTTATCTGTTTACTGTTCTAACACAATTTGCTCGGCTACAGGTAACAGACAAACGGTAGAAGGTAGCAGGTTGGTATTTTGTCTGGTTGACAGTTGCGTGCTGGAAGTTGGTATCTATAATTTGAGAAAAATACGTTTCCGCCGGAAATTTATTCGATCAGCCTATAAAATAGTATTTGCATTCCGTTCACGATTTGTCATATTATTTATTATTTATTGCTAAGACAAAGCGACATGCACCTGTATCCGGCAGTCTTATTAGGGAACAACACAAGGCAGGTTGTTCTCATTATGTCGTGGAAATGTATTGAATTTTTCTGTTGAAGATTTGTGTGTCTTTTTTTTGCATTAATTATAATGCCATACTCTACTAAGGACTATTCAGGAGCTGGTAAGAAAATGTTTTTTGTTCATCAATACGTGGTTGAACAATTCTAAAGTTTAGTTTACCAAACATAAACATCTAAAAAATGAGCAATCTGCATGTATATTGAATTGTTTTAGAAAAAAAACATCTGAATTGATTGATATTACAAAAATGCACTATTTACGGCAACCCATTTGCTAAAATTCCAACGAAATCACGCGCTTCTTATGTAGGTGGTGACAAGGTCGAAATTCCTACATAACATCGGACGCATGTTTTGATTTACGCAAAAAAACTTCACCAAAACGCGTGTTTTATTTTAATTTGTAAAGCTCAGGCATAAATATTAATTCCGGTCATATTCTAAAAAACTTAAATTGCCACAATGAACGACAATATCGGAAAAGGGGTTCATGAGCAGAAGATTTTGCGTTTTAAACTTTTTTTTTAGGTCTGATACTTTATTTTTTTCTAGGATTATAAAAAGACACACCAAACAATTGGAAAGTAATACGAAAGGCCAAGGTGTGTTCTACTTGCAGTATTTAATTAAATAATCTACGATATTTCTAGGCCATCAAATTCTCAAATCGAAAACAATCGATTTTGGATCACTTCCCATTTCATCGCCTTAAACGAAATACTTTTTATTAAATAATAAATTAAGCAATTTCGAGTTTTTACCTTATTATGTCACCGTGTTGGACACGTAAAAAGAAATGAATTAAAAAATATTTCGTTTTTTTCTATTTTGGCCGCATGCACAGTTAAGTTTGTACAATGCATCTTTCTAGTTTTTTGCAAGTTTTTTGACTAGTCATGAGTGATTTCTGTTGTTGTTTTATATAATTTTTGTTTAAATTTTTTACGAGAGATATTTCAATTTTTCCTAGGGCCCCAACTTCGAAGGGGATAAAAAAATGCGATATAAATACAATCCAGGAATTCAGGGGCCCTAGCAACAATATTTGATAACGTCAGACTACACAATAATTGGAAATAAAATTTTGTCTAAATGGGTAAAATATTTTCAAAATTTGCAATCTGCCAAAAATTAATAATTGTCCAATTGGACAAAGTTCGTATTTATTATCAATCTAATTACCGTCATTGACAAAATACACATTTTTCAACTACTGTTAAACATTTTTCATCATATTTAATCATTTCACCATACAGTTTTTCAGAATAATATATCATCATAGTTTGTAATATTTTTCCGTATTTTGAAAATATTTAACGATATTTCACTATTTCAGCATATCCACAACAACTTTTCGGAATAATATATCATAAAATTTTATAATATTTGCCCAAATTTTGACAATATTTGACCATATTTTACAATTTCACCATATCCACCATCAGTTTTACAGAAGAATATAATATCATCAAGTTTATAATATTTGTCCATATTTTGACAATATTTTACCATATTTTACCATTTCACCATATCCACCATCAGTTTTACAGAAGAATATAATATCATCAAGTTTATAATATTTGTCCATATTTTGACAATATTTTACCATATTTTACCATTTCACCATATCCACCATCAGTTTTACAGAAGAATATAATATCATCAAGTTTATAATATTTGTCCATATTTTGACAATATTTTACCATATTTTACCATTTCACCATATCCACCATCAGTTTTACAGAAGAATATAATATCATCAAGTTTATAATATTTGTCCATATTTTGACAATATTTTACCATATTTTACCATTTCACCATATCCACCATCAGTTTTACAGAAGAATATATCATCAAAGTTTATAATATTTGTCCATATTTTGACAATATTTAACCATCAGTTTTACAGAAGAATATATCATGAAAGTTTATAATATTTTTCCACATTTTGACAATATTTAAGCACATTTCACCCAATTTATAAAATGAGTGTTCAATAATTTATTTAATTTTGCTAATGGATGTAACAAGTATTGTTTGATTCTTAAGTTATTAAATAATATAGCTAGGGCCCCTGGATTACTAAACTTTCTTTGTTTCACATTTATTTAGAAACGGATACAAACAAATATATGTTCCAATTTTTGCTGGGGTTCAGTCAACATCCAAGATTAATCCCTTTAAGGTTCCGTGACCGAAAAAGATCGGACTCCACTGACCGACGTTAAGAAAAGTAGAGTATGTTTTTTGCTAATAGACTCCGTAAGTGCCTAACGGCCCGGGTCTCTTAGTCCCGGCCCGAACACTGGGTCTTACTTATTTCAATAATATATCTACAATATAATTAACTTTGTCAGGTTTCGAGTATGTGGTGGACAAGAAGTTCCGCCCCCCGTTGTGTTTCGGGTCCAAGGTGCCCCGCGAGGTGCTGCCCAGGCGGGGGGCCGAGCTGACGGGCTTCATGCGCAGGACGGGGGGCGAGTACCCGCCACACTCCCGCGGCCTGGCCACCAGCTTGCAGAGGCCCCAGAAGGCGGTAAGTTAGAGTTTTCCATATGATAATAGTAGAAAAATACCCTCCACGTCCCCAACGGCGGACTCTTCCCGTGCTTTATTTCCTTCCGTCGGAAAAAAAATACCTCTCTTAGTCCTCCTGCCACTTGAGGCCCCAAAAGGCGGTTAGTTCCCGTCTCCCCTATGATACCAGAAAATATACTCCTCACACCCCCAGCAAACTAATACCAAACGCACAGCACGAGATTCAAATCGTGCAAATTTCAACCTAATAAAAATGGCCATGGGGTTAAAGAACTTAAAGGTATACCATTGATAGTTCTATTGTAATCTCTCCTCCTTTTACCTCTCAATCTTCATCAATCGACGCACCTCTCAGGAGGCGAGGTTGCAACGGATCTCGCAGCAGGAAAGAAATGCTTTCTGTACCGTTCAAAAAATATTGTACTTAAGTCTTAGCTTGGCAAAGTGACAAGTGAACTTCTAAAATGAAATGGGGTGACTTTTGTTAGTGTAGTCACTACTGGCCATAGACAAAAATATTTCCAACAGCTTTAAACTTTCAATACACTAGCAGTACTCGCGCCACTCGCGTAAACCGTTTCGGACGCGTCTTTCAAAAACAATGGTCTATTCGCGACTGTCGACTTGAACGGGCCACAACTCTTCACCTTTATTGCTTACTTATGTGTCATTTATCCAACTTTTTAACTGTTAAATATTTATAAATAAAAATGAATGTCTGTCTTCGTGTTTCTCGAACATTACTCGACCGGTTTCGCTGAAAACAGCACAGTTTGTTTTCATTAGTACCGGGAAGGTTTAGGGAGTAGTATGAATGAAATCCAATATGTAAAACTGTTGCTATAACGTTTTAAAATTATGTATGAAAAACATTGTACCCGCCATGTTGTATTGAGGTCAGCCCTTAGATATATCACTATGGTTAGCCACAGATTACATATTCAAAAGTAGAAGGTTGTTTGGGTTGAATATCTTCAAAATGGAAAACACGAGAAGGTACATACTTAAGAACTTTTTTTATTTAGATATGTTTTAAAAAATAAATGTTCGGAATTAAATAAAATTTTCAAATTAATGTTTCTTTGTTTAGAGATAGTAATAGTTGTCACAAGGCATTACTTTCACTATCAAATCAATTATGGTACCCAAATGACAAGCACGGATTCACAACTTCATAACTTTATTAAAAACAAACAAATCCCGAGCAAGGCCGGGTACACATCAGCTATTATAGTTATACATATATATAACTAAATTAAACCACCTCCTGAATTAAAGTCAGTTTAATTATTATACACATTTCTCAAACGCACTAATATAAGCTTTACGCTATATATATACGATTATATCCCTAAATTAGTAATGTATACTTCCAGATGAAGATGCTGACAATTCCGAAAAGCGCCCGCCTGGTGGAGGCGCAGGTCTACCAGCCCCCACTACGCGCCCCCTCGCCGCCCCCCGCTCGCCCGCCCCGACCATACATCCCCTTCAACTCCAGCTCCAAAAGGAGCGGCAAGACGAGGGATGGAAATATACCTGGGTACTTATTTAATTATTTTACATGGCCGTACCGGTGGCAACACCAAACCAAATATATGCAGTTCTGTGGGGGGTCCCTCACCTGCCGCCTACACAGAACATCGACAAAGGATTTATCGATAATGTCGTTAACCTGTCACGTTTCTTGGTACGACGGCAGATCGCTAACAAACAAAAAACAGTTCACATCCACTAAATATGCTTATTTTTGTTGACGTAAACTGTTATTCGTTCGTTGGCAATCGGCAGTCTTACTCAGGAACGATGACAAGTTACCGACATTATAGATAAAACCTTTATCGATGTTCTGTGCTAGGGGTGGGATAGAAAATGATCGGTCCATTTTACAAGGCACTCTTTTCAACTCCCGATTCGCTCGCACTACTGACGTCAGAACGAATAGACTTACCATAACGTACCGTTTCGACGGCTAGAGGCAAAGGTCACGTGACACCTATTTTAGCACCAGCCTTCACTGCCGTTTACGATTGTTTCGAGTGATTTTGACTGCGATAAGCAAATTATAAAACATTTATAAAAGGGTCAATTTGAATACTCTAACAAAATATTCAGTTGTGTAAACAAGCTGAACCTTTTAACTTTTTTTCTGTTTATTTTTAAATTGGCGACACGCCTAACTCGCCTCTCGCCATTTGCTTTTCCCGTACATTGAAATGGCTGCTGCCCTAGCACCCCCAGTGCCGCGCGTTGGCGGAACTGTTTTCTATCGTACATTTTAATATATTTTCAGTGAAAAATATTCTTAATAAATTATATAAATCAAAAGTTCATCAAATAAACATTAGGTAACCTACATTACTGCTTTTTTGCTCATAAATGAAAAAATATTTAAGAGGCTATTGGGTTTATACTAACAGTTATAAGCCTCGCCGCTCGACGCTTACGCTCGGTCTGGTGGATTAGAAAGGGAATAAAAAACTTATTTAATAAATTATGAGAAATTTTCTTTCATTTCTTATTTTAAGACTACTTTTTTTGTCTTAACACATCATTTATTTATGTATGTTTTAAATAGATATTAATATTTAAATGTCCTCATAGCATGTCGACTCCTTGGAATAATAAGGTTCCATCTGACACGGCAATGTTATGCGATAATGAGCCTTAAAGTTGCTTTCTCAAGAGCACATTATCGCATGACATTGCTGTATCAATACCTTGTTATTCCAAGGGGTTGATATGCAAATGAAAATTAATGTGGTATCACAACATCCCGGTGAAATAGGGATCTAAGAGTTAGAATTATAAAATTATAGAACTTCTATTTTGAGGGTGTGCAGAAATATCCACAATTCAAAGGGTTCTGTCTTCCCTCTCAATGCTTGGTTTCTAATATAATCTAGGTTTTCGCAATGGTAGTCGCCATATCCGTATGGGTATTTTTAGGATGAGCCTAAATAGAAATATCCACGTTTCAAACGCTTCTACCTTGTGTCGATGGTTGGTTTAGTGTTGGGTGTCCAGGGTCCTCATTCCGGTGCCTTTTAAGGATAATACTTACTGTCCTTAGGGTTAAAGGGATTTTTCGAACTGCGTCTTCGATTCCATGTCAATGATAATAATTTTTTAATGGAGTTTGTGGTTTAATTATATCAGTAGGTATTATAAAAAAATATATATGTGTATCTCATACAGGAGAGAGGGGAAGGGGGGGGGGGGATTATCATCGGGTATCTAAAGTAGAAATCCAACAACGTCGTGCTTGGAAAGAAAAATCATATTTACGTTTCATGTTTTTTTTAATGCATAAAGTTGAGTTGCCAAAGAAAAAAAACACAGTATTATTTTAGTATTTTTTTTTTCAATATGTAAACCCTTCAAAAATACATTTATGTCCCATGGGTCGAGGCATATCCGGGTAGGACATGGGCCAAAACCGGGTAGGTGCTCACTGTATTACCCTAAATTCTATCATAAGATGAACAAATACGCCACATGTTTATTTTTTAGTCATTAAATCTAATTATTATATGTGTCGCCAATTATCGAAGATTTTAATCAGAATCTGACATTCCGTTTGGATTTACTGTACACTAAAAAAACTGTACTGGAATGGTTTTATTTATTTATTTGCTTGATTGGGGTCGACCGTATCTTCAATTCCTTATATTTTTTTATTCGCTTTCATTATTTGCTTTTGTAGAATTCCACTCTTCTTTGCCTTCTTCTCATAACTGATTCAGCAGAAAATTTAATCACGTGACACTTTCAGGAAACATTATTATGTGAACATGTTTAACTGAGTTTTTGTAAGTCGATTGTTCTCGCGTAAATATGAACATCTGTAAGAACCCACTATAAATAAAAGTAATCGGAATATATACACACCGCTTCTCTACACGAGCATTGCTTAAAAGAGAAGTGCAGTATTGTAATTTGAATTAAAATGTACTGAATTTTTTTAATAATCAATAAATAAATTAGTCTCCTGAAGTTGACTTACAACGGCTCAGTGCCATGTATCAAGCGGAGTTTTGGAATAAGATTGTTGCGGATCCATTGGGTTGAATAGTTACTTACGTAAAAGAACCTTCATACGCGGAGATCTCGAATGTCGTGTCTCGAGATACAAATTTATCCAGCAATTGGAGGTGCAATGTTTTATGTGTCCAATGGACGATTTGTAGTATCTGGGGGAAAAAAATCTTCCATATTTAATATATTTGGGTAAATCCCAGTGGCGTGTAGTCCATAAAGAGTGAAAAGCTGTACCTACCCTAAGAAAATGTACCATAATAATAATTTAAATAATATTTTTTAAAAACTACAAATCATGACCTAAAACACAAACCGGCCTATCTCATATTTAGCACCTTTCTCGGAGAACCAAAAAACTGTTTTTTAGGTAGTTTTGTTTTATACATTATTTAATTACATGTTTCGCTAATGAGGTAAAAAAAGCGCAATTAATATCCCATTAGCGAAACATGTAATAAAATGTACAATAATCCGTCAAAAAATCAGTTTTTTGGCTCTCCTGGAAAGTTGCTAAATATGAAATACGTCTGTTTGTGTTGTGGGCGACGAAATATCTAATAAAATTAAATTTTTTCCATAATTTTTTTTAAGGAACTTGTACGTTACCACAACAATCAATGGAAGATGATAAATGATAATAAAATGTATATTTTCAAATACTAAATACACAATTCATACCCCCAACTTAAACTACACACAGCCTACCTTTGGTAATAGAGCAATGCACGCCACTGATACATGCCTGTTTTTAGTAAACTTGATGCGTGTATTTTGCATTGTTGCAGTTTGAATACGAGTATATGCCTTGCCAAAAATTTCAGCTATTTGAAACTACGATACTATGTGACCCGAATGGTTTCCTAGCAAAGTTCCGTTTTTCACTTTATAGCTGTAAAACGTGTTTAGAGTTGAAAAGATTGCAACGTCTGAGGGCCGAAGTTTGAGGTGCAGTTTTGGGGGAAACACAATAAAATGATACCCCTTTCTCTGGCCAGGTGAAATCATGGCTATACTTTTTGAATGGGTTGCGTAACCGTCTAATAGCAGAAGCACTAGTTTTTCCTTGGAAGGTTTCAAAGAACTGATAAATGCCTTTCGGGCTTCTTCACATATCTTGGAACCATCTTTAGACCTGAAAAAAGCACAAGTTTTAATCATAAACAAATCGTGTGTTTATAATTTGGGGCATAACCC
The DNA here is from genome assembly GCA_022606495.2 of Halesus radiatus. Lineage (NCBI taxonomy): Eukaryota > Metazoa > Arthropoda > Insecta > Trichoptera > Limnephilidae > Halesus > Halesus radiatus. The sequence continues at coordinate 158,735 of JAHDVE020006963.1, read as the reverse complement.
GGACATGTCCCAAAACCTGTACCCGGTCATGTCCCGAACCACGTTCCCGTTTATGCCCCAAATGCCAAATTTTACAATTATGTCGGTTCTATGAATTTGTCGGTCAGAATTGGGGACTAAGATGTCAATAACATGAATAAAATGCGTACCACTTGGCACACAAACGTACCCATAAATAACAATAACAACCACCTACCATGGTGTTGTATGGCTCGAAACTGAGATGTTTATGTAAATGACGAAGTGTTTTAAGTATTTTTAGAATATTAACGAAAATCCACTATTGGGAACTGGTTCCAAAAAGCAGCTGGAATAACAACCAGGATTCTCTTTACTTCCTGTAGTTGGAACCGTAGTTTATCACAGTGACAGTAACAGTGACACCCATTTCAGATATCAGCCTTCTCTAATACGATATACGATGCTGTCATCTGTAGGACGATTTTGTAGTCTTATGTTATACGATAATGAACTCTGGAGAAAACTGATTTTGAGCTCATTATCTCATGGAACGACTTAGGTAGCTGGTATTGTACATGTTTTCTGCTAGTCTCGCTTTGTAAGTAATATTATGTCAAGTTAATGGCAGAATGGAATATTATTAAATTGATTTTAGACATGATGATTTGATAATTCTAATTGTTCAGGAGGGGGGGGGGGGCAATCTGTACTCTTGAAAGATCGTGCAACGGGCCTTGTTTAAAATGACGGTACCAACAGCAATGCCTCTAAACCAGATGTTAAAATACATCTGAACCAGATGTTATAGGGAACGGATTTTGCATAAATGCATACGTGCATTTGAAAATGTATTTCGGTCATACTTTCTCGCCGGTGTATATTTCAAAATGTCGGTCTGGTTGTGGAAAATTGGGCTAGCACAAACAGAAACAAATATATGACAAAAACATACGACAATACAAAGTAAAATCATTAAATTAGTTTGAATGTGTTGGATGTGTAGCTATCTACTGAACTGGCCACTAAGATTTAATATTTCAACAACCGTGAAACACCTGCAGTACGGCGACAGTAGTGACATCTACATTTCCTATATAGTCACCGGTTTTCCCTAATGGTGTCATTTATCTTCCGCTTTTTCAGTTAGATTAGTTTATAACTCTTCGTTCAGAATTCAATTTATATTATTTGTATATCGTGTTGCAATTTATATTGTGTAAATTTAATCATAAGCTTTTAAAACCTTTACACAAATGAATCAGCTCCTGTTAACCATAGGTGAGTCGCTTCATTAATTACAGATACTAACACTCGCTCTTCTGATTTCCGTTATATTAAATATTATTACCCTCGGTTCATAGGAATAAATCAACAAATAATTCACAAATACGTTAATTATTAAATTGGTCATTGATTTTTAAAGATGCAATAAATCTTGAATCCAATGCCCCATAAAAAGCAATGACCACATGGTATCGAAAGTAGTGTTTATGAGTTCGATGTTGATTTCCCAGAGTCTTCAACGAATCCATATGTTTTTATATATGTATATGAATATTTATTCAAATTTTTAAATAATATTGTGGATCCTACACTGACGTAAAAGTTGATAGACGTTCTCTATAATAATAATAATAACAAAGCATTTATATAGCGCAGTTTTGTGTTGTTTCACTTCAAGTGCGCTTTAATACGATTTCGACGGCTGGAGGCCACGTGAGAGTCGTGACACCCATTTTGGCACCGGCTTTGGTGCACTGCCGTCCACGTTTGTATTGCGTGATTTTGATTCCGGTAAGCAAATTACAAAGCACTTATAAAAAGGATCAAACTAAATACTCGGTTTTTGTAAACAAGCCGAACCTTTACTTAGTAGCTGTTTTACTTGAATTGGCGGCACACCTAGCTCGCCCCTCATATTTTGATTTCTTCCCCTTGCGTTTTAGGATATATCTATATATTATTTGCTCTGTGGGATCCTACTTTGAAGTTGTCATGGTTCTAGTTTCTCTCTCTCTCTCTCTCTCTCTCAGAAAGCGTGACGTGACAATATTAAACCGCATCCGGTGTGTGATGCACAAATACGGACTTAAAACGACCCTGCATTGTTTTAATGTGAACTTGTTCAAACTACAGATGACATTGTAGAATAATGTCTATCGAGGCACCGAATACCATTGACGCTCTACGGATCCAGAAATCGTGGGTTCGAAACTCGAGGTTGTAGAATGTAGATACTTTCAGTATCCCCCTGGTAAAATACCACCATTCCGAATATAGACGTTGCTTGAAATGACTTTAGATGGCCATATTAGAAAAAACAGCTTCTTCCCAAACATCCTCATTTTAATATCCACATGGTTCCCCTTTCCACGTCCTACAGTCCTACAGCCTGTCAACATACCCCAATTGGGGATGCCATTGATCGACTTGCTTCCTGGCAGTTGGGACTCTTATTCGGCATTTATGTAAAAAAAAATACTTCCTCTATGTAGTCGCTATCAGCTCTCCAACCACTGAAGAGATTAGAAATGGTCGATATTCCAATCCCGGTGACTTTGATGCCACTAGAACCATCGATATTATTTTTCTGAGGAACCGGTTCTTTTTAGAACATTTATCAAATTTGAAAAAAAATCCACCCTAAACCCACAAAACCCACACCTATATCTCAGACTTTCTCTGAAATTGCTGAAATACCGGGCTTATTAGCGAGAATTTCAGTTGCTTTTTAAGTTCGCTATGAGAGATATAATTTACGTTGATCGTGTTGCTCTATGCTAGAAACCCTGACAATATAAGGTAACTGATGATATTCCTGAGTATGCTTAAATACCGGGCACATGTCTCCAACCGCACGAGGAAATTAAACCATATATGTCATTACCATTTAAAGCATGCAGTTTATGCACGAGGAAATTTACGCAATACTTAGCCGGTAAACTTGTGAATGTATTATTAGAATCCATTACATTTATATGTACAATGAAATGTGTCACAGACACGATCTATTATTATGTACAAACAATCATCGCCAGAGACTCAAGTTCAGAGGGGCTCGTCCTAGGGTCCGATATTGTTATTTTTAGCGTATGTATTAATATTCGACCATCACAGACGACACCAAACAAATTATCCAGCATTTGCATCACATGTACTTTATTATAATTTAACCGTTTTAATGCTCTACTGATTTTGCAAGTAGGTAGTAAACAGCTATTGATAATTTGTGTTATTAGTAAAGAAATATGATATTAACTTAAAATGCAATAACTTGGACAAATATCAACCAAACTTAATGATTCTTTTTTATATTAAACGTAAAACTAATTGTATCCCATGCATCTAATGAAAAAAAACTAAAACTGCTAAATATATAGAGAAAAAAAAAGAATATTATGTCGCTTCACAATTGTATTTTCCCGTGCAAAAGTCATGTAGTCCCGTCTTACAGCGGGCGCATATGAGGAAAATCCACTTTCTATTCGCATTCTATCATTGCGATGGCCAATAATTGCGCTTCCGTCATCACTGTCTCCATTTATCAGATCGAAGGGCTCATCATTCGTAATGTCGCCGTCCTTTGATACATCGTCCGCGATAGAACTAAGATCCGACATGATGAAAGAATCGTTTTAATTTATTATAACAGGACAAAAAATATATATAGTATAAAAGATATACGCCAACTGCAATACACAGCTCTCAAAAGGAACACAACATCAACAAACGCATACTGAAGAACGCAGCACCTAAGCGCTTCGTCGCAATTTTTGTCGCTAACGTATGCAGCGCCGTAGCGCTGCACCGCACTCTAACGGTTAATATAATGTACATTCGTAATGAAAATATCAAATTCAATCTTAAAATAGTGGTTTAATACATTGGCTCTAAGCCAATCGCTGAGCTTGGAACTTCAATGGAAATCCACTTTAAATTAGTGGTGGGCGAAGCGGCTCGGTTTAGTGGGCCGGATCACTAAATCAGCTCTTTGTAAGGACAATGCACATGAAAACTGGATGAAAAAAGTATCGTGTAAGAGCGTCTTAAGGACGTCTTTAGGATGGCCATGGGAGCGAGGGAGAGGGCATGGTGCGGGGGGACGTGAACCGTTGTTCAAACTAGCCGGATCACCGAACCGGTACACTACAAAGAGCTAATTTTGTGATCCGGCTCACTAAACCGAGCCGCTTCGCCCACCACTACTTTAAATATGAATATCTAATATATTGGCAGGTTTCTTGATAATGTTCTTCTACCAACATAACTTTATTTTAATCTAAGATGCGTTAGAAGTCTATGTTTATGGCCCGGTATTATAGATATTTACGTTCGTCAAGTTGATAGAAACTATGCAAGAAGTATGCTAGAAGCCCTGACAGGATAAGCCTAGTGATGCTATTACTAAAAATTTAATAAACATCTCTGACAGCGAGTTTAAAAAGCTACTGAAATACCGGGCGGCCCTGCGTGTATTATTTAATTTACGAGTGTTACAAAAGTGTTAAGTACATTTTAAATGTTTTAAAAAACACAATTATGATTAGTTCAATTTCACCAGTGATACGATTTTCAATACCATTAATGTTATGGACATAAAACAGCTTTATCTCCGTACTAGGAACATTCTGGATAACTTACACCAAAACAACATAATACAAATCAACACAAACTCTACGTCATACACGAACCAGAAATAAAGAACTACTCCAAACTCCTTTTGCTAAAACTGCTTTTGGACAAAGACACTTTAAATACCTTATGGTGTGCAATCCATAAAGTCCATAAGCTGGAAAACTGTGCCTACCCCAAGGAAAACGAACTATAATAGAAAATATTTAAATAATGACAATTTTTTTATCAGTTGGCAACAAAAATCAGCTGTTTATGATAAAGTGGTTATTTTAAAATCTTCAATGTGTATAAATAGAGGTTAGGTTGTAACCATATAAATCTATGTTTTTATATCGATTTTATTTCATCTATTCTTTTTTTCTCCGTTTTTATTATTGTTTAAATATTAGTATTAAACCTACTTTTTTATTTTATTTTAAATATCTGTCAACATAAAAAAAATGCCTGTGCTATTTAACCTTATTATATAATTTATGTACTTACGTCTGTCTCCACATTGGAATTTCCCAGTGAGACAGACGTCGATCAATCCCTTGTGTGTTATGTTTTATAAAGATAGATAAATAAAAATAAAAAAAAAATTAAAATTCAGAAAGGACATTTCAAAGTTTACCGATACATTATTGAATCTTTCTGAAAAGCCTAAAGATTTTCCTACTTTTGATCTATCTATAAATTCAAAGTCCCACTTGCCCTAAAATATTGAGTAACATCTTAATGGTAATGGTAGAAGTCCGAGAAAGACATTGCACGATCAAGTGAATCGAATACTTGAGTCGAACGTTGTCAAGAAACAGAAGAGTATGTATGAGACGGTGTATGAATGTAAATGAGTGTGTGCCAAGACAGAGCTAAATGGCAATCTACCCTCTCTATCTATCTCTGCGGGTAAACGGCATCATGGTTAGTTAGTTAGTTTATTTACTCGTTTCTATAATTCATAAATCGATATATAAACAATACAAACGATCTATGATTGTATTGGTGGAAGTTATATTATAAAAAGCGTTTTTTTTCTGAAAAGGTTATTTCTTCGTATTGGGACACAAACTAAAACACGTTGTAACTTTTTATACTGTATTTGGTCTGAGCATAAATAACTACTATGGAGTATAGGTTTCATATTTATTACTTTTGCTTTAGTTTTCAAAAACATCTACTAACGTTATATTTTGCCAAAAACCCCTCCCATGAGCCACTGAATGTATGAATAGTAGGCGTGTCCACCTACCATTTTTTTTTCAAATTAACCGAATCCGTTTCGGCTTAAAAATTATTTAAAAAACTATATATATATATATTTTTTTTTAAAACGGTTGTGGCGAAGGCGTTTCACTAGAAAGCGTTTCTTTGCAAGGGTATAGCTGCAGTTTAGTAAAGTGTTGCGGGGAGCTGGTTTAAACGTTTCGCGCGAAATTTTGATGCGGATAAGGAACTCCAAGCCCGTTTTTATTTATTTTAATCAATACCTAATTACGTTCCAGTATATCTATTTTTTTCTATTGTTGGTTTTCATAGAATAATTTTCAATGTTTCAATTTTTCGAAGCCCGCCAAATCGCTCCAAATCTATATATGACCTATCGGTTTTGAGGTTAGAATGTCGAATGTCACAACAAGGATGAGCTTTATTGTATGTCGTTTTATATTCTAATAATAATAATAATAATAATTGGATGGTTGCATAGCGCTGTTTTTGTGAAAAATCACCTCAATGCCACTGTACAAATATTACTTGCTAGGGTTTATCATTTCGCCAAAACTAAAAAAAATACAAATAATATCGACAAATAAAAATTTACGTACGAATTCAAATCTAGAATATGCCCGGCCGAGACCCGTGACGTCAAATGTTCCGAATGCAATGTCACGAACATAACAGGGTGTTTTGAAGAGATGATTTTTTATTCACTTTTAAATAAAGATTTATAAATTCTACATATAATTATCATACATAATAACACTTGTGTATTCTGCATCGGCGCTTGCTTATCCATGTGAATATACTTGTATATATATTTACATGGATAAGCAAGAAGAAAAAAAATATATACATATAGAAATATATTTTTTTAATCCGTAATATTTTTCACTGGAGGTCCTTATTGTGCTCTATTGGAATCAATTCGCGCGGGTTTATTGCGGGCGATTTTTTAAAACGGTTATCCCAAAATCCCCTTAACTGTTACAACCCTATCGGAACTTAAACGGTTACGAAAAAAAACGGCTTAACATTATTTTACTCGCCTCTAGTTTGTTAATCATAACATTTAAATTCAACTTGTATATTAGAAATAATTCAGCACGGTGCATATTAATGAGATAACGGATTCGAAATAAATAAAATATTTATTTGCTAATTAAGTCATCTTGGAACTCGATATATGTTTTAGCGGTTTTACAGCACATATACATAAAATAGCACTTAGCACATTATTTGTGGAGTGTGCCATCGATATGGTGGGTACCTATACCCACTACCCACATTATTTTAAAGTACCTAATATTGTGTGTTCATGTAGATGAAATGTTTATTATACCGAATACTGTATATGACAATACTTGCAGTTTCTAACTTTTGGTGGGGCAACATGCTACAGTTACGCCCTCTAGCGGCCCGAGTTGTATGAAATGTTTTTTTCATACATTTTTATTTTCTGTAATCGAAAATTCCAAAAATAAGTATTTGTAATCTGCATATGATTTTACTCATTTTTTGCTCATAAATGAAAAAATATTAAACAGGAAATTAGGTTTGTAGTAACAGATTAGAAAGATAATAAAACACTTGAATAATAAATTGTGATAAATTTTCTTTAATTTCTTATTTTTAGACTTCTTTTGGCGCAACAAATTACAATTTTTATAATTTTATTTTTATTTTTTATATATCCTATAAATATTTAAATGTCCTCATTAATTTATATATTAATAAAAATTAATGAAAAGAATTATGATATGTTGGGCAACAAGAAGTCTAATAATACATAATTAAAGAAAATTTCTCACAATTTACTAAATAAGTATTTTATTTCCCTTCTAAACCACCAGACCGAGCTCGAGCCAAGAGAAGTGAGGTTTATAAACTTTATAACTGTTAGTACATATCTAATACCCTCTTTAATATATATTTTGTCATTTATGCGCAAAATATGTGTAAAATTATATGCAGGTTAACTTTAATTGTTATTTTTTTATTTATTTCTATATTGTGAATAATAACATTAATAACGTATTGCGACAAGAAACATGTCACGTTGTTTGCTAATTGATTTCCATTGAATGGGCACGACGGACAAACAAATACTAATTAACAATAATTGACCCTGTCCGCCCTTGGATTCGATGATCACGACTTATAATTGAATAAGCGATATATATCTAATAAATTGAAGAAAAAAAACAATAGTTCCAATTGACATTGTTGTACAGCAGTAAAAGATTTTTCAATCCTTATGAGATTTAACGACATACGACGAATATCGCGTTCTTTATTAGTTCGTAATTTGTATTGCGATTGACTGAAAATTTCCCAGGACGAAAAATTAGGACTTCATTTCACATCGCTGAAATATTTCAAATTACGACTAATGAATTTTTGACATCTTTTGCTAACAGGCGAAAGGCCAACTAACGCTATTGGGCTACGTCCTGTACATAACAAGTAGATTTTCTCAAAAATTGGAAAACGCTACAAAAGCCAAAGAGTTCTGTTGATAGTGGTATTATCTTATAGAAAAGAAAATAAGAGGTTCAGTATCAAGTTTCTGACGAAAATATATCTTCCTATTCGTATTCTAGTTACAAAAACCATTTGCAAGCATACGAAACCCCACATGGTACAAAAATATTTATTTTAGATCGTAACACATTTTTGGAAAGGAATGAACATTTATGAAGACATTTTTTAACGGGTTGTACCCGTCGAAACATAAATAGTTGTAAAAAAAAACAGAGTTGTAGAGAGGTTTGAGAATTGGATGATTGATATTTTGCTTTAGGAATGATGTACCTATTAATAATTATTGTAATTCCATGATAATAAATAAGGGAGGAAAATAATCTGGAATTATTATTCTTATCGTAAGAACCGTTTAATATAAACGCGGATGAGAATGATACATATTTATGAGTAGTAGGCCTTAGGGGATATATGGGAGATATTTTTAACCCCTATACTGCGATCAGCTAAAATATCAGTCCAGAAACGTTATGGTCACATTACGGTGTACTTACTGCAGATGAACGAAATGTCTGTGAATACACATATTTTTCTTACAGCCGTTCTTCCCAACTTTTCGAATGATCAATCTGAGGCACCGATCGGCAAAGTGTTTTGTTGAACATTCGCTCTGTTTGCCTGTTTCCAAGCATCTTTAATCGTAAATTGTCTATGAAGATGCCCGCCCACTTTCATAGACTATAATATAGTGCCCGCCCACTTTCATAGACGTACATTTAAAATTTGACGTTTCTCTTTCGCGAAAAACAAGACGAAACGTAGTTTATAATAAATCAAATAAGTTAGGTTCTCTTCAGTTTTATTTAAAACATCCAAAAAACATGTTTTGACATTCGAAAACGGAAACAAATCCATGTCATTCAATATTTGAATCGCGATAAATAGATCGCGAACCGATCGTTTGACATTTCACTGACATTTGTTCTCCCTGTTGACACTTTTTTATAACTACTATTCTGTTGAGCGGAATTTAATCCACAAAAATCGATATCCTAAATTAATTATCAATTTGATTGAGAGTTTCGTGGGGAAGAGCGTATTTGTGCATTTGAACAGTGTTAAGGCAAAATTTCAGTTCAGTAGGGTTCGGAAGAACGGCCGTTACTCTCGCTTGTTGGATTTGTGTTATCCAATAATAAAAACGACACTTTTGTGTTTGGAAGTGTAAGAATATTTATGGTTGTTTTTAAATTGACGGCCTCCATGGTCGAGGGGTAAGGCTCTCGACTACGAATCCGAAGGTCGCGGGTTCAAATCCTGGCGTGCGTAAGTAATTTTTATTAAATTAATTTGCGTTGTTTCACAATTAATTCATTTAAAAATAATATAAAGTATATTTGCGCACGTTCGAGAGTGGAAGATACTCTCAGTATCGCCCTGGTGAAAGACCACCATTCAGAATTGAAACGTTGTTTGAAATGGCTTTTAATCGTGTTTGGTGACCAGATCTGAATAGCCAGGTATTTCCCCTTTTCCCCACCTTCCTTCCCCCTTCTCCTTCCCCTCCCCAATACCGCTTCAGCCTCACAACATTCCCCAATTGGGAATGCCATAGTCTCACTGGCTCCAGACGGATGGGAGCAGTTTGGGACTCTTGTGCGGTATTCATTTAAAAAAATATTTATATACATATATATGTATGCAAAAATATTAAATTGTATTATTTCTCACAGTTCAAATTGAAGTGCATAGGATAATGGTAGATTTTAAATGAAACCGCTCCGAAATAGACAATGACATAATCAACGAAATAGATGTGTACGAGCATAAAAACTCGGTACATTTGAATGTTTGAAGATTTTCAAACAGGTTTTTTGGCTCTCAAGGATTCAAACATTTTTATGGTTTTTGCTTCTATTTAAAATTGGCAAGAGATCCTTTTGGCCAATAATTTGATAACCATATTGTAATTTATGCTTTTTCAGAATTATTGCAGTTTAATACTGAGCCATCGATATGTTTTGCTTTATTATAAGTACTCCAAATACACAAACGAATAAATGTATGGATGGGTTGTTTTTTCATTAAAATAATAGAACAGTGAATTATTGTTTATATACTTTTTAAAATTATTATTTCATTATTAAGTAGATACAGATCTAAAATTCGAGAAATCTTTACCTACCGTCAAGTATAGTATAGTATACTTGCGCACGTTCCAGAGTGGAAGATACTCTAAGTATCACTTTTATGAAAGACCACCATTCAGAATTGAAACGTTGCTTGAGATGGCTTTTAGACCTGATTGGTGACCAGATCTGAATAGCCAGGTATTTTCCCACCTCCCTCTCCCCTTCTCTTATCCCTCCCCAATACCTTCAGCCTCACAACATTCCCCAATTGGGAATCCCATAGTCTCACTGGCTCCAGACGGTTGGGAGCAGTTGAGACTGTTGTGCGGTATTCATATTAAAAAAAGAAGTGCATTGCTACTGTCACAAAATAAATCTATGGATTTGTCCATTCATCAGTTGGAATTTTGGCCACCTCCAGATAAGTGTGTCGATCAATACATTATTATATGTGTAGTCGGGGGTGTGGCTACTGTGGAATATTATGGATACAAATTAATAGTTTGATAAATTATTTGTTAGAAATATTTCGTAAACGTAAATTGAGACGCCAAACTGACACTCGATCAATTAATTCGACAACTTTAAAACTACATACTTGTACATTATATTAATAGGAAATAATAAAATTGATATTATAAATGAAAAAACACAATTTGTAAAACACCACTTATATTGAATTAATAACGATCGCCAACCAGGTTTCGCTTCACCGAAGCTTCGTCAGGGCTTATTATTAACGATCGTTATTAATTCAATAAAAGTGGTGTTTTACAAATTGCGTTTATTCATTTAATATATAATGTCACACCCCAAAGTGTTTGCTTCCTTCGAAAAAAATAAAAAAATAAAATAAAATTCATCTTTCGTAATGGTTCATTAAAATACCTTAATTTTTCGAGGACCTTTTGCATTGTATTTTTTTCTTTTGTAAAATTAAATAAATAAAAATAATAATAAAACAAAAACATAAAAAAAAAAGTTTGTTACATATGTTTTTTTATGTTTTTATTTTATATATTGTTTTTTATTTTACTTATTTCGTAACCTTTTCTGTAAATTTTATGTTTTAAATAACAAGCTCCCGTTAGACAAACTAGAAAAAAGTAGTTTATCGGGACTTTTTGCATTGGATATTTTTCTTTCGTAAAATGAAATAAAAAAATTAAAAGTTTTTATGTCCACGGTTTTTTTTTTGTTCCAAAAAATCAACATTTGCAAGCAACTAAATGCACAGTTCAGCGTGTCAAACTGTATTAACTAAAAAAATTGGAAAAAAAATCATTTTAATTAATTAATGCCCGTTATGAGTAAAAAGATAAAGAAAGGGACGCATAGATGGTTTGTACATTTAGAGCGAATGGATAAAGAAAGAAGTGTAAGAAGAATAATAACGCGAATGCGGATGGAAGAAGAAGCTGGGGACTCCCGCGGAAAACATGGCGAGATCAAGTGAATCAAATGCTTGAGTCGAGCCGTGTTGGAAGTCGGAATAACAGAAGACGATGTATGAATGTTTAATGAAGCCAGAAGTGTATGCCAAGATCGAGTTGTTTGGCGATCCATCTTCTCTGCCTACCCCTGCAGTGAAATGGCGTGACGGTTAGTTAGTTAAATAATTTAATAAATTTTTAAGTTAGTTAATTAATTTAATTATTTTTAAGAGAGTCATCCCGTGCTACGAATAGCCTGATAATATTTTTAAATCCCTTAATAAATATCGCTTGTGTCGTGATGGAGGACTTAGCCAGCTGAAAAATTGAACTCACGAATCCTGGGTGAGAACCAAACGCGCTACCAACTCGGCCACTGACCGGTCAATGAACAACATATTCGGAACGGAGAACTAGAAAAGCCATAAAGTGTCCGGCAACGGCAGTTTGTCACCCACAAAATAAGCAATAAATCCAACAATCGCCTGTATATTATTCGATTCGAGTTATTCGTTGGACACGTCAAACAAAGGTGCGCCGGAAGAGGTCAAACGTATTCTTCCTCTGAAATTTTATTCTTCTCTTTTCCTCTCACGGGGGACGGGCATTTGGTATGCGGTTACGTAAGGCAGGCAAACGTCTCGATGTAAAAAGCAATTACGGCGGCATTCCGAACGGGTCGGCCGCCATAAGAGACCAGAGAGGAGCCAGCAACATGCTCTGCCTACTCCCATTGGGATAGCGGTTGATGTTGGATAGGCGCGCAAGCTGTGGCACGCGTAACAATGGCGGTGAACGTCGTAATAGCGGGACGCGTAAACTGACCATCGGTAGTTACGTGCCTGTGTAGGTACGCGCAATAATAATTGTTTCGTGCGTAAATAATGTGTTTCGAGTAATAACGGTGATATGGGTAGTTACGCGTAAAAATCGTGACGCACTTAAAAGAACTCATAAGTCGTTACATATTGTAGTGTTGCTAGTTGTGCGTGAAAATAATATCTTTTATTTTATTTTTATAATCAAATTTAACAGTTGTGCGGCTCAGCGCCATGGCGCTGTATGCTTTAGTTACGTAAATTGCGACACAGCGCCACAGCGATGCAAATTTTCAGTGTGTTTTTTGTCGTCCTCGGGAGAGCACGTGTTCAATGTAAACGTGGTATATTGCGGTTGGCGCGTGTCTTGATAAATGTATTTATTGTTTATCCTGTTAAAATAAATACACCCTAAAGTGAATCGATATTTTTCACCATGTCGAAAGTTAATTCTATTACGGATGATAGTAATGTATCAAATGACAGCGGCACTGCGGATGACGAGACGTCTGTTCCCATAAATGATTGTGTGCAGTAAAGCAAATAAAATAATAAGGCGATCCAATATCATATGCGCTCGCTGTAAAAAGGCACTACATGGACCATGGGAAAACACAATTGTGAACTGAAATAATCTTATATTTTTCTATTTTTTAAATATTTTTTGTGGTTGTAAATGTGTAGTTTTTTTGTTTGTTTAATTAGAACTATAATATTCGTAAAATTTCATTATTTACTTATACAATTTCAAAAAAATTATTAAAATTAATTGATATTTGTCCAAGTTATTGCATTTTTATTGAATACCATTTTTTTAATTTAAAAACACAGAATATCTGTTGCAATTTATACATAGTATTTTGGTTATTTTTTCTTATTACGGCCGCTGTTTCGGCGTTCAAAGCCATTTTCAAACCCTTCAAAAATAAATGTTGTTCTAGGAATTAAACACAATAATAATAATTTTAATTAAAACATTTATTTGTCAACAGGTATTTCATTATACAGCAATTGACAACAAGGTCACTGCTCAGCTATACATTCCGGAGCACGGAGTGCAGCTGGTTTTCGGGAGTGCCTCTAGAAATCAGATACAGTTAACATATCTTACAGAAAAACTCTGCACTTAATTAAAAAATAAAACATTAAAAATTTTAAATCAAAAAATTACAAAATTACTAACATTCGTTTCATTATTTATCCATTATGATGTTGTGCAGCTGACTGTGCAGTCAGCAAACATTCGCTGCAGAACTTCTTGAAGCACTGCAGTGATATCGATCTTTGAGTAGATAGTGGTATTTCATTCCAAAGTTTTGTTGAGGAATAGCTGGAACCACACTCACATACAGCAGTTCTATGTCTGGGTAGAGTAAGTAAATAGTCTCTTTGGCGTGTATTGTGTGCATAAGAGTAACGGGATCACTGCAGTTTATCAAACAGATAAACCTTCGAATTCGTCAAAATGTTAATTTGATAATACTAAGAATTAACAAATTTAGTATGTTATTTTTATGTTTTGCTATTTTATTTGTGTTATTATTGTAACAGCTGTTTCGATAATAACACAAATATTGATATAATAATTGATTTGACAGCGAAAGTAACTATCTCCAAATAAAGAAACATTCTTTTTTTTATATGAATACCGAACAAGAGTCCCAAACTGCTCCGATCCGTCTGGAGCCAGTGAGACTATGGCATTCCCAATTGGAGAATGTTGTGAGGCTGAAGGTATTGGGGAGGGGAAGGAGAAGGGGGAAGGAAGGTGGGGAAAAGGGGAAATACCTGGCTATTCAGATCTGGTCACCAAACACGATTAAAAGCCATTTCAAACAACGTTTCAATTCTGAATGGTGGTCTTTCACCAGGGCGATACTGAGAGTATCTTCCACTCTGGAACGTGCGCAAATATAATATATATTATTTTTAAATTAATTAATTGTGAAACAGCAAGAAATTAATTAAATAAAATTTATTTGCGCACGCCGGGATTTGAACCCGCGACCTTCGGATTCGTAGTCGAGAGCCTTAATCCTCGACCATGGAGGCCGTTTAGTTTGAATATTTTATTTGATTCCAAACGTCTATTTTTTCAAAATATATCTAAATCATAAAGTTCTTAAGTAGGTACCTATTCGTGTTTTCCATTTTGAAAATATTCTACCCAAAAAAAACCTTCTTCTTTTGAATATGCAATCTGTGGCTGACCAGAGTGTTATATCTATGGGCTAACCTAAATAAAACATAGCGGGTTCAATGTTTTTCATACTAATTTTAAAACGTTATAGCAATAGTTTTACATATTGAATTTCATTTCAAACTACTTTCTAAACCTTCCCGGCACTAATAAAACTGTGCTATTTTTGGCGAAACCGGTCCATTTATTTTCGAGAACATCGAGGACAAACAATCAAACTTACATTGATTTATATATATGTATAGATTTACGTATAAATAATATAAGAAGTTACGTATAGCTAAACATAATCAACAACTTTGTAGTCGGTGGTGTCGCTAGTTTAGATTTTGTACAAAAAAAACCGATAGATTAAAAAATAATTCTTTCGTTCGTTAGTTCGTCATTTGGCTGGCTGTAAAGTTAAATTTGTCAATTTGTAGTTTTCCGTTGATGTCATGCACAGATAGCCTAGTACAGACTGATCCACTTGTCTTTGCAGGCGGCCAAACGTGGAACTAACGAACTAACGAAGTATTTTTTTTTAAATACATAGATTATTTTGATTTCACAGAAGCGAATTCCAGCACTGAAGAGATAAGTATATCGATATATATTTACATGCGCTAGAGTTTATTTTTATTTTTTTAATAATAATGAATATTGGTAATCGGTTCTTATTTAATATATATCGATACCTATTTATTATTAGAATAATATTACTAACGAATGTGGTATTTTATCACAGATTTATTTTAATAAATTGCTGACCATGGGACGCGAAAACAGATCACTTAACCTAAAACCCCACAAAAAAAATATTTAATCATTGAAGAAGAATATGAACAACTCTTGTTAAAAATGAATAATAATAATAATACAGATAAAGGCACAGAAAAAAGGTGACGGTCGCAACGGAGACTTGAACCCAGATCCTCTAGTCTTACCGGAATAAAAAAGACCTTTTTTTAAATTTTCTGTCTCATTATCTCTTTCATATTTTCATGAAGAGTTTGTTGATATTATCTTCCGCAATTATTAAATATAACAGTAAACTTTATAAGCTTCATTAAAATATTCCTAATAAACTGAATTAAAATAATACCTATTTATGTACGTTGTGCAACTAGATGTTAATACGCGTTTATGTGCCCAAGAACAATGCATTTGCAAATACGAAATGTAACATCTGTTTTGTCACTTGTGTTTTTTGCTGTTGTGTTTGTGAGCTTTGTATTCCTGTAAGTATATTTTTGTCCGACAAAGGTTAACATCTTCTGCGGTAGATGTAGGTGTCTTAAAGGCGGGTAAGCAGTGCCTCTACAATATCTTTCTCCCTACTCGTTTACGAGATAACACTGCCTTAAGTCTCGCTCACGCGGATCGATTTCGACGCTGCTGTGTTACCGCGATGCGTGATCACCACTTCTTCTAGCCGCTAGTAGTAGTACTAGAACTTGCTAGTACTTGCAGTGAATACCTGATCACACGAAGCGAATTCAGCGCTAGTATTCAAATAGCGGCGTCGAAATCCCTCCGTGTGACTAAGGCTTTAAGTTAAGGCGGGGTTCCTGGGGCGATTCACGCCGGGCTTTCACCATACGTTTTGTTTTAAGTGTGATTCAAGAGTCAAATGTCAAAGCAATTTTCATACTTAAATTTTAATCATGTTACATTTTTTTGTAAATGCCATCTGATTTTACTCATCGATTTCCACGTTCATTAGAACGGTAAAATGTTTTTTTTTCTACGTAACGTAGATAAGTTAAAATTTCTTTGTTCTTATTTTTTGGATGCCTTGCATTGTTGATTACCAAAACAAAATTCATTGAAGTTTATAAAAAACATTATCGTGTTTCAAAACAAACTATTATGATTTAAATTCATTATTTGTTTGAAAAACACTTTGTTCTACTTAACCTAGGTATGAGAAAATCTTTAAAAACTCCTCCTAGGTTAACTTGTTATCCTTTCATTATTGATTTCTGTATTTGATTGCCATTTTTCCATTTACAAAAACGCTAAATTCATTATTCGTTTTTAAACAAGTTGGCGGCACTCATAACTCCATTCGCTAGATGAGTGGACAAATAAACACACAATATTCAAAATTAAATAAATATGTATATATTTTTTTTAAGAAAAACAAATATTCCCTGGTTACGAATAACCTGACAATATTTGAAAATCTCCTACTACCATCACAGTAAGCGGAAGATGTTGCTTTTGTCGTAATGGAGGACTTTGCCAGCCGAGGAATTGAACTCACGACGCCTGGGTGAGAACCAAACGCGATGCCAACTCAGCCACTGACCGGTCAAAATGTAATCACGAACATTTTATGATTTAATTAAAAAAATAATTACCTTCTTGCTCTGCAAATATATTCTAACGGTATAAATAATACGTATATAAATAATAATTTAAACACCTTATTATTTTAACATTTTAACAGCTCATTTATAAAATTGGTAAAATGTTAAAATCACCGATCGGATCTAAAAATTTTAAATTTAAATTAAAGTGGCACATATTAAACCACAATTATCTAATCGATATTTTCCCTGCATCATTTGATATCAATCGCGAATCTCCGCTATCCAATCTTTTTTCCTCTAAATTTGGATGAAAATTTATCGTAGATAAATATCTATGAAATCTGTATTTGTAATTATGAAGACAGCAGCGTCCCACTTCGTATTTTATTAGTTACAAGTTTGCCTTCGGCTTTCATCAATCGTCACGCGCTGCGGAGAAAAAGAGCGATTGGAGAGATATCCCCTCCCTAATTTTTCTCACGAGTAAAATCTGCGGAGTGATACGAAACGATACACAGTTAACTTAAAGTATACAACACGCCAGTACCTTATATTACGCTCTCCGTAGTCGATACTGTGTTAAAGGCGTTCCACTTATAGATCCATTATAACCTCTCGCTCTTTCTAACAAACGACACATGTAACAGAAAGAGAGGTTTCAACGAAGCTTTTTATAAGACAGCACACAAAAAGCCTGCAGTATCGGATGTTGTGCGCATCGGAAACGTCATTTAATCCGACAAAAAGCTTCCAGGATCGATTGCTTAGTTTTTTTTGGGTATAATGTAGAAGTTTTTCTATTGAAACCAGAGTTAAGTTAGCCTCTCAGAAACTGGGCGTACAAAGTTACAGAGCCTGCAAACACTAATGTAGTTCCTAACTTTAGATTCTGTAAGAATTGAAATGCTATATCACTTGATTTTGGTAGCCACCTTTATGCCTGTAAAAATACCTTCACTCTGTGCGAAAACGGGCAATACGTCTGATTCACTTGTCAACAGAAGGATTGCAACACTTGGAACACAAGCGACAAACGGGAATGCAGTGATTGCTCTATCGATATTTCAATATAAGTTCATAAAACTTTTATTCATAGTCGATTACATTTCGTGAGCATTTAATTCTTAATTTAATTATTTCTCAACACTTCTCCATATCATCTCTCCACATACTTATTATTTACATACTTCTTTTCTATTATTATTACTCACACTTACACTCATTATATGTCTAAATAAAGAAATTAAATTAAAATCTCAGGATCTGAATTAATTGATCCTTTCGTCCCTCGTGCTCAGTCTTTATATGCTATTTTTTTCGTCATTACCCGCTTACTATTACACTATGTATTATTATCTTCATTCTCTATACGAATCGTCTTGAATACCTCATTCTCTCAGCTGGGTTTGAATCGCAATACTATGCAGACGATCGTCTGATCTTTAAATTTTGTTCCCCGGATGAAAAAGACGTCCTAAAAACGAGGTAGTTAGCTTCATTAATACGGTTTTATGTTGGATATCTGTCAATAAACTCAAACTTAATCTGGCAAAGACAGAATTTATTTGGATAGCTTCCCCTGGAAGGTGATACCTCCTTGACTCCAGTTCAATACATATTCGGGATACAGATATATAATCCTTACTACGGAAATAAAATTTCTGAGTTTCAATATAGACGATATAACGAATATGAAAATCTATGTTTACACCACTGTAGAACATATACTCATAAATATCAACATGTTTATTATTTATCTATACTTGTCAATATTTTTTAGTATACTGTGTATCCTGATGAGGAAAACTTCGCTCCCAAATCAGGTGGACCTTTATATATTAAGCAATGGTGTAAACAAAGAATTTCATGTTCATTTTATTAATAATGATGCGACAAAATAATTACACATTTATTCAACTAAAAATATGAAACAGTCTTTCTCTAGAATCTAAAATTTCTGGCTTTTTTCCATATTAAGCAAATAAAATCAGTCAGGAGATCTTCCCTCTGATGGAGCTAAATCATTCATAAATTCTCTCGTTGTCTCACTTATGGACTATTGTAATAGTGCATATGGTGGCCTCCCACAATGGCGCCAGCCTATATATCTGAACTATGTATCCGACAAGACTTAAGCAATAGGTAGCTTACTCTGAGGTCAGCAGATCTAAATGCTACTAATCGTCTAATCAATATTTCAAGGTCAAATCGAGTCGTCTACCATGATCGCTCTTTTCGTGTAAATGGCCTACTCATTTGGAATAAACTTCCCCCAGCTCGTACTAATTTCCAGAAATTGACTGAATTTAAACGGGCTTTAAATAAAAAATTATTAATACATATGTAAATATTCATGTATAATACAAATGCTGTTAATATAATATGCTGTAAATATTTGATTTGTTGCAATTAAGTTAGGAAAAAATATGTTCCTTTTGTTTCTATCCAGATCGAGATATTAAATATATTCCCTCGCTTTTGTTTTAAAGATGTAGGTGTAGATGATTTGTTGTAATTAAGTTAGGAAAAAATATGTTCCTTTTGTTTCTATCCAGATCGAGATATTAAATATATTCCCTCTCTTTTGTTTTAAAGATGTAGGTATGTGATTGTATAGTTTAACTGTGTAGTATTTAAAATGTCTATGGGCGTAGTTTATTGAAGACGTTGTTAAAATAATTGATTGGGATTGTGGGGGAGTATGAAGATTAGAATTGAAAAAGAATTTTAATGTAATGTCTTGACATACCGCTCAAAACATATTTTTCTGATGAACCTTGAAGTAAACATTTTCATTGGAAGAGCTTTCATATTTCGTTCACGCATGGGGTGAAATTAATTCGAGACCCATTACCTACCGCAGATTTAAAAAAAACTTCAAATTGGTAAGATCAGAAGTGTAGTCATACATTATTTCCAATAGTGTGTTGCACACAGAACACCCTTGAGACGGAAACGTCACACATAACAGACAAACAAGCTTCCAGGAAACCCTCCTCCGATGCTTTTTATCAAAGATAGCCCGAGACGACATAATACAATATGTTCTGCGGACGGACACTAAATCCCGCACGTGTCACTTTGAACGAGGTGAATAATATATTTGTATGTCGCGAGAGAGTCCCACTGACCGAAGCCGTTGGTACTGTGTATACAGTAAAGAAGTGTGGGTGGGAAGGAAAAGGGGCCGAAAAAATCTGGCTATTCACTTATCATTAAACATAGTTAAATCTATTTCAACCATAGCAAAGATTCGATCCTAAATGGCAGTCTCTCGGTCTGCACTCTTGAACGAGGAGCAAATAAGTTTATTTTTTAGTTGTAAAAAAAAAACAGATGGTGTGTACAGTGGCGTGCACGGGTTTGTAATCTGGGAGTCAGTAGGAAAAGCAACAAATTTATGATATTTTTAAAAAATACCCCAGACAACGCCATTCTTGCAAGTTTTCGCTAAGAACGGCGCTGCTGACTGTTGCCGACTTTGTTTGGTTTCACCTAATCCACACCGAATATCAAAATAGTCGCTTTATTTATGCATATTACAAGCCAATTACTGGATGTAAAATGTGTCCATCTTTTTTCCTCTAAATAAACACGGACAATATTTTTACAGGAAGGCTATTATCTATTACCATTATTTTGTTACTAAAGTTGTTCTAATTAATAAATGTACCAATAGATGGCACTGATTGCTACATTTTCTGGCAATGACGAAAAGCACTGCTTTCCAGACACTAACGCAAACGAGCCCTTGACGCATATTGCACATACATATACGTTTGAATAAATAGAATACAGTCAACACTTGAATATGTTGTGTACGTTACATACTTAGTTTCTGCCTTTGACATGTTAGAGTGGTGCAGTCAGTGTGGAGTTCACGTTGCTGAGTTTTTTGGTCGGTACTTCACGCGTATTTTTTAAAGTGTAGATTGATTTCTTAAAATAATTTTACACGTTTTAATATTATTTATACTGCCGTGCGATGAAAGTATGGTAAGCAGTGCTTATGTGCCTATATGGACGGCACGCCTCTTGATATGTATATGCCCTGGCCGGGTTTTGAACCCACGACCTCTGAACCCAGAGTCAAGTAGCCGAACACGAAGCTGCCATGAAACCTTTCACTGAGGTCGTCATGCGTAATTTTATAATAAATCTTGTTCGAATATCTCAACACACATTTATTTGTGTCAGAATATGGTGGTTGGGAAGACTTTGAAAAATCAATAAAGCCTCTCTAAAAAGTGATCAGTCTAAAATTTATTTATTTGAGGAAAGCAGAGTTCGAGATAGACAATATTTTTTTTGTAGTCGGTTCCGTCGCCATTGTGTAGGTATTTAAAAAGTCAACTGATTTTAAATTAAAATAATTCGTTCTTCCGATGGTTCCTCTTTTGACCGCCTGCAGAGATAAGTATGTCAATCTGTACTGATGATATTGTAGATGGGAGTGTAAAGTATAATACATTTGCAGGTGCACCTCCGCCAAAAGCAAAGGACGGAATGCGAGGCATTGAGAGATAGCCCGAGGCTAGCAGGAAAAGCAAAGAGGCGAAGAATTTCTGTAATAGGGACACTGCTTTATACAACATGCTTTTTTTTATTTAATACGTCGGGTGTTCCGGTGTAAGTTATGCTGGGAATGTCTGCATGATTTTTGCAGTATGGGAGGTTATTAGTTCAAAAGTTTTAATTGAATTCCAATTATCATTTATCCCCGTTTAAATATCAATAACCAATGTAAATTTCGTCACAATAAAGGTAAAGTTGATTAAACCACTAAAAATCGTTTTTTTTACCATTGTTCCAAATAACCTACACAATTACACATATCTGCATACAAACTCGTATGTTATATTAATAATGGATATCTAGATAAAATGTAGGTATTTGTCAATAACCAAATAAAATGCATAGGTACGAATAAAAATTATTGAAGCTCGTAAACCATATCCTAATATATTTTTAATCGTTAAGGATAATATTAAAAACTCTCATAATGAAACATTAAAACCGAGAAGACACGGAAAAAAATATAACGCTAGCAGCCAGGACCTCAAGGTCTATTGGAGGGCGGATAGAAAATTGTATATTTCAACCTCCTTTAATATTTATTTGCCATGATTTAGTAAGTAACACCCCTCGAGTCTGGACAATAAAATATCATGTAAAGAGAAATCTGATGTTCTCTCTTTCTGAAAAAATATGTCTGACCATAGGAGCAAATGAGATAGAACGAGTTTTATGAGGACTGTTGGCAGATTTGGTGGCAGATATGGCACGACGTGACTCAAGTGGGATAAAAATGTTTTATTTACGAAACTTTAATGAAATAAGAAGCAGATTTTACTTTAACAAATGTTAAAATAAAATAAATAGGGTAAATACCCTCATGCCAAGGTTTAAAAAAACCAATGCATTTACATTGCTCTCCCAAAAAACAGTTTTTTTGTCATACTTTGACTGCGTGTCAATGAATATTGAATTCCTGCAACTTTCATAAGCACTATTTGTTAAACTTAAGCTAATTGGATATGAGTGGAGGTTCTCAATAGAATTTTCAATACTAATTGGCACTAATCGGTACTCACAATGGTCAAGATTCTCGTATTAATAAAAAAATTGCATAAATTATTGTTGACAGCGGGAGAAATGTCTATGACAATATAATTTCGGCGGACTTCTAACAAAATATCAAGATAATTGATCTTTGAGAAAGTGTAAACATTAATAAAAACAAAATATTGACGAAATAAATTATAAATTCATTGAAAATTGTCGAGAGATTTTGAATGACCTTGATTTTGATGTCACGTGTAGTCTGTTGACAAATCAATCAGTCCCTGTATGGCATTATTGAGTGAGGAGAGGCCCATAAAGCCCCTCTACAGTCATAAATTACAATTCAAAAAATAATTATTAAAATTATCATTTAAAAACCATAAGACTTCTCTACTCTAGTGATATTTCGTGAATTTAATATACCATCTACTACAGAATTGTAAAAAAGAAACGCCTTATATCAAATTCACAAACAATTTTTAATCAATAAAATTCTCCCACTAATCGTAATTAACACGACGTTAGTACAAATGGTTTAATAATCATCCCAATAATAATAATAACAAAGCATTTATATAGCGCAGTTTTGTGTTATTTCGCTTCAAGTGCGCCCAATGCTACTAAGAACGACCACGGCTCAGCACCACTGCTTGTATTTAGGTATAAGATGGTATTATCCAAAAACAAATTTAATGTAACCGAAACTTTGCAACATGATCAATTCAAAAAGCAAATTAACTCACTTAACTTAGGTTATGATATATTGCAACCTTACTGTATACTATCTAGCATATAAATTACTCTTTGTTTTTTTTTTTATTATTATTCTGAAATTATTATTTTTTTATTTACGTTTGTAGATATTTAATAAGTTTTCAATATTGTTTACACCTACTATGCATTATTTTTATTATGTATTTATATACTCCTTCCACAACCACAAGCTACTGGAGCTCAACTTATGGAGAATAGAACAATAATAACGAAAAAAACACATATTATGTTATATATTATTATATTGTTTTTATTTTTTATATTTGTTTGTAATAAATAAGTAAATAAAATAAGTGGTAACATAAATAAAAGTAATAAGAAATTCTTTGTTTACACCACTGTTTAATGTATAAATAAAAACATGTTTCGGAAGCGAAGCTTCATCTAAAAAGTATGCTATGCTAAAAAATAAATTTGATTTATTTTTTAGTTTACTGTGTATCCTGTATGAGGGAAGCTTCGTTTCCGAAACATGTTAATATTTATATATTAAATAGTGTGTGTAAACAAACAAAAAAAACTTTTATAATTTCTTCGAATGCTTTGTAACTTTGTGGCATCATTATTAATTAGTATTCATTTATTCCTGAAGATGATAGCATTGCTATCGAAACATGTAGAAATATTTATATATTTTAAGTAAAGTGGTATATACAAAGTGTATTTTCAATTTATATAAAAAAAACTTTAATTAATTTTAATAATAATGACGCCACAAAATAATTATACATTTATTAAAGGTTACATAAATCTCTATTTTAGTATTTCAAATTCAAACTACAATTTAACAACCCATACCTGTTTAATTGTTACTCATTATATAATTATTTTCAACAGCTGAGGCTAAGACAGTAGTTTTAAAATGAGGAGTCACTTTCTTTAAACTGTTTTAAGGACAGAATCTTTATTGAATGTGAATCCAACGCATCGTTACGGTGCGACGACTGTAACGAATCCACGATAAATAGCTCTTACAAGCTCGAGGATTATAGTACCTTCGTATAAAGCATTTACTTGAACTGGAAGATTCAAGGTATACTTGTTTACTTGCATAACTGCAACGCCAAAACAAATTATTTAATCAATTAATGAATTTACTCGATTAATATAGAGAGTCTGACCGAATTGACTTAATTGGATGAATACGAAGTATGTACCTATTAAAATGTTTCGCGATAAATGATTTTAGTGTGCCACTGTTTAAGAAATACTACTTTAGATGAATCTAGGTGTGAATAAGTAACAGAGATAGACAGTCCTATATCGAGATTCCGTTCCACCCACATAATATTGCAACATAATAATTATTATACTGATTTGTCGCTAAGAATCATCATATCAGTATGGATGACGGAAATACTATCTCAGCGATCAAAACGATCCCTACCCTCGTATGAGCTCCGGGTATATTGTTTTCATTTTGTTATCGATTCGCCTTTTTCTATTATTTTACAACAACAACTCAATAATAATAAGAAAATAACATTATTATTATTTGGATAAACGATCTGTCGAACAGAAAATGAATAAATGTATTTGATAAAACAACCCGGAAACTACTATACCATAATTGGTTTAATAAAAATAGGAAACAATATTTCACAAAACAGTAACAAACAGAATTGAGGACATAATAATAATCGACCGGTCAGTGGCTGAGTTGGCATCGCGTTTGGGTCTCACCCGGGCGTCGTGAGTTCAATTCTACGGCTGGCTAAGTCCTCCATTACGACACAAGCAACATCTTCCGCTTACTGTGATGGTAGTAGGAGATTATGTAGAATTTGAAAGAAGCGCTGTAGGAATATCACTGAATTGATTTAGTTAATCATTATTTTTTAAGTTTATTATAGTAAAGCGCACTTGAAATGAAATAACACAAAACTGTGTTATTTAAATTACTTGTTATTATTATTATTATTATTAATATTATTATTATACTAATTTTGGTTAAATTATGAATTAACTTAATAATGTAATCGTTGAAGAAGTATTACCAACAATTTTTAATGAAAATGTGAAATAAACAGAAACTTAAAGGAAAAAGTCGCAATTCGAACCCAGATTCTCTAGTCTGACCATGACAAGTACCTTTACCAATTAAGTTATCGAGATCTAGTTGCATTCGTCGTTTTTATCAATCTCAAACATCCATTTGAGAATAAAAATTTAATAATACTAAATAAATTAAAAATCACCACTTTATTAATATCGACGTGTTTTGAATGCGAAGCTTTCCTCAACACGACATACAGAATACTAAAAAATAATAACGTCAAGTATAGACAAATGATAAACATAGAACACAATAATGTATAAACATAAACAAAAATTGATTAAAGTAGGTAATAATTAATCAAAAATGTAAAAAAATCGAATAACAAATTTATATTAGAAATTAAAAAGGAAGTTATTTTTTATTTTAATATTAATATGTAAATAAATTCAAGAGGCAGCTATCTTAATTTTATTTTTTTTATTATTAATTATACTTAATTGACTATTAACATTCTTTCTAAATTCTAAAATTTCATATTTGTCTAATTGTAAACTGTTTGTATTTGCATGTAAATTTTTTAAACCTTTATTTATGTCAAAAGAATGATTTGTTTCCAAAATATGGTTGGTAAATTGAGAATTATTTTTATTTTTTTATTATTATTATCACTTAAACACCTTAGGTGTTCCTTAATTCTATTAATAAAATTTCTTGAAGTCTTTCATATGTAAAAAAAAGTTGCAATCGTTACAAATTGTTTTATACAATAACACAGTAAATACAAACAGAAATAATAAAAATTACAATATAAAATGAAAAACAAACTCCTAACTTTTTTTTTAAATCAGCCTCTGTCTAATTATCTCTGGATGAAGACATCCGTAAAACTTACTGCCTACCAAAATAGTGTTTAATTAAATATTTTTTACTGGCTGATGTGTACCCGGCCTTGCTCGGATTTTTTTTTTTTAATAAAGTTACGAAGTTGCGAATTCTTGCTTGTCATTAGGGTGCCATAATTGATTAGACAGCGATAGTAATGAATAGAAACATTCATTTGAATATTCTATTTCATTCCAAACGTTATATCAGAGTGTTATATTTAAAGGCTAGCCTGAATAAAACATGGCGGGTTCAATGTTTTTCATACTAATTTTAAAACGTTATAGCAACAGTTTTACATATTGGATTTAAATAAAACTACTCTCTAAACCTTCCCGGCACTAATAAAAACAAACTGTGCTATTTTCAGCGAAACCGGTAGAGTTTTTTTCGAAAAAATCGAGGACAAACAAACAAACTCACGTTGATTTTTATATATATAGATTTCAGCGAAATAGAACGGTGGGTGCAATGCTCTGTCTGCCATATAAAAATAATACACAAAAGTATTAATAGGTATACAATTTATAGTTGCCTAAAGGAACCTTCGAAATTTAACGGAACCGCAAATCGATAACCTCATTTTTTCCGGATCCTATTCGGAAGGCTCCACGGGTTGGGTTTTGGGTACAAAACTGATCGTAGCCTATAAAAGGTGATGCCCATTACATTTTTGATAGAACGCCGCACGTTTCATATTGAATTCCAAAGTGAACAACAGCTGTTCAGTACAAGAAATGCTGTTTTCTCTAAGGCAAAAACAACAATTTACTAAGAAAAATAAAAAGCAGAAATTCACGAGGCGGACCCTATGATTATAGAACAGTGAAAAATACCGAAATTATTCGAGTATGAATGCATATATACATATATTTTATATTAATAGTTGCTAAAGCTTATTACAAAGTACATATGTATTATGCACAGCAAGTAAAACTGATTATGTATTTTTTTAAACATTTTTTTTTAAATTCAATGTTTTATGCTGGAAAGCCTTTATTTTTTCAATATGTAATCACATCTGAAGTAACGTGAAAATAAACTCTTGAATATTATTTTTCAATGAACACTGGTAAGAATTTGAAAATATAAGTGTTTTTATAGTTAAAATTTTGCTCTGGAAATTTTGGAAAACCATTTATAATAATGGGTAGATAGGTAGGTACTTACGTATGTAATCATTTTGAACAATTTGGGTTAGGTTAGATTATATAGACATAAGTTAAACCTAACCTAACCTGACTTAGCCTTTACTTTTCAAGACGATTCCGGATAAAATGTAGGTACAACCTCACCTAACCTAACTTTCAATATAATAGTACCTACCAAAAAAAAAAACCTCCGTACGCCACTGTGCCAATCTCGTACCAAGGCAACGTTTACATCTCTATAGCTTTTATTTCGTTATTTCGCCGACCGAAATCATTGCATCACTCTGGCAAATATATTATCATAGTAACGGTTCATTGTATGGCTAGTGGTCTGGCGAGCCTGGCTGAGGTAGAACTGGTTGATATTATTTTTGGACATACTGGTAGCATTTATATTTTATTACCACTGGCAACTTTTACATTCCCCACCGAGTCTTCTTGCATCGCCATTTTAAGAGTTTAAGGTCGGTGATGAGGCTACGCACGTCAGTCATGGAGGGACAAAAAATCTACTGTGTTAATAAACCTACCAGAAGCTGGGAGGTAAGTTTTTATGCAATCTTACGCGCCTTTTCTACTTGATAAAATATATTTTTTTTTAATCTTCTATTATAAGTACTTATCAGTGTAAAAACATGTGTTATAACATTTTTGCTATCGGGCTATTCAGGGCAAAGAGCATTCAAATGTAATATTCTTCTTGTTTATTTTGTAAGCTCGTGAATACAGCAATAATTTCCCTTAATGTGGAAGTATTATACATAAATTCGTTTAACGTTATTTTATTGCATATGTTTTTTTTATAATAACTTCATATAGGAGGCCCTGAGGAAAATATTTTCCCTCAAGGCCTATGTCGTCATTGGGGATGCTGTGTGGAGTCTGGAGTGTGGAGGCAGCCGCGCATGCGCGGATATGTTACGCTCACGTACGCTGGTATATGAATATCCCCATAGAACCATAGATAATGACCATAGTTAAAGAATAGGAAGTAATATTTGTACAGCGCCCTTGAGGTGATTTTTCACAAAAACGGCGCTATACAAATCATCCAATTATTATTATTATTATTATATAACCGACTAATGTCTGCATGTGAATAGACCTTTATCCGGTCACCGAGCGGTGGACCCCCGCAAAAGACGTAACTCTTGTAACAAAAGGGACAGACTTATTTTTTTACCAAGGCTCTCAACACGCTTGTTGCGACCCTACGTAAACTTACTACGTGATAGAGCGTATGTATGCCCACATGATCAACGATAATTCTCCGAGAATCTCACAGATGCTATTTTGAAATGACAGTCATTTTGAGCAGATAAAACCCATACTTATCAACTACTTACCGAGGTTCTAACTGCCGACATCCTTTACTGCTTGTCTAATTAAAGTAATGATGTCGGTGGCCGGTATCGATCATATGAAACACGACTAGCATACCTTGCAACCATTACCCCGTAGGGCTAGACAGAGAAAGCTGGGAGAATATTAAAAAAAAAACTTACGATATGCGAACAAGGTTTCTACAGGTAATGTTCACATTCTAGCACACTAGTTACATAAATCAAACACATTATCTGCAATCTAAGTACAATAACAATTCAAGCAGGTATTTATGGATGATTTATAGTCTATTCTTTGGTAGAAAGCGAGGGAAAGCTGTGTTGTACAGGGGTAAAGAATGTGTAATGGTCGTGCAATCCGATTTTATAGGCGTTATCCTCGCATGGTCAATAGGGTCTGTTATCTTGCTGTTAAATAGAATCACTTCGGATATTGACATATTTAGCATCTGTGCAGCTGAATATAGACGGCTCGTTTTGTTGCTACTTACATAATAACTTCTTTATTTTTCTCTTTGTATTTATATAAATGTATCTATCTATTTACCAGTAGCGTCAAGTTCATAAAAGCTGAAAACCTGTGCCTACCTAAAAAAAACGAACCATAAAAATGTAGGAGAAAACATATTTTTCTGCAAGTTTGGTAAGGAACTTAAACGCTCATTTATTCAGATGTCCTTATCAATCAGTAGAAGATGATAATAAAATTGCCATTTACTCAATATTCAATGCACAATTTGTAGCCGAACTACACACAGCCTACCTTTGGTCATAGAGCAATGTACCCCAATGCTATTTACTATGTACATTATTGCAAATTCTGATTTAAAATAAATGTGTATATTATCATCTTTAAAAACGCTCTAAAATCGTTTTTTTATCTTTTTAAAATAATAAAATATTGAATTGAATTGAATCAATACTAGAAAGTCATACATTCTGATTTTTTCATGTTTGTATAAATGTGTAATAAATTTCGATTACATCAAGATGAAACAACAAAAAACTCACAAATGGCGTCATGAAGTTTGCAAGGCTTTTCTTGTTTATAATTTCAAAGTTAGCGCAAATATGTTCTTCTTGCAACGTAATTTCCACTATTAACTTAGGATCTTTCATTCAACTGACAAGAAATGAGAAAATTCACAAAATTGTTTAATCCATTTTTTTTTTTAAATTCTTATAACAAAGCTTCCCAATTCCAAAATGTTTATATTACTGATTTTACAAATTTTCCGATGAATAAATAGAAAAACGGTTTTTCAAAAAACTACAATTCGTAAGTAAATATAATATCGGAACCTTCGCTAATCTTAATCCTGGAAGTTAAGCTCGTTAAGTCAATTACATGGGATAGGATCAGTTCGCTTAAGAAATGCTTATGTTGCGAGTATATTCCGGCGAACAACATTATTGTCACAACGGTAAAGTGACAACACGAACTCGCAAATGTGTTTGTCACCCAATTTTATTACCGTTATTATTAGTATCATATGTTGAATGGTTGAATTACGCCCTGAGCAACTTTAGCAAAAGCAGATTTTTTTGCTGACCTTTGCATTTTGGGAACGGTTTTTTGCAAATTTATGACTCAGGGAAACAACTGGAGAGATAAACAGATAGAAGTGTGTTGTGGGCGTGTCCGCTTGCCCGGAGTAAACTTAATTTTCCCTTACTTCTGGTGAAAATGATAAAAAAAGATCAAAGTTAGAAATTCTTTCTTGAGCAGACACAATTGGCATTCCTAGAAGTCTATAATTTTTATGTAAATTGGCGATAACAGTTTTCTTTCAAATCGTTTTATTATTTACTTCTGGGTATTTTCTACTCAGTGCAAGGAGACGAACGCGGTAACAGAGATTATTCAAATATAAAGTGACTTATTAAGTCATCTTCAGATGAAAAATTGGCTTATGGAATTATTAGTAGTTTGCTAATGAACCTGTATTTATTCAAACTCGACATTATTGACTTTTTATGCGAATTTATTTAAATTTTAGAAGAGAATAACAGATGCGTCACGGTTATAGATGAGTAAAAAATACTGTTTACGGTTTGATACGGATAACATTTCAGTCGTTGTCATCGCTAGCGTAGATTTTGCGGTTAAAAAAATTGGTCAATCAAATCTATGAATTTGAAAAACAGTTGTTTCATATTCGTAAAAAACATTTACTTTGTGTTTCCATAAATATAATATAAACACATACATTTGTTTTAGTAATAAATGGAGTATTTCTATAGCGCCATTTTCATGAGAAAATCACCCCAAGAGCGCTTTACAACATAATTAATCTAACCTATACCTTATCGCTTAGGCTTATATCTAATAATTTACATCTAAGACTTATTACTAATGGCTTATAAGTAAGATTTATAACTATAAACTAACTAATTCAGACTTATAATTAGTGACTTACATCTAAGACCTATATAGCTAGCTACTTACAGTCAGACCTGTAACAAATGACTTAAAACTAGTGACATATTTATGAACGGGTAATCGTTTATACAATATTTTTGTATGGCTAACATATATGGTTTAGGAACAGAGACTTACAACAAACATATTTACATTTTAAAATAAATTATGTAATGATTGCTGCCATTGTTTTCAGTGATAATGTACACAAGAAAGGAACGTGTTTGCGTGTGATACAAAATGTTACTATTTGCAAAAATCAGGACATAACTAATATTAAAACTAATCCACGATACAAGATAAAGACAGATAGCTAGCTATACATGAATATTTAGCTGTTGTAATAGGAAGCGAATAAGGGGGGTAATTAGGCATTTAGGGGTCCAGAAGGGACCGAGCGGTTTCACTGGAAAAATATCTAGAAGAGGAATATTCGATACATTTACTCGCTTATTCAATATACTAGAATTAATATCCAAGAATTTTCTAATTTCAAGTGCTTCTAAATCATTAAATTTTTTACCTTTATTATTATGGTGAAGAATTTGAACCCCTATATCTTTATTAAAAACTAGCTGATGTGTACCCGGCCTTGCTCGGGATTTTTCACTTTTCATTAGGGTGCCATAATTGCTTTGACAGCGAAAGTAACTATCTCCAAATAAAGAAACATTCATTTGAATATTTCATTTCATTCCAAACGTTTATTTTTTTCAAAATATATCTAAATCATATAGTTCTTAAGTAGGCACCTACTCGTGTTTTCCATTTTAAAAATATTCTACCCAAAAAAACCTTTTTCTTTTGAATATGCAATCTGTGGCTAACCAGAGTCTTATATCTACGGGCTAACCTAAACAAAACATGGCGGGTTCAATAATTTTCATACTAATTTTAAAACGTTATACCAACAGTTTTACATATTGGATGTCATTTAAACTACTCTCTAAACCTTCCCGGCACTAATAAGAACCGTGTGATATTTTCAGCGAAACCGGTTTAGTAATTTTCGAGAACATCGAGGACAAACAAACACACTTACATTGATATAGGTATGATCGGTTGAAACGGGATGATTGGTAAACTCTATTTTTTTTTTATTTAAACATTAAAGTGTTCCGTGATTCTAATATTAAAATGACGGGATATCATACCTACGTAGAACGAAGGACAGTCTTTGCAACATAGTTGGTAAATGTCTGAGTTTGTTATTTATGTTTAATCATAATTGTATGTATGGCATAACACAGTGGTTCCCAAAGTTTTTCGCCGCGGTGCCCTGGGACGCTGCGGCTTTCTCCCAGGGCCGGGCGCAGCGAATCAGCGTTGAATCCACTCATTTCCATTAAATAGTTTAACCCTTAACTGTTAGTGATATTAAAGCTTATTGTGATCTGAAATGAATTTTATTTATTTTACCCATTTAGGCCCTGCAAAAAAAATTGGCTGCCACTATTTCGCGAAGTGAACTTTTAAAAGTTCACGTATTTCATAGCCTTCGGAAAAACTGGATTTAGCAAGGGCGCCGCAAATCGACATAGTTTTGGAACCACTGGCGTAACATAATATTGTTATTTTAGAGGTGTTCAATGATAAAATATTATCGTAACTCTCCACGAAAAATCATTTTACTGTCTTTTCCCACCATTGACATTGTTATTTTAATATGTTTTTTTTTAATATTTAAAAAATTACGATAATACAATTACAAATAAGTGCTTAATTGTTTTATTTCCATCTTTAATACTGTTTCGTTAACAATGATAAATCTATTAAATAAAACAAACCCTTTGTTTTAAACCACTAATTTATTTTTAAATCATCACCAACCAGTTTCGCTTATTCAAGATTTTTTTTATATTTTGTTTTATATTTGTCTCCCTCTTTTTGTATATCTCACCTGTGTACTCGTATATACTCCCCTGTAGAGTCGTGGCGAACTCAGTGGTAGACCTCAGACGTGAAAAAAACAAGGACCTTGTTATAGATCCTACTATCAAATTGCCAGGGTTCTCTCTCCCTCGGAAGACGTGTACCTCATTAAACCGCATCCGGTGCAGTCACAGCCGTTGTGCGTATATGAGGTATAAATGGGACCTGAAGGATTCAGAACTTTGTGAATGTGGACATATCCAAACAACAGAACACATCGTAGAAGAATGTCCCCTTCATCAATTTTCCTATGGCACATCTGTGCTGAACCAAGTGACTGCCGATGCCGTCGACTGGCTGAATAACCTTAGCATGACCCCACCAACTCCTAATATATATCTTATTCTTCCTCTCCGTACGAAGAACTATAAGATATACGAGTATATTCTCACTCTATGTATTTTTGTTTAGTTTTAAATTTTACACTGATGAAGCACGCGATAAGCGAAACCGGTTGGTTATGATTAAAAATAAATTAGTGGTTTAAAACAAAGCGTTTGTTTTATTCAATAAACATGTCAAACCACAAAGCAATTCCTTTCTACGAAAACACAATAATAAATTTCTACCAAGCCATAACCGTTATGCAAACATAGAAAAAAAATATCCATGAAGTTCGTGAAATCTTATCTATGGATCTTCACAGTAAATTACTGATGACACAGCCCTGAACCTGAAATTAAATGGTAAATACCGCAAATTTTATGGCAAAAATACCGTTCAGCAGTGACAAATTACCTGCATTCAAATTAAAATGAGATATCCAAATAAATAGGTACTATTGACCTAAATTGAAAATTCAGCAGTCGTGTTTTCTGGGTTGATAAAAATTAATTATGGAAGTTAATAACATTAATTGATTTGAGGATTATCCCAATTGACAGTATGGACTATGAACACTTCTGATGTGGTTTCAATCCAAAAAATTATTGATTAGATCTGAGAAAATCTGTTGATGGGAATGTGCAATTAAAACAGGATTTCAATTTTTTGGAATAAATTTTTCAAGCTTGTAAACCTCATTGCAATATACTTTTTTTTATTAGTGAATATAACATAACGCAAAACCGAAAAGACACAGAAAATAAAAAGGTATTTTATTAACTATTCTAAATACTTGAGTCGGGCCATGTCAGAAGTCGGAATAACAGAAGAGAATGTACGAGACGATGTATGAATGTGAATGAAGTAAGAAGTGTATGCCAAGATCGAGTTGTTTGGCGGTCCGTCCTCTCTGCCTACCCCTGCGGGGAAACGGAGTGATGGTTGGTTAGTTAGTTATTTAAGAAAAAGGTAACGGTAGTAGCAGCTGGGACAATCCCAGCTGCTATAATTACCATTTTCTTTTCTGTGTCTTTTCGGTTTCATGTTTCATTCTAAAGTTGTTAATGTTATCTTTAATGATAAATTTAATTTATCATTAAAATAACTTCTCATATGCTTCTGATTATTTATATTTTTTCAATGCCATTGTTTATATTATACATACATGTATATCTTTTTAAAAATTTCTTCTTTGTTAATTTTTTATTTGAATTTATATTTACATTGCTGCATTACTAATTAACATGCCTAAGTAAATAAATAAATATTTTTTTCATTAAATGTATAATTACTTTTTTGTGTCATTAATTTTATAAATAAATTATACTTGAGGTTCACCATCTTGGCTCTCTGCTCTACATTACGTGTTTACACATTGCGTATTTTTATTTTTTTTTAATTATTTTATTATTTCTTTGTATAACACTATTTTTAATTCAATCATTATTTTTCCCTTTACGTTCTTGAAAAATTTATTTGTAAAGTTTATTTACCTTCTGCTGCTTTATTTAGACATCGTGCACTTTTTTAAGTTCTCTCTATGTAACATAATCTTAAATTCCTTAATTTGTCTGAATATCTGTATTTTCTCCTTAAATAAAAATAAATAAAAAATATGTTTTTAAGATGAGTCTTATTGAATACTTATGAGCTAAAGAATATTGAATCAGAAATCAACGCAGATTCGCATTAGCCAAGCCCTACCAAATTCCACTCCAATTGCTTAATTAAAAATAGTACCGACAAATCCCCCAGAGACCACCGCAGAACATTATCATAATGATAACTTTGAAAACAATATTGGCATGTCAACTGCTCTTTTGTTGGCCAGATCCAATGTACCAAGAACGAGTTGGCCCGCCATTGTACCAACGTCGATCGGTTCCGTAAAATGGATATTATTGCAGATATGTTTCCTGTATCCGCGGACCAATCAACTTGATGTGCTTTTGTCCAGAAACAAATGAAATGTCAGCCAGTCTGGTCGCATTGTTAGATCAGCCATACGGGACAATGCAGGACAATTGTGAGTGACGTGAGACAAGCAATGGTGGAAAAATTGCGGAGGTTACATTGGTCAATAAAAATGAATATCCAACGTCAATATATAACTATGATTTTTGCTGTGTGTTAATGGTACATAGATATTTTGATAAACGGCCCTTCATACTAATGGCAAAATTTCATTATAAATTTCAAAAAGATGATCTATAAATGGCCCTAATGGTTAGTACCGAAAATTACACACTTTGTAGCCTGCTGATGCAAAAAATACTATGAATGATTTATCTATGAATCTGGTTTCAAAACACGAAAATCTTAAAAACTGTAACCATTTAAATTCTATATGAAATACGTACAGGAATTTTACACGGGTTTTCAAACCGCACCTCTATTCGGACAAGTATTTCATAGAATTAAAAAAAATAGTTATTTTTTGTCTTTTGAAACCTTATGCATTTTCCTAACTACCCGTGTAGAATTGATATACAAATTATTTGTAGTATTGCTTGAGTTATCAAACTATGCAGTGATATTTAAGAACATTTTTGAGCGCTGGCCCTTAAACGAATACAATTTTCTATAGATTGATACGTTTTCATTAACATTCGATAAATACCTGACGACAATGAACATCTTGTTTCCAAGAATATTTCTCGGCTATTTCGGAGAGCCGACAGAATTACGTATATTTATAAGAAAAAAATTGTTTTAAGTCCTCATTTTTTGTATGGAACGATTATCTTTCAGGAAGAAGATTTTCAGTTAGTTCAGCGTGTATTGTAAATATATAATTACACATTACATTACTGTATTTTTCCATGGTATAAGTTCTCTAACATTGGATCTTGAACAGTATTCGTATAATCATTATAAAAATAAATGTTTTTATGTCGGAAGAAATTTATCTAAATCTTGTCAAAATATAGTATTTTTATTTATATAACAAAAAGGTCAACCTAAAAAGTAACATAAACATTGATTACAGTGGCCTTGGAGACATTCTCTACCGTTGGTATTAACCGCCCTAACCATACGAACGTACGTGATACGGCCGCTATATCATCGCCTGAACGCAACAAACCGTATCCCGTACGTTCAGGTTAAAAAATAACGATAACCGAAACCCACAAAACGTTCGTGATACGTCGTGTACATCAAGTACTTTCCTGCGTTATCGCTTTTAGTATGCCGAGGTAAGGCGAAGCTAACGGATGTGTTCGGTTGTTTTCGTATTCTCCCATACAAGTCACGCCGCTAATCAGTGATACTCCAAGCACGTGGAAAAAATGTTTTTTTACTTACTTTTTGAAAAATAACCCAAAGGCAGTGCGGTTAATAGATCCAAACTTTAAGTTTGAATTTGACATATTTATTACACCTCTATCTTTGATAGAAATTAAATGCAGCAATTTCTGAGTTTACCTAATCTAAATTGCTTATTTTGCAGATATTATTTC
This sequence comes from Halesus radiatus, assembly GCA_022606495.2. Classification (NCBI taxonomy): domain Eukaryota; kingdom Metazoa; phylum Arthropoda; class Insecta; order Trichoptera; family Limnephilidae; genus Halesus; species Halesus radiatus. The sequence goes on along the minus strand of JAHDVE020006963.1, from coordinate 121,725 downwards.
TTCTTCTCATTGCTGAGGATCGTGACCCCACTCCAATCTCCCTCGTGTACAAGGCTCCTCCACTTCTCGCGATCCTGCGCTGCTTGGAGAGCTGCGGACACCGACGATCCGGACGCCTGCGAAATTTGACAACTCCAACGCACCAGCGACCTTCCTCAGCTTCTTCTGCTTTCCACTTTGCCAGTGACCATGAGCTTCCCTAGATTGGCGTTTTGGCGAGCAACATGTTCATAGAATCTGAGAATATGCTGTAGGCAGACAGTTGATAGCCTAATCTGGATGCCAAGCTCTACCAGATTTGATGTATTTGTGCGCCTGGCTGTCCGTGGAAACCTGAGCATTTTCCTCTTGCACCACATTTCGGGGGTGTCTTTTATATTTCCACACCGCAAATAAAAATGGAGAAAATCAGTATCCGGATGAGTCTTATCTTGATGATCTTCATTATACTTCTGTCACTCCATATCTTTTGTCTTTTGTCATGCAAATCCTTCTTTCACTTCTGTTTCACAACCTCCGTGGTCACTTATAGACGAGCATTAGGTACATGAAGTTAGTCTATAAATGTATTTCTTCCTATAAAGGTGTTTGCCCTGTCGATCACCATTAGTTTTGTTTTGGCTTTGTTGACCAGTAGACCTAGATTACGGTTTTCTTTTTCTAATTTAGCGAGGAAGTAATTAATTTCTTCTTCATAAGATGCGATGAGGGCAATGTCATCTGTTAAATGTTAATTCCACCTTTCCAACAATCAAGAACCTTACTTATTATATATTCCCCATATATTTTAAACAACATTGATGAGAAAATGCATCCCTTAAGTACCATTTTCTTCACTTTAAATGTGTTCGATAAGATAATAATTGATAACAGATAAGATATAATTGAACTGGTTAGAATTATTTAAATGTTCTCTACAGTTTTACTGTCAAACGAGACAGCTGACACTTTATGCTGACAATGGCAAAGAGATCAAGCGCGGGGAATCACCGAGATGAAAATATAATATAAAATAAGTCGCTAAACGTGACGTCCCCGAGCATTGCTGCTGCGCTGTTGGTATTTATCATTAACGAGATTGAAATGTGACACTGGGTACTTTCATGAATATTCTCATCTGACACGACAATCGAGCTACCAGCGTTGATGTTTTCTCCCTGTTACAAAATTGGGTCTGTTAAAGACCTAGGTTAACTTAGGGTAACTCATTTTCAAGAACAGGGTTCATTTCATTCCCTAATTTAAAGATGCTCCACACATTTTTCAATACCAATGGTCATTATATTCTGTCATTTAATTGACCCTCCACACCTTTTTAAGGCCAAGATTCATATTATCTCCTCATTAAAAAGACCATCCATATATTTTCAATATCAAGGTTCTCTCTCTCTCTCTCTCTCTCTCTCTCTCTCTCTCTCTCTCTCTCTCTCATTAAAAAGGGCCTCCGGACATTTTCAGTAATCAGATTCACTTTATTTTAACAATAAAAAGACCTCCAAACAATTTAAAGATCAAGGTTCAATCTCTTCTCTTATTAAAAAGACACTCCAAGACCAAGGTTTACTCTATTCTTTCAAAAACTCTCCTCACATTTTTAGATCAAAAATTCTTCTATTTTCACATTGAAAGGCCCTCACACGCATTTTCAAGACAGAAAAACTAATAAAATGTAAAATATTTTTATTTGTCGGATTTTGAACCCTCGACCTCTGAGGCTTGCCGCTATTCCACTAACAATCGAAAATAAAGGCAAACATATATACGTCCATCCATGCGCCATCCTTTGATATGCACATTTTGCAGATTTGGATGCTCAATAGCATTGCCTATGCATGAACCATCCGATATCCTGTTTGATGCCATACAGAACATGATGTGGTCTAGATTCGAGATTCAAATAATACCCTCCAAGTACGTCCACCCTGCTTAATCTACCACATCGAGGGATGCTGGGTATTAATCTTACAATCGATATATTTTAATAAACAACATATTGATGACGCACATTATACACAGTACAAAATCATGCGAGAGTGAACGTTTTTACACTGATATATGTATAAATAAGTTTATTCTCTTTCTGGACACACAAATGTCGATGCTAAATGTAGTTTATATATTTCGCATACATTCATTCACCACACACATCATAGAGAAGTTGTGAGCCTTTAAATAACAAATTCTATTCATTATGCACGGTAGTATTCTCAATAAATTCATTCGGGTTTGGTCTTTTAAATTCTCTGTATAGCAACATCGATGTTTCGTTGCTTTTACTACATATTTATAGTCCCTGACAGAGGGGACATGATAAGTCTTAAGAAACACCATACTATTCATAAGCATCATGACCTAAGATTAGATGTAATTCCATCTACCTCCAAAATAGTAGTTTGGGGTCATTCAGAGCGGTGGTTATATGATTGAGAACTCATCTGCGAGTAACAACGCTTTTAAAAAGTGTTAACATTGAAATTTATAAAACGTTGATTTTTTCTCAACATTTATGGACATTTCTCGGTTATTTGGAACAGAGGATGCAACGTGTCTTAAGAGAACATTTAACAGTATCGACAAGAAGGTAAATAAGAAGAAAACTATATTAGTACACATGTAAAATCGTGCACCAAAGACATTTCCAACCCTAAAGGGTAGTGTTTGTTCATACGGAGCATCATTATCTATGAACCATGAGTAGTTAATAAGGTAAAACGTTTCTTATTTAAAACGTGACTTTTTCATATCCTATCTGACAAAATCATGAACATCGATGTTTCAGCAACATGTCCATCCCTAAAGGGTAGTGTTGGGTCATTCGAAGCAAGCGACGTGATGAGCCTTGAGAAGACATTCAGTATTCATGATTCACAACAGGACTGACATTCTGCTCCGCGGAGCATCACGCCGCATTAGAAACTGTGAATAAGTAATGAGGTTGCATTCAACGGTGAACCGATTTGAGTTTACTGTAACTTCGTGGTCCACCATCAGGAGGTGCAGGAATACCCCGATGCAGAAACAGTCCTTGAAAAACTAAACTTTGATTCCGTAGTTAGCTGATTCGATAAACAAAAATCTAACACTGACATTATAATGAGCGAATTTAATAAGTGAATTTACGATCGTATTAAAAAAAAAAAAACAAAACAAAACAAAACAAAAAGGTTTTTGAAGAAAAGCGTGAAACTACGCATTACCGAAAGCTGTCCGTTGATTTTTTTTTATTATGGAAAAAAGCGATGTAACATCAATATTTCAAATCTATTCATGTTAATTAATTAAAAAAAAAACTTTAATAAAGTATATGGAATTTACTGTAGGTTTAATATTTACTCTACTTCGTATAATCAGGTGTGTAAGTAGGAATATCCCGAGGATGGCTTGCATAGCGACATGCAACAAGTCTCGGCAAGTGATCACGAAATTAAGCAACATTCTTAGAATTCATTTCTTGAATAAGTGATCACCTTAGTAAAATATGCAGTTAATAATATGTAGTTATAATTATTATTTAATTCGCACATTGGTTTTAGAGAAGGAAACATAATACTTTCAGAATGGCTGCGGTCACATACAAGGCTAGGGACAAAATTTAAAAAGTTGCCGCCTAAATAATTTACATTCCTACGGGTTCAATGTATAATGGATGGCGCTATTAGCAAAAAAAATATATCTCAGAAATAAACACAGGTAAAAATGAAGGTCATTAAACATGATGCATTCTGTCGGTGACCCGACAGTTGGCCCCCCGAAAGTTGGCCCCCTGACAGTTGGCCCCCCGACAGTTGGCCCCCTCCCGAAAGTTGGCCCCCCGACAGTTGGCCCCCCGACAGTTGGCCCCCGACAGTTGACCACCCGATAGTTGGCCCCCCGACCGAGTATAATAATAATGCCGAGTCCACGAAGGATAACACAGTGAGGATATATTGCCGAATAACAAAATACGACATACTTATATATGCCGTCGGCTTAGGTAAAATACGCAGGTTCCTACGTGCATATAATATAACTAAATGTCTCGGACGAGAGTAATCCTTCCGGCACTCGGTATTATTGTTAGTAAAAATATTTTATATACTGGATTTCCACTCAAGACGCTTGCAAATATAAGTATATCGACTTTGGTTATACGGCCGCATATCCTCTTTGCATACTTACTTTATAAATGAGGATGTACAGCAGAAATAATCCTTTAGGGGATCAACTGTCGGAGGGATCAACTGTCGGGGGGGCAACTGTCGGGGGGGGCAATTGTCACGGAACCATTCTGTCATTTTGCAAAGCTCTGAGTGTGAGCATCAGTAGTTAATTTCGAGGGTGTGGAGGGTACTAAAATATAATGTGCATTATTTTGGCAATCAATTATGTGGCTACTGTTAATAAAATACGAGCATAAAAATAAATAAATAAAATTGCAGGACTTTACAAAGAGTTTTGTAAACCTGTGATTATTTTGAGTTTTCTTCTTTTTTAATTGAGCGGCTTGCAATTTTCAGCCGATCTGTAGAAATGTTCATTATTTATGTAACTTCCTGATTTTATTGTTTGTTAATTTTGTGCCATATGCCTTATATGAGACAGCAGCATTGTGCGCCGTGATGAAACACAATGAGTTAGTTTTGAAACATTTCTTGAAATGGCTTCAGCTATCTGCTCGGTGACCTGATCTGAATGTTCAGACCTAAGAGTGTGAATAATTCCACGACGCAACTTTCCGATATCTTTTCTCCTTATTCTACCATTTCTTCCAAAATACAGTATTTCTGGTTGAAAACGCCTACGTTCTACTGAAAAACAATCAGAATCTAAACATTATATAAATACATTCGTAAATATTGCATCATCCGACACAATGTTTTTTCCTCGTGTAAAGACGACACACATTCTCTAAAATAAAAGTGTGATAGTGATACATTTGAGAAGCTGGATTATTTCGGCGCTGCCAGCAGCCGGCCCATTAGCTCAGTTGGTTAGAGCGTCGTGCTAATAACGCGAAGGTCGCGGGTTCGATCCCCTCATGGGCCACAATTTTTTTTATTTTTTTTATTGAATCGATTTATTTTATTTATTCGTTTGCTTATACAATATAAGTTCACGTTTTCTAATATATTATTATTTTATAAAATTTAAAATATTATTTCGTCGCAAGCAAATAAGTTGGTGTCAAATAAGTATGTAGATGTCGATTTAATATTAAAAAAAAAATAATGACCGCCAATATACTTTCGACTCGGCTGTGACGCATGGTAGATTGCATTTAGACGGAATAAGAGTATGAAAAGGTAGTAAGTCTGTACTCGCTGTTGGTTCCTAACCAATCGTCCCACTTGTCTATTTGTTCAATATTCAATCCAATTTTGTCAATCGTTTATTTGTTCTCCATAGCAAAAGTGCCGTAAATTGCACCACAACGCAAGCAACCCGTTGATAGTAACACATTGATAACTAAGTACAAATTCAGACCTGTTGACGTACGGACAGCAATTACGCTTGAATTACTGTGATTACAGCACCACGCTAGAGATTTCCCTGTAATGCGATGTTCTATTGCAATTGTCAATATTGATCAATTGTCAAGGTGAAGTTCTGCTACGTAAATTTCGTGGGATTACTACCAAAAGCTGGAAACTCCATATTTTAGGTATTTATTTAGCGATGATTTTAGTGGTTTTAGGTATATCTATGTCTAAAATAAGTTTGGAGCCCCTCCAATTTCGTTAAACTGGGTTTTTAGATATTTATTTTTGTGGAAAAATCTCGTTACTCCATTTTTCATCATTATTAGACAAGAAAAATATTGTAAGAATACTTACAAAAGTAAGAAGTTTAATGCAGAAGTCAAATTCAAAGTTTTATTACAGCCAAAATATTTTAACATCACTTGTCATGTTTAATTTGTTATCATGTTAAAATGTGCACAACAAAAGGATTGTAAGTGTACTTACAAATTTAATAATGGTCAAATAAACCACATTCTTGTATATTAATTGTTTTTGTGTTTAATTCGTAGAACTCCATTTTTTTCAAATTGAATGTAAAACAAATTTAATAATGTTATTATTAAGAAGAACGGCTGCGCTGACTGTTTCATACATAACTTTATCCTTCCAATCACGATCCTTCCTAAGTCAAATTCATAATCATAAATAAAAAACAGTCAAATTAATATGAAATCACCAGCACCATCCTACAAATTACTCAACAATCAACTCACACTAACGTCAAGCCACTTTACAATCAAGACATCCACAACCACAATACTCGAAATAACAATAAAATCCGCATTCCTCAAACACACACTACAAAATATGGAATAAAATCTTTAAACTACATTGCCTACACACTTTATAATTCGCTTCCAGATATGTACAAAACCATCCAGAAAAATAAAAAATCTCAAAATGATGGTTTAAAGGAATACTTTTTAAGCGTATTTAAAAATGAAAATCAGTAAATCCATATTTGTATATCTTTGTTGTTCCCTTATATGTTTTCTCTTGTGTGTTGTTCTATTTAACTTGGCCTTATAAAATTATTTCTGTTTGTATGTGAAACTTCTATTTTTGATATTTTGCTGTCAATGTAAAATTGTATGTACTATCTTCTACCTATGTATTGTAAATTCCTCCCGTCCTAAAATGAGTTTTGAAACTCATCGGGATTGCCTTAGCAAGAAATAAATATATAAAAAAAAAAAACTTAATTTTGGTTTTGAGGCAAAAATACCCATCAAAACTGAATGATATATCTATTTAATTAAAGGTTTAGTAAATATCTAGTACTGATGAGAAGTATTTATTTATTTTTGTTTTAAATTATGAAGCATACGCCATGAAAAAAAAACAATTTTCATAATTTTAGAGGCAACTTAGTAAATTATTTGCCGGTCAAAAAAAATGTATTTGCTATGTAAATATGATTATATAAATAAAAACATAAAAACAAAACCTATAAAAAAAAATTGTTTTTGGTCGATATTTTAAATTATGTACGGCAAATTTGTGTTCCGGCGTAAATTGGTCGTTTATAATTTAATTTAAAGTCCACCATAATGCTTCTTTTAATATATTTTTAATTTTTTCAATTTTATACTTCATTATATTTTCAAAGTAGATGGGATAAAACTTTTTTTTACACCACCTTTAGCCCCCAAATAATTATTAAAGGTGCCTCTAAAATTGCGAAAAATCAATTCCTTTAATGGCCTATATTTCATAATGTAAAACAAAAATAAATAAATTACTTCGAATCCGTGCTACATATGTACTATACTTTTTGATGAAAAAAAAAGATCATTAGGTTTCGGTGAGTATTTTGGAATCAAATCCAAAATTAAGTTTTCTATGCAACAGGCCGCGCAGCCGTTCCTCATAAGTTCTGCAAGTATTTTAGGTTTTTTATTATGAATGATCCTAATATAATATAACATCAATGAATAAAGTAAGAAATGTTATTTATTCCCCACTTCTCGGTATGTTTTCAAGATCTAACTATATAACACATTTAATAAGTCAATAACAGTCACGTCATTATAAAATAATTAAGGAAACAATGCTATTTGGGGAATTGAATTTTATAGACAATTCAGACAGTCATTCTGTAGAATGGCGTTCATTTCTATTTCTCACCCGTTTATGAATGCATCATAAATAAACAGATGATTTGAAATTCTCTCTTTCTTGTCTATGATACTCGTATCTCATACCTATCTATTCACCTCCGAATGTAGGTAGATGAATTCCTCAACGAGAAACGAAAATGTAGGTTGTTTTTTTTTTCCTTTTCATGGGAATTGATATCGTGATTTTTCCGGTATTGACAAGATTATCTTTCCATTGTTCTAGTAATTATTATTATTTTGTTTCAGGAAGACAGCACCCGAGAGGAAACAATTAATTCAAATATTTTTCGGGTTTTACTTTCGCAATAAAGAAATAATGTATATTCGATAATTTTATTATCGTCTATAATTACATATTATATTATTATGTGTTGTGTTATTTGGAATGAGATGACCGAGCAAAAGTAAATATCCGGAATCAGAGGCACTATGGGAGCCCCATTATTGGTAAATTTCGTGGGGCAAGGAATGAAGAGAGAGAAAAAAAATTATTGAGAAGGTTGAGAGAACTCTCGCTATTTAGAAATGGACCAAATTTAGATGTGTAAATTGTTACCACTGACGTCAGATTAATAGACTTGCCTTAAGTGCCATTTCGATGGCTGGAGGCAAAGGTGAGTCATTTTGGCACCAGCCTAGTTCACTGCCGTCCACCTTTGTTTCGCGTGATTTTGACCCCAGAAAGCAAATTTTAAGACATTTATAAAAAGGGACAAACTAAATACTCCAACAAAATATCCAGTCTTTGTAAACAAGCAGAACCTTTTTACTTACTTGCTGTTATTCTTAAATTGGCGGCACGCCTAGCTCGCCCTTCACTTCCCTTATTTTGGTTTGTTCCCCTTGCGTATTAGGACATATCTATAATAATAATTGGATGATTTGTATAGCGCCGTTTTTTGTGAAAAATCACCTCGAGGGCGCTGTACAAATATTACTTCCTATTCTTTATCTAATTATGTTCAAACAGATACAGAAAAACATACTTACCCGGCAGGTCGCTTCAGATGAACACAGTTTTATTAGAAAATTTAAGTATAGAGACGATATTTTTACAGTTGCTATTTTATCCTCCTTTTCTATTGATCTTACATTTATTATAAGATTGGTGGCACAAGAAGAGTTCAAATATTTATAATTTTAGTACTGGAGAATATTTATAAAATTAACGTAAAAAGCGTAAGAAGCTTTTAATAGATATTAACATTTTTATTTATTTTCACACTTTTAGTTATTTACAGTGTTGCGGGCTGTGGACGCATTTGCGTGTATTATTTTCTCTGTGACTGTTACCAAAAATATAGATATTTAAAAGTACGTATTTTGTTCAGATTAATGCACATTTTGACGATTCGTTTTTCAGTAATTTGTAATGTTTATATCATCGCATTATTTTGTCGGTCATATTATCCAACCGCTGGTAGATCTTGCTGACGTAAACGCTCTGTTCCGAAACAAGTTAACAGTTAAACAGCATAAAAAGCTGCTCGTTAAATAATAAAGCACAGATTTAACCGTGCCTAACTCGCCTAAAAATAATCGAAGGTTCTTTTACAGAGCGGCGGCAAGTTAATGCCCGCAGATTGTTCTAATTCTAACTTTTTTTTTAATGTTTTCTGTTCAAATCGTTGAAAGAAGCACGACTAAAAGGCTTTGTATCGGACGTTTTGAAATCATTCCCCTATTAAAATTATGGGAAATAGTCATGAATGACGTTTGGTAAGGTTGGTAGGTATGTTTACATTTTTAAAATAATGTAGATATACATGAATATTTAGGTGTTAGAGTAGGAGCCCTCCAAAGGGGAGAGGTTTAGGGTTTTCTTCTGAAGAACGATTCTATTCACTGTAAAAATATCTAAAACTCGACTCTACGATAAATTTACTCGGTTACTCAATATACTAGAATTATTATTTGGAGATGTTCTAATTTCCAGTGCTTCTAAATTGTCTAATTTTTTGTCTTTATTATTACGGTAAAGAATTTGAACCCATGTATCTTTATTAAAAATATGATCGGTTGAAATGAGATGATTGGCAAACTCTGAAAAAAATTATTGTTATTTAAACATGTTAAATGTTCCGTTATTCTGATATTTACATTATCTCATCACTGCAGAGCGAGATGTGGGAGAACGCGAGTAAAAAACGAACTTTTTGAAAAATAAGACCGCTATTGAAATTAGAGTATAAATATATAGATGTATTTAGTTAACTAACTAGCCGTCACACTGTTTCTCCGGAGGAATGGGCAGAGAACATGTACTGCCACAAAACTCTATCTCGGCACACGCTCCTCCTTGCTGCATTCTCATTCGTGTATCGTCTCATACATACTCTATTATATTCAGTCTCTTGACGTATTTTAATCCCTCAGGCGTCGCTGACTTCTTCTACCGATCACCTTCGCAAGATTAATTGTTTTTCTATGAGATTTGCAACCCATTGCATCGCCAACCCTTCGATGGCGCAAATAGGAGATTGCATCGTAACCAATAATGTCAAATTAATAAATACTTAATCATTATTTCTTTATTATCTTTTACACTTGAATTTATTATTTGCTTCACATAAGAACAAATCATATTATGGCCTATGAAATAAAATTAATAAAGTCAGACATCCTTTTAAAGTTGTTGTTCACACTGTATCCAATGTCTACTACTATGTCTGCTTTCAAAGTGCTCGAGTATAATGCTTTTATGTGAGTCAACATTGTGTCTGCGTTAGGTACTTGGTATTTACAGCAAACGTGTAAACATGCCGAGCTTTGTGTGTAACCTTTCGAAGGGGTGGACTAGCAATCAAAATACTTTGGGAAACATCTAAAAACGACCCCTGTTTTGAGCCTTTTTGTGCTAGCTAACGAAATAATTCTAAAATAGGATTTTTCATCACAGAAAATCCTTCTTTTTTATTTCGGTGTTTTTCTATTATTAGCTCGTGACCGTCATTGTAATACACGGTGTCCGGAAACTCGTGGTACAAGCGGGAAAATACATCACATTTGAAGTCGATTTTGTTTTAAGGTATACCACAAAATACCATAGGAATAAGAAGGGCGAGAGGTGAGCTAGACGTGCCCCTAACTTCAACTAAGTAAAAAGGTTTGGCTTGTTATATTGTTAATTATACCCACGAACGTAGGACTTTCAATTAATATTTGACGCCATACGGCATCTTAAAGCAGTTGGTTTCAAGGGTTCATACATTGTGTAGAGATAAAAATAATTATCGCATTTACACATGTGTGGGTATCGTACAGTGCGTGAACGGTGCCTGGCATCTGGACGTTTTGTACCTACACCTATATGCTGGGATCTGGGAGCCGTAGGAACTGGGGGTCGTATGAACGGCTCTTAAATGAGCCATCGTTCAATTGAGTCGTACGAAAATGTTGGGCTAGTACCATAACTCCAGCTCTTAAAAAAATTTGTCATGACCCGTCGCTACTTCGAAACTTATGTTACTAGTACTAGTGAAATGTTCAAATCTACGGTACGTAGGGTGAAGTTTGCCCTGATGATAACATTACTTACTGTATATCTTATAGTTTAAAAAACCTTGGTTTTAAGTTGGTTTTTATATATCATTTCACTAAATTGTAAAGCCGCTCATCTGAACACAGGACTGTCCTAGTGAGATAAGTGGTTAATTTTTTTGATTTTATTTAATTTTTAAATTTATGAATAAATATATAACAAGCCTCTGATTGGAGAAGAAACCAGAAAAAGAAACAACGTAATCTTTTGTGACTAGTTAAATATGGTAATGTATCAAAATATGTATTTATGTAGGCATTATTAGTTTAATGAGACCAGTTCGTCTCTAGTCTCTACTGTTGCTTCCTCATATCAGTTCTCATGCCCTTATACTCGCAGCATTGTTCCTAGCGGCTTTGTTGTGGAAATACCTAACGTTATATTATTACAGAAGTAGCCAGAACCGAAAATGGCATCTAACAATAAAGTTCATGTCAAGTCAAATTAATTAAAATACTAAAATTTCACACATAACCCATTGTCTCTGGTCTGGAGCCCCAAAAAACCTGAAAAAATCCTTGTCTCTATGTAGAAACTGGCGGTCCGTTTGATAGATTCCCCTATCATAACAAACGGATTGCAATCTTTAGAACACAGGGTTCTACCGGCATTTCAATGGAAGATGCTCTGAAGAACTGGCGTCATTGCTCCCTTCGGCACCGGTCATAGTCGGGAAACACTATAAACGCGCACCCAACATTTGTACATGGTTGACATGTGTCACATTAAAACAGGTCGTTTCTCCGACTCGTTCCTATGTTCAACAGCCAGGCAGTGGAACTATTTGCCGTCCCCTGTGTTTTATCCCCCCTGCAACATATTCCCTCTTCAAGACCCATGTTCACTCCTTCCTACCCTCAAAAAATTCCTCCACACAGCATCATCAAAGATGGCATAAGCTCTGAGGGAAATAATTTTCCTCCGGACCTCCTATGTGAAGTTCATCTAAAAAAATATATAATAATAGTGTTAAAAATAATAAAAAATAATTGACATTTCATTTAAAAAGTCCTGTAAGTGAGCCCAGATATGTCCATATTTGAAAAATGGACATTGAACTAATAATATGAATAGTTTTCAGGAAGCACCTATGAGAATGTTAAAAAATTGTGCTATTGCGACGAATAATGTTTTTGTTCTTAGTCACAACCGTTTTTTCTTTGTCTTTTTCTTTGTTCATATACTTGCCTGGAAGATTGTTAGTCTTCTCTTAATAATGAATATATAAACTTTTATCATTGAAGAAGATAATATTAACAACAACTCTTAATGAAAATATGAAATAGACGAATATTCATAAAATAAAAAAGGTACCGATAGCGATTGGGATTCAAACCCAGATCCTCTAGTCATACCGGGACAAGTCCTCTACCAATAAACCTAGTGATATTATTTGTTTATCATTTTTATCAATCTCATACTTCCCTTTAAGTAAAACCAACATTATCATCAATTATTTCGAATATTATGTGACTGCCATCTTTTGGTGTGATTACAAAGTTCTACCCAATTTTTTTCAATCTCGGACTTATCCAATTTTAACCTTTGCGTTACCTTTTTATTCTCTATATATTCGTTTGTTTCATACTTTCATTAAGAGGAACGGCTGCGCTGCCTGTTTTATACATAACTTAATTTTGGATTTGAGTCCAAAATAGCCATCCAAACTGAATGATGTATTTTTTTTAAATTAAAGGTTTAGTAAATATCTAGTACGGATGAGAAGTATTTTATTTAATTTTGTTTTTAATTTTAAAGTATATGCCATGAAAAAAAATCAATTTTCGTAATTTTAGAGACAACTTAGAAAATTATTTGCAGGTATATCGTATTTTTTTTAAATATTCATCATATTTGCTATAGAAATATGATTACGTAAAAAAAATACAAAAACAAAACATTTAAAAAAAACGTTTTTTCGGATCGATATTTTAAATTATATACGGCAAATTTGTGGTAAACGTAAATTGGTGGTTTTTAATTTAATTTGAAGTCCACCATAATGCTTATTTTAATGTTTTTTTTTTTTTATATTTCATTATATTTTCAAAGTAGAAGGGGTAAAATGACGGTTTTTTTTAAATCGCCGTTAGCCCCCAAATAATTGTTAAAGGTGCCTCTAAAATCGCGAAAAATCAATCCCTTTAATGGCCTATATTTCATAATGTAAAACAAAAATAAATAAATTGCTTCTCATCCGTACTAGATATTTACTATACTCTTTAATGAAAAAAAATCATTAGCTTTAGGTGAATATTTTGGCCTCAAATTCCAAATTAAGTTTTAAATACAATGATTAAATACATATTACAATGAGCTAAATAAGGATCAATATTTTTATCCTGGTAAATTAAATACGTAAATGCTTAACTTCTGCTTTTGTTGAAGCAATTAAATATTCTTTTGGGACTTGTAGTTCTGTTGAATATTTAATATAGAGGTACCTAATGTATGAGTTATTATCAACTTCTAGGAGAGTTCACTGTTTTTTATCACCTCTCAAATGGCCTGGCTATGCTAATGAGAATCGTTGAAATCTTCGCATCGCAATTAGACGGAGTTTTTTTTACCGTATATCTGAGAAAAAATTCGGAATGTCGCTATTGGTGGGGCTGGGACCAGTTTAATAAATTCAAGGCTGTCCAAACAGACTACCGGTAGGTACAAGTTTGTGGTTTCTGCTCCAAACATCATAGAACCTCCTTGGATACGAACTCTGTTACATAAATTATGCGTTTCAACCCGTTTGACTACCTCAGGTGCGTTGGCTCAACAGTTAAGCCTGTGCTTGTAGTGGAATCTAATTTATAATCAGGGATTTAGATTTAAATATACAAGTAAAATCAAATGCGCTTACTTATCTAGGGCAAAGGGAATTAAGTACGGTAAATGCATCTAGATTTAACGCATTTTAACATATTAGTTGTCAATCGACCAAAGTTTTAATAACATGCACTAATATAAGGCATAGAATTAACAGCAAAGTTTATGTTGTAGAAATAAAATCCCCGAGAGACATGTAGAGTGTGGTAAAACCATGATGACCGAATTAGCATTGTGGAGATCAGAAAAGATTGCAAGGCCGACGATGAAGAAACAAGATAAAGAAAGGAACGCTTAGACTTGACATGATTTTGACACATTGTGCGGATAGACGGATAAAGGGGTATCAGGAGAATATAAGACATGCTAGTGAATGAAAGAGTAGGTCGGGAACGGTCCAGGAAGATGGGACATCAAGAAGCGAATCAGAAACTTTATCCGGGTCATTTTAAGAATCGGGGTATCAAAACAGTGATGACTCATTATTTAAAGTAAAGATTTACTTGGCATTGGTTAGGTAAAAAAAATGTTTTAAGTCATTGATTGTAGCATGATACTGTTCATGAATAATTATAGTTCACGGCAGTGGCGTGCACTGCTTTATGACCAAAAGTAGGCTGTGTATAGTTTTCCAAGTTCAGAATTATTGTGCATTGAATATTTGAAAATGGAAATTTTATTATCAAATTACGCTGATTATTATCGCCAACTGAATTAATGGACGTACAAGAAAAGAGACAAAACATTTTAATAGTCTTCCCAAAAAAGTAAAAAAAATAAAATAAATCTAATAATCTAAGTTTAAGACATATTTATAACTATTAATGTCACCTAAATTCTAGTACGTAATATTTATAACCATATTGTATTTAATTTTTAATTATTAATTATTTTTATTGAGATTTAAAAACCTCATTGTAATATTTAATCATTGGAGAAAATAATAACATAACCTAAATGAAATATAAATTTTCCGGTTTCATATTTCATTTAGGTTATGTTAATATTATTTTCTTCAATGATTAAATAATTATATTTAACTATTATTATTGTTGTTAACGTGTTTTTACTACACCAAACTCAAGAGCTATCATTGAAGAAATCTCTTCATTGGCGTAGTAACTTTGAAAATAAATAATAAAAAAAAACATTTATGATGTAAAAATAATATAATAAAAATGTTCATTATCAAATTCGTGTAAAAAATACGTTTTTATCGGAAATTTGTCGACTTTTTTAAAGTTTTCCTTATGGTTCATTTATCTTAGGGTGGGCATAGCTTTTGATCCTTTCTGGACTGCACGCCACTGGTACACAGAATGATATAATTAGATTAATAAACTTGCATAAACACCAACCGGCACTAACTACAAAAATGGTGACTGGCAAATTAGACATATATTCGCAAAAGCTTTGTCAAAGTCGCTGTCATAACTTTCTCAAACGTTTATTACCATAATCATGACATTACTATGTCATTCCTATTACGAGCATGATGTTGCAATTTGAAAATCTGGTTGTTTACCTTCAGTCGTAATTATACAAATTAATGTTATTACCGTAATGGCCATGCTTTCTCGGTGAATCAAGATTGAGTCTAATTTGATATTTTTACCATGTCGTGTCTGTTACCGTCATTATGCTGAACAATTAAAATTTGAAAATTAATTGGTTAATACCTAATGAATTCTTACACTCGTCTTCATAGGCAAAATAAACATTTAACAGAATAAGGATAAATACGACAATCTCAAAGGATAAAGACGACAAGCTTAGTCACTCGGGAATCTATAAATTAGATTGTAATGATTGTTCAGCATTCTATATTGGCAAAACAACACGCAATGTCAATATTAAAATTAAAGAACATCTTAGATGCTTAAATAATAACGGCTTTTCGGAATTCGCCAATCACCTTATTGATAAAGATCATACCATCATTCAAAGCACCGGTGCTAATATTCTACATAAAAATGGCCATGGAAACAGATTAAATAATTTAGAACTCAAAATAAAGAAAGCAGTTAAAATCAAAAACGAAATTCTTAATAATCAACTAAATGTGTCCAATAGCCCAATATTAGGTATATTTCCCATAAACTCGTAAAATTTCCCATTATCCCATAATCACCTGTTCAGGTATTCCTTGATATTCCATTATGTACACTTCTGTCTCTTTCTCTCTGTTATTATGACAGATTTCTATTTCATGCTATCTCATTTTTTCTTTAATAAAATAATAATAATTGGATGATTTGTATAGCGCCGTTTTTGTAAAAAATCACCTCAAGGGCGCTTTCTATGTTATGTTCTGTCTTATTCTATTTTGTATATATAAACACACACTATGTATTTTTGATCAGTTTAATTTTTAGTCGGACCTAATAAAATTAAATAAATCTCGTGGTTATAAACAAAGTTATTGTTTTATTTTCGTTAATCATTAAATTTTATCTGTTATACCAACTACCAACTCCCAATTGTTCAGTTAGATTTATCTTTCTGATTTTACCTAACATTTGTTGTTCAGTATGCGATTATCTACCTGTAATTGTTTTACTGGAAGGTTCTCGTGTCAGATGGTTCATTAATTCAATAAAACGTCGTGGATATCTTGCAGTGGTAGCATTTACATTGGATTGAAATAACAAAATACTTGAAAGGCAAAAAAACGTGTTACGCGCACGAAGCTTGTACTCATAATTCTTCAACGACAAGAAATTAAAGCAGATGGGTATACTGTTATCCATTTTGTACTTTGAACGCACTTATGACTTCAAAATTAATACTTTTTTATATCAGTTAGATATTGTTGAATGTTGTTTTGTGCTCAGTTTTTTCAACGTATCGTTTTCCTCTTCTGTATATATTTTCATTACCTTATACGCATTATTACATTTCCACAATGCACTGTTTACTATTTCCCAACTCGTTTTCCCGTAAAAACATCTGTTTTCCCTCCAATAATATATCTGTTAAAATAACTGCAATATCTTTGTATTAAATAGAACATTAATTTGAAATAACCCATGCAAAAATATTCCTACATAAATTTACATTACAATCAAGTGGCAACATTTGTTTGAAAAGATAATACCTACAACTCATCTTCTTTATTCTATACAATATAACAATGAGTTCATCCTAGGTTAGGAAAATGTTAATGAACTTAAATAAACTAACACTACTCTGAGGAAATTGATTTGACAGATTAACAACTTGACTTTGAAACCTCACTGAGTATGGTACCGTAATCGTAAAAAATTTTAAAAGCCTCCGGTAGTATTTTCTAATCAATAACAACATGTATTTATTTATTATTTTGATACGCCCTATATGGGCTTTTACATATTGAATTATAAAATTCAAATTACAATAGTAACACAGCTGCAAAACACATCACAGTAGGTACATAGGTAAAATAGATGGCCTTCACGAAATACAACAACTAAATATTTCATTTGTCTCACGTACAAATTCAGCAATAACATCTTGTAAATACCATTCCAAATAATTTACAACAGTGCTGTTAAACATATCTACTATGTCTGAAAAAGTATTATCTTCTGCGTGAAGTCTAGGTACAAGCGAATTTTTGAATTACTATTTCCTGAAATTATTGTTACAATCGAATAAAATTTTAGATCTACTAGTTCTTGCTGTAATATAAAATTTAATTAAGCTGACTATATCAGGGCTGCCTATAATACCATTAACAATTTAAAAATAAAAGTTAGGTCAGAAACAAGTCTTCTATCTGAGAGTTTAAATATTTATAGTTCTTTCATAAAGTAATCGTAAATTACATTTTTAATAGGTAAAAATTGTCGCCAACGATCCCCCTTGACGCTAAGGTAACAATGGCGACGTTTGGGTTGCCGTCGGTTATTAAAATACGCCGTATGATTTTTGACCACCGATTATTTTTCATAAATAAGGCGAATATTGTTAGACTCGTATTTACCAACCTCGCAAAATTTCCAATAAAATTTTTAGCCAACGGTTCGCCTCGATTTGTTTTTGTTTAGCTGAAGTTTTATTACATTTTGCAGCGCCTATAACACTCAACCGAGCTGGGATGAGTAATAGTAATTTTCATCGGCTGTTTCACGTCCCGCCAAAAACCCATTAATCAGAAAACCGCAGACACTAAAGCTCTAATATCAAATTTCTAGCTAACGATAATAAATATTACCAATATTATTATACTACACTTGAGTAGGTACCTGCCAAATTACAATGTGTCAATAAAATCTAGAAATTTATTAAAATGGAACAACTTTTTAAAACCGAGTAACACAGATTTTAGAAGAAAAGTGTCGATGGATTCAAAAATGAGGTTATGTTTGACTTCTAAATATGACATGTCGACTGGGCGGGAAAATGACATAACTCAATAAAATAACTCAGAAATACAAAAAAAAACTTTTCCATTCGTAGTGTGTTGAAAAATAACACGTTCAGATATTATTTTTTTCTTAGAATTATATCTTTTCAGGAATTGAGACTAATTTCTGAACACCATTTGATATTGATATGAAAAACATTCAGTTATACCGTTGTACTTTAACACATTCTCGGACACTTGACAATAAACAGAGGTTCGTGATACGACACATGCTGTATTTTGTATTTTTTTTTTTTTTTATATGAATACCACACAAGAGTCCCAAACTGCTCCCAACCGTCTGGAGCCAGTGAGACTATGGCATTCCCAATTGGGGAATGTTGTGAGGCTGAATGTATTGGGGAGGGGAAGGAGAAGGGGGAGAGGAAGGTGGTGAAAAGGGGAAATACCTGGCTATTCGATCTGGTCACCAAACACGGCTAAAAGCCATTTCAAGCAACGTTTCAATTCTGAATGGTGGTCTTTCACCAGGGCGATACTGAGAGTATCTTCCACTCTGAACGTGCGCAAATATACTATATATTATTTTTAAATTAATTAATTGTGAAACAACACAAATTAATTAATAAAAATTACTTGCGCACGCCGGGATTTGAACCCGCGACCTTCGGATTCGTAGTCGAGAGCCTTACCCCTCGACCATGGAGGCCGTCAAAAAGTTAATAAAAATCAGTAAAAAATGTTAACCGCCTATCGTCTTTGGGTGTGACACTATCAAGTATAGAAGTGTTTGCGTTGTGACACAAATATACAGGCTACATATGACTACAATACAACACTTGACTCCCTTGACCGCTGTGTCGTATCGCGTATCTGACTAAAAGGCGTATAATATATACGTTACGTCATATCACATCTCCCCTACAACTATTTCAATGGACGTTGTGTCCCCTAATGTGTAAAGTTTCATTATTTTTCCCTTTAACCATATTGGTGTTACCATTTTAAGCTATTTAAACGATCGCAAGCACCCTCCATTTTTGTCTACTTTATTTTGATAGACTGTATTTCCGATATACTTTTTTATTTTATTTTATGTACGTATAAGATATTTCGAGAATGTAAGAAACGTTGTAAGGTAGGCACCTACCCGAACCCATTGTCGATGGGGTAATTTTAATTAATTTATGTAGGTAAGTACTTCATTATTTTTAATTTTCTTCAAACCATTACTAAAAAGAAAACTCTGCTTAAAAGGACACTCCTCAAGACTTCTTCTCTTATCGTATAGCGAATTCGTAAAAGGTAATTTTTTGTTATATTCTCCTCAGTGAGTAACTCTACCTTATTGAAATTAATATAATATATTCTGTAAAGAAATCGTGTCTTTTCAATTCAGAAAATTTGCCGCCTCCTTTTTTTGCTAATTATAATAGTAAATATCAAAGCTTCATAACCAGTATAGATAATTACACATTACAAATCAAAAAGGATTCGCATTTTTTTTCATAATATGACATCAACACTTCTGTGTTTAATTATCGAAAAAACTTGTTATCCTTACTTTTTACCTGTTTCTCCATGTATGTTAAGGTATCAAGCTATCCTATTAAAAATACGTTTTTAAGATCCATTCAACATTATTGTTATTTATACAGCTTGTGTCAAAAATTCTTATCCCGGGAATATTTCAAATGTAGATTTCATATTTTTACTGGCAACACACACGCATTTGCATGTAGGGAATAAAGAATAGGTACTAATGTATGTTTGAATAAATTATAACGCCTAAGCAGGAAGTACCTACGCTCAGTATGTGTTTTTAAGACATTATACAAGTTTAGTATTCAGCTGTTAGAAAAACAAAACAACATGGCAGGTGGATGTTCCTTAAAAAGACTTGCAGTGGCAGTAGCGCAACCATTTTTTTCATAGAAGGGTGTATTTAAAAAAAAATTATTTGACTACATTACCGTTCAAGAGAATAAGGAAAAAATAGTCCAAGAAAACTGAAAACTCAAAGAGTTATGAAGAACAATTAGTCATTACCAAGGCTTCGCAAGAATCAGTTTTTTTATTTATTTGAGGAATATTATATTTTGAAAAACAGTATGGTGTCGTGTGTTATTTGTGAACAAAAAAAATGTTATTTCAGTAAGCCATAGCTCATTATAGAAAATACATTGCCATATGAAAAAATTTCCGCCAACATAGAACGTCCGAACAGAAAAATTGTATAAATTTCATGATGCAGTTCGGGAGTTTTTGTCGCTTTAGCATGCATAATATTCTAGATAGATAGTGCAATTCAATAAATGCAGGAAGATCGATAGAAAGGTTTTAGACACAAATTATGCAATATTCCAAAATTGTTACTCAGCGAGACTGGATAAATTAATAGTAACCTTGATAGCCAAAACACAACGCACAATCATATTTTAAATTCTGTTATATTCTAAATACTTTTAAGGTTTTATTCTTAACTGTTTTCTAAAGTTTTCAGTTATAAAAACTTTGCTACAAGGTTTTAAAATACAGAATCGCAATACAAGACAACAATAATAAGATTTAGCTGCATTCTATTGTGGTTACTATCAACTACAAAGTTTAAAATTTATATTAATAGGTTCGCGATATGGTCTGACCTCCAAACCTCCCCATGGGTGCGCCACTGACCTTAGGCAATTCAGCTAAACATTATTGTCGGAGTAGCAATAATATTATGAGAACTAACATTCAGTAATATAATAGTTGTTCATTTTGAGGCCAACGGTTATACAAATATACAACAAATTCAATGATTTGCTTAATGTTCATTAAATAACTAAGCAGCAGAGAGTATGAAATATTTATGAAAATAAATCAAATAAAACTTTCACTCTTCGGGCATACTTTTGTACAAAATTGTCAAACTTAAGAAATTGGGTTCCGTTCATACCGCGCGTTGTTGTCTCCGTCCTCACTACAAAGTCGAATTCTTCGCTTTTATTTCTTCAGAAAGGCACACAAACTTCTCGACGGTACTCTCGCAACAGTACCCCGTATTCCAATTGGATTCTTTGCACTTTAACTTAACAAAATCTCAGCCATGACTTTTTAAAAGACTGTTCAAAGTATCCCACGACACCGGGAACCACAAGGCGCACTTTAATACGATCTTAAAGGTCACTGACAGTTAAAAAAAACTAGTTTCTCGGACAAATACTAGAAACACAACACGATATGTATCAGAAACACTGAAGTTATTCAACTATCGCTGACAGGGAAATAGTGTAGTAATAGTCTGTTGATACAACTGTGCCTTTTTAAAACTAAATAAACATTCGAAAAAGCCCGGTGCCTTTCGTATGGCAAACGGAAGGCTGCCGACGTAAGAACTGGTGTCTGCGGCAACTCGAGAAGAACTGATTATTCTACCTAGTGCATTTGGAAGTACGGTTACCTGTTTAGCACCTTTGGACAGCGGTGCACAACTCTTTAACTATCGTTCTATAAAATTGATAATTATGGCTGATAAGTTGGACAAGAAGCGAAAAGCAAGATGATGTGGGCTTACCTCTAGGAAACAGTTGTGTTACAAATCCATAGAAAATTCAAGTTCTGAAATATATTCTTAGCAAATTATAGAAATCGAAAATCGAAAAAATAAAAATTAGGTGACCTATTTATGATTTTACTCCTCGCTGCTCGCGCACTGTCTAAATTGTTTACAAAGAGTTAGGTAATATTTTTTAACAGGTTCTCGAACTCTACTCTTACAGGGACTCTATTTTTAACAGGTTCTAGGACTCTACTCACCAGGGTGAATAAGCCATTTGGTAATATTTTTGCCGAAGGATGACAATTTGCAGTTTTTAACCTTGGGGGAGATTTTCTTGTAGATTATTGGTCCAAAAAGGTGTGTGTTTTTGGTACACTCACTAGGATTGTCAAATAATTTCTGCTACGGCTTCTGGTTTGATGTGTGTGTTCGATTTTTCTAATATATTCTATGTTTTTGTGTACATCTGTGATCACTTTTTTTATGAATGTGTATCTATAAATATTACATAAAACTTCCTTTGTTAGGCTGGCCAATGGTTTACCACAATCAGATTTTTTCCTCCATTTTAAAAATCGCAACCTAATTTAACAAGAGAAACTTAACTACCTCAACTTTAATGAAATTACAAAGACAATATTCGCAGATTATGACAAACGTCGCAACGCACCCAGTATCCAAGTACGAGTATTATCCTTCCAAACAAGTTCGAACCAGTTTTACGCTTGCTCGCGATACTATCTTTGTGCACAAATGCATTCAAACTTTCACTCATTAAAATGATTTTTCTGTAGTAGTGTAACGGAAAATATTGCTTGTGTAATGATGGAGGATTTAGCTAAAACAGAGGATTCGACCCGTGACGCCCCTCAACCATCTAACCAAATACATATTTTTTTTAGTTTTCAACCTCGCTAAATAGTAATTTTCAGTTGTATAAAACAGTAATTAATAAATACTTTAAATAAATTATTAGATAACTGCTTAACCGATAATGTAAGGACAACGGGTTCCGGCGTTCTTTTTCTCAGCTAACCTATGGACAAACCTTTTTATCTTAGTAAATAAGGACATAGTACAGATTTACATGCTTATCTGTGAAGGCCTACAAAAAACAAACTAACGATCGTACATTTTTGGACAAATACATAAATTTTCTTATATTCACACAATATCTGCAAAATGACGCCTCATAAAAAAAACCTAGTGGATCTGTATTTTAGATCTTGTTAAATGGTTGGCAACACCTGTCGTGACGGAATGATGAATGGTAATTTCATCTCCACATTCTTCTCGTTGAATCGTTGTTTGTTCAAACGTCACGCACTCCGCACGTTACTGAGATACCTCTATATGCTTTCATTATTCGAATCACTTTAAAAATTAACACCAATAACCAAATAATTATCCGTATTTTCCAAGGACCAAACATTGAAAATATTTCCCATTGAAGAATGAATTTTAATTATGTTTTGCAAATAATCGTTTGCAAAAAAAAAACTGTACGTTCATTGTCACCATTGCGTCTATTTTTAAAGCATCAGATTATTAACTTTAGTAAAATATATTATGAGAATATCATGCTGTTATTTTTTAAATACAAAGTTTACGGCTCCTCCAGTTTTTTGCGGAGATTTTAGAATTCATACTAGTTAATCTTTTCGATTGCTTGTTGTTTCAGTTTCACCTCACTTATTTATTATGATTAAAATGTGTTGCTATGTTTTTGCTACGTAAAATCATCACTTCCTTGGTTAATAAAATGTTTTGTATTTTATTTATTTGATATACCTACTTATCAGTCACTGTATTTATCTTTTACTTGCACAAATATTTGAAATTAAAATCGTACGCCCCTGTTAATTTCCGGTAAAAGTTCGATGAATAAAGTCTTCTTCAATACAACTGGGAAAATCTTAACTATTCATTTAGTCACATCATAGATGGCGTTAAACACAGATTCCATCATTACCCACATTTTGTAAAACAGTTCCCGCCAATACCGACATTGTATGAAAACGTTTCCATCACTACCGACATAATGTTTACTAGAATTCTTCTTTACCGACAGATCATTAGAATCCGTCATTATCGACATTTTCTTACACAGATTCCATCATTACCGACATTTTGTTAAACAAATTTATCTGTCACTTCTGACTTCTGACTCCTGTCATATTCCCATTTCTTGTTATCAAAGTGTAAAATAAATTCTAAAAATGTCTGCTATAATCATCGCCGATTGGATTTCCCTTGACAAGGATACGTATTACCGGTAAATAATGCTTAATTTTGATTATATTCGATTGTTGTGGCAGTTGTATTACGCCCCATTTCTTCGTCACAATATCTTTTTAGGACAATAATCCTCTATTGAGGGGGTATTTTCTGCCATGTCATGCTACCTCCTTCCGACTTTCCGTCCGGAGAAAGTTATTGTGTCAACAAATACTGCTTAAGCTCTTTGAAACCATAACCGAATTATATTTTTAAATCACTTTCTTCGTGAACTGTCCAAATACTATGTTTTGTTTGTCCAATTTGCAGGAAATTTGATCTGTACAGCATGAATTGGTCTATAGATAGTGGATTAGATGCAATGGTGATCAGTGGAGCACCCTACGGGGGACCTATAGCCTTAATTAGGGACAGGAAACAGCTTGTTCGTATTGTCGGACAATCCAAACCTGTCATACACATCTACAATTGTGCGGGCACTCACATGTCTAATATTGTGGTAAGTTTATTGATATTTCTCTTATGTACATATTTGATAAACTAAACTTTTGACAGTGATCCTACACAGTTCCCCTGAAGTCTTCTTGTCTTCACTCACCTTATCTTGCCACATAGTCGCTCCCGAGATCTGTTGTAAACCAAAATAAGATGGCTTTTATAGAAATATTTTCAAGCCTCATGTACAATTATTTATAAGCGTCTCAGAGATAGAATTTTACATGCCCTACACTGCATAATGTCTACAATTACACTTTTCTATCTGAATTAATTTTCTTTTATTATTAATTAATTTCCATAAAAATCTTTTTGCTCTGGAAAATCGCAACATCGGAAGAAAAGTCACTGTACTCCACTGTTGAGCAATTTCTCCACCGAGTTTAGAGTCTAATTGTAACTAACCTCTTTGTTTTCAGTGGAACAGTGGTATCCTAGTGCACATGGGATGGTCTGATGGAGAGCAGTTGCTCTGCATCCAGGAGAGCGGAGAAGTGCTTGTCTATGATATGTTTGGTGTCTACCATCACACCTTCAGTATGGGACCAGAGGCCAGAGACACCAAGGTATCTATCCCACTACCACTACTAACTTATCATTCCCAAACAGGGTTATGAGATATACTTTTTAGTTTTAGTTTTTGGGTTCCAGTACACAGATGTCAAGGCAGTTGGGCTCCAGTACACAGATGTCAAAGCAGTTGGGTTCCAGTAGACAGTGTCACAACAGTTGGGTTGCTAAGTTTTGGCATCGATAAAGTCTGAATCCTGTGGTCTATATCAAATCTTCATAATTTCATTATGTTAGCAACAACTAGATTTTTCAAAAAATATTCTGTTTATATCTGAAATCATAATTATCCGTGGCCGGTGATGTGGTTCCTCTTTCTTGTAAACATTTAAAAGTTCCTGCCAATCTCCCTGCCGACTCGAGCGCCTGCACAATTGATCCACCGAACTTTTACCGAGTATTCTGTGCGTCGATTATGTGAATGCCCATGACATTTGTTTATTTATTTAATGGAGTTGTTCATTTTATTCAAATCTATTCATTGTTCTACATTTTGTAAAGTAGTATAGTGTTATAATAATAATGTTGGTTGTGATTTTGTTTTGTGATTTGTTAAAGTGTTAATGAAATAGTTAATCAGCGCGGTGTCCACACTCGCTTAACGCGTAATGAGCCGTCTGACCTTTGGAAAAATGACGGCTTGGATTGTCAGTTTATACTGACATATTTGTGTATTTATTTAATATTTTAAAAAAATGTATTCTAACTAAGAAATTTTACAAAATATAAAACAAAAAAGTCCTGATAAACTACTCTTTAGTAGTTTGGCTAACGAGTGCTTGTCATTCAAAACCTTATAATAAATTTACAGTTGTACTTACATAAATATGTTTGTATAAAATAAAAACATATGTAACAAACTAAAATCTTTAAAACATAAATATTCGACGGCCTCCATGGTCGAGGGGTAAGGCTCTCGACTACGAATCCGAAGGTCGCGGGTTCAAATCCCGGCGTGCAAAAGTAAATTTTATTTAATTAATTTGTGCTGTTACACAATTAATTAATTTAAAAATAATAATAGTATATTTGCACACGTTCCAGAGTGGAAGATACTCTCAGTATCGCCCTGGTGAAAGACCACCATTCAGAATTGAAACGTTGCTTGAAATGGCTTTTAGCCATGTTTGATGACCAGATCTGAATAGCCAGGTATTTCCCCACCATCCTCTTCTCCTTCCCCTCCCCAATACCTTCAGCCTCACAACATTCCCCAATTGGGGATGCCATTGTCTCACTGGCTCCAGATAGTTGGGAGCAGTTGAGACTCTTGTGCGGTATTCATGTAAAAAAAAAAAAAAAATCACATATTTATTATACATAATACATATTTTTATGGACAATTTCTACCAACCAACCCTTGGTGGGAAAATGAATATGGTATAATAATCATTATTGCAGCGTTCTCCGCATAGTGTGTCTTTTCACACGTAAAGTGTGAAAAGCAGTTTAACAAATTTGTATAATAATACATAAGTATTTTAAAATAATGGTTCGGTTAGGAAAGGGATAAGAGAGGGAAGGGGAGGAATTAAAGAGGGTGGGAATTGACCATTATGACCGATCTTCAAAAAGGGGGATAAAAACGAAGTCGAAAATTATAGGCCAATATGCATATTGTCAACGATTCTAAAACTTTTTGAGAAGCTGATTCTGCACAAAATAATTGGCACAATTAAAGACAGCATATGTCCTGAACAGCATGATTTTATCACCAGCAAATCAACACTTACTAATCACATTCCAATGCAACTTTTTATTTCCGATGCAATGACCAAATAAGCTTCAAGTTGACTCAATTTACACTGACTTCAGCAAAGCGTTCGACAAAGTTTGTCACGCAATTTTTGTAGAAAAACTGTTTACGGCTGGAATAGGTGGAATTATGTTGCATTGGTTTAAAAGTTACCTCTCAAACAAAAATCTTGGTGTTAAACTAAATAAGGTATCATCATATAATTTTTTTGCATCCAGTGGTGTACCGCAAGGATCCCACATAAGACCTGTCTTATTTTTCACTTTTGTTGATAGCATTTGTAATATTTTTAAAGACGTCAACGTACTGATGTTCGCAGATGATCTGAAACTTTTAAAAGTTATTCAAAGTGTGGACGACTGTTATACACTTTCAGCAAACTTGTTAAAATTATTTGAGTGGTGTAGTGAGAACAAGCGTAATAAATGCCTAACTATGAGATTTAAAAATATATTTTTTTAAAGACAGTATTCTTTAATTACACAATTAATATCATAATTCTTGAATCAATTTCTGAAATAAATGACTTAGGTGTAACTTTTGACACCAAACTTGGCTTCATACCACACATTGAAAATATTTCAAAGAAATTTTGTACTGAGAGTGGCCAAAGATTTTAAGAACATTAACGCATTAAAACTTCTTTACACATCACTAGTTAGGAGCCAGGTTGAATACAACTCAACTGTATGGTCTCCACACTACAAAGCACATTCTCACACAATTGAAAGAGTTCAAAACAAATTCCTAAGATTTATAAATTATAAACTAAATACTTCTACCCAGAGGACAATTAAACTACAAGTATCTGTTACGATTAATGAACTTATTAAATTTGAGCGATAGAAGAAATATTTTCTATTTAGTGTTTTTTTTTTTAAATCTTACGTAATAAAATTGACAGCCCTGATTTAACTCGGCTAATAAACATTCATGTACCGGGCAGAAATACAAGATTATCATTACCGTTCTATTGCAACAATACTGCAACTCCGTTACTTAGAATTCAAAACCTTAATAATATACAGGGTGTTAAAAGACGTACCCGACTTACTTTAACCAGTGATTCCTGACCTTATTTGAAGTAAAAAAGTAAATGAAATTTTGGAGTCCGCTGACTTTTTTTTTTATTTTTTTTTTTTTATTCACCAAAAAACATAAGAAATCAGTATGCGTTTGAAATTATAAATGAGGTGGGGGGGTTGGGAGGACAATCGGCTCAGTGACCAGAGACGATATGTAAAAAAAAAAAATTATATAAAAACTTTGTAAAATGTCACCGGACACCAAAATTTCATTTACTTTTTTTATTTCATAAAAGGTCAGGAATCACTGGTTAAAGTAAGTTTGGTATGTCTCAACACCCTGAGTATGCGCATATCACAGACATATGGTATGCATAGCTGTTACAATACAAACATGTACTCATGAACTTATTTATCTGCTCTGATATACTCACTGTGAATGTTCTTCTGTAAATTTATTACTCACTACGAAATATTATACATATGTCTCTACCTATTTTAATGATTTAAATATATTTGTGGTGTATAGAAATATTATGAACCAATTAATTTGAAATATTATTAACTTCATCTTATAATTTCTTCAAACGATTGGTAACTTTGTAGCATCATTATTAATTAAATAATTAAAAAAATTACTATGTTCACACCACTTTTATAAAAAGAAATAAATATCTCTACGTGTTTCGACAGGGATATATGAATGCTAAAAAATAATATCAAGTATAGACAAATGATCAAAATTAGAACAATGATTTAAGAAAATACAAATTACAAACATAAACAAAAATTAATTAAAGTAGGTAAGTAATTAATCAAAATTGCAATTTTTTTTCAATTTGATTTCAAGTGGGGGGGTATATAAATTGATTTGTAATGATTGCAACTATTTTCACATAGGAAAGATTCTAGAAAATTCGGTATTAGAGTTAAGGAACACCTAAGGTGTATAAATAATAACAACTATTCTGAATTTGCAAATCATATTTTAGAAACCAATCATTTGTTCGATATAAATAAAGGTTTAAAAATTTTACATACAAATACACTCGGTTTACAATTAGATAAATTTGAAATTTTAGATATAAGAAAAAGTGTTAACAGCGGATTAAATTTAATAAATAATCAAATATTTTTTTAAAAATAGCTCTCTTAAATTAATTTTCATATTAATATTGATTAATAATAATAATTTCTTTTTTAATTTCTAATGTAAATTTGTTATTCAATGTTTTATAATTATTTTTTATTAGCATTATTCTTTGTCTTTCTTCTTGCCTTTTCTTACATATTTTTAGCTCTTGTCACTTCTTGTCACTTCTTGTCCCTTCTTGTCTCTTCCTGACTCTGTTTGTCTCTTCTTGGCTCGACTCGTCTCTTATCAAAACAAAGATTATCCCTCCATCATCTCATTTCTTACAATATAACCAAATATTAGAGGAGAATCTACTGTTAAATTTATACTTTTCAAATTTTTGTGTGTATGAGTTTTTGGTGTACAGTGAACTTTGATCTGCAGAATTAAAAATATTTTTTTCTTTTGTAAAGTTAAAGTTTTAATTTGTTTTTGTGGTTTCAGGTTTATAATGCCAAATTATTCTCAAGTCCACACGGCACCGGCATAGCCATCATGACAGCTTCAAACAGAATGTTCCTGGTAAACAATGTGGCCGAACCAAAAGTAAGACAGCTGCCGGATATACCCAGTAAGTTTTCTCATCCTATCATTTAAATTAATCAACCTAACTCAAATTCACTTTGCTCTGGAATATTACAGGTATTATTCCTGTTGAAAAGTGCACTGATCCTTCAGTTCTGATTATTTTATCCAAATACAATTTTTTTTATAAATTTCAAACAGTTTGTGGCGGTTATGTGACGCTCCGCTTCCCCCACCTCAACATTGTCTTATACCCAGATACTAACCAACTAACAAGTCAGTCAATAAATACACTAGCTCTGAAACAGTTGTGTTGTCATTTTCTCTACGCCTCGGAAATGCTGATGCGGTAGCCCGCCGGCTACCATGTCCTTTCATTATTATCACTCCTCAGTGCATTTGACTTAATGCACTGAGTAGTACATATGATAATACATCAATACCCTAAAGTGGTGACCCCGACGTGATTGTCATTTCTCTATGCCTCGATAATGCTGACGCGGTAGCCCGCAGCTACTGCGTCGTGTCATTTATATTTCCTCTCATTGCATTTGACTTTCGTACACAACTAATTTAATGTATACCTCATTTATACCCTAAAATTTTCAGTAGGTTTTCACATACATACAGTGAAACCCACTTAAGAAGTTCTCATTTAAGAAGTTTTCATGCTTAAGTAGTTTGGTTTTTTCGGTCCCTTGAAAACTGAATTTGTAAAATGACCCAATTTAACCCATACATAAGGTTTTCCCACATAAGTAGTTTTATTTTTCCCTGTCCCTTGGAAAACTTCTTAGGGGAGTTTCACTGTACATAGATTTCAGATTATTTTCCTCCCTATCTAGAGCGATTAAAAATTGACAGTTTTTTTTTCCAATTGCTGGCATTATTGACTTTACGCTCTATTTTTCTTTGGATTTTATTAGCTACTCACTCAGATGAAAGCCATGTTTGTATTTTGGAAAGTAATTTTTATGTTTAATCTCGACTTCCGCACCCTTTAAATTGTTTTTTTTAATGTTAGTTTTAAAAGTGTGTTTTTATTGTTTAGTTTATAATTAGTAAAATTATGTATTTTTTGTATATAATTTATGATTTGTCATCTTAAGTGAAACACGCCCTTGGAGACCCAATGTTGTTTCAAATTAAAGTAGCAATAACTTCTAAACTAATCAAATTTAAAAAAACTACCAAAAATTTTCAAATAATTCTCCTAGCGTCACATATGTTTTATCACTGCCAGTTTTAAATCAGATCTGAAAGGGTTAAGTAGTTTTGTTTTTTCGGTCCCTTGGAAAACCTTATAGGAGAGTTTCACTATATGTATTGTAATTTCTAATTTCTTTATTCTAGGAGCCTCGGAAAGACCGAATTGTTGGTGTGTTCTAAGCAGTACATCACAAGTAAGCGGTCTACTTGTCTGCCGAGATAGAGATGTCTTCAAATGTCAGTTAGGGGAAACACAACCGATCCTCTTGGTAAGATATTAATATGATAATGACTGTCTTGGAACGTGCCAACCTCTAGTATTAAATTATACACAATCCGTAATTTGAAAATATACATACATAATTAATTTTTATTTTCATTAAATATGTGTGCAGTGCAGCATGCCTGGATTTTGTAATAGAACAAAAACTTTTCTGTTTCCAGAGGGCAGACATGACCAATCCCTTCACTGCCATTTTGAAAATCACAGCATCCCAGAATGGCCGCCACGTGGCGCTGTTTACAGATGCGGGGTGCGTGTGGATGGGCTCATCAGATCTGAAAACTAAATACTGTGAAATAGACACAGGATATCTCAAACAGCCAAAGCAAATTGTTTGGTGAGACTAATTAATTAAATTATTTATAATATTTTACCAAAAATATATTTAATTTATTACATGTATTAACCGTCTGCCTGCGGGAAGCGACTTAAGTCGTTTCTATGTTTGAGTCCTCACTGTATTGTGTACAATCATGTTACAGAGCCGAAAATCATTTCTAAAAATTCCCCATTCATATTTCCAGTGACATTTCTTCAATTAATTTTTTCGTTTTTCTTAGGTAAGCATTTAAAGCTATCGAAACAGTTTTTCCCCTTCAGCTCAGTCGGTACAAACGACCTTGCCCGGTGGTGCACAGACGCATTAGACGATTAGTGCCATACCAGTAGAAACATACACTTTTCATTTTAAGGCAATTATTTTCGTCAATTGTTATTTTAGGAATTTCATTTGACAATCTCATTTCGCTGTATTACAATTTTTTTTTTTTTAATATGTTTAATATTCAAACGCATTAGACCTTAACCTAAAAATTGACTTTTCTCTTTTGTGGTTTGCATCCAGTGATATTGCACTGACTTGTAGTTTAGGATTTAAATGTTAGCACACAATGTGTCTTATTTTAAATATAATTTTTAACTAACATAGCACCCAAAAAATAATTTTAAAATGATATTTTTTAAATATCATTGTCAAAGAGAAAAAAGGTTGTCTTTATTCTCGAAGTTTAAAAAGAATTTTTTTTTAAGATTGTGTAATAATAAATAAGTTAATAAAAAAAATCCTTTTTAAACAAAGCGCTCACGTTATCGGCGCATAGATCAAACAATTATATAAAAAAATCATACACAAATAGATGTAAGTACCCCGCGTTACCGCCAGTCTGCGTTGACATTCAGTTATGTTTTGTTTTCTTAGTAATACATATTTATTTTTGGTTATAATAATGTCACTCCGGAACAATTATTTTGAATCATTGTTGAAAATAATATTAACATAACCTAAATTAAACATGAAAACGGAAAAAACGACAGAAAATAAAAAGACTTCAGTCGCATCTGGGACTCGAACCCAGAACCTCTGCCTATCCGGGGCAACCGCTTAACCAACTTACCTAATGAGACCAGTTCAATTTATTTAGATATATTAACTAAAAATGCAATAACTTGGACAAATATCTACCAAACTTAATGATTATTTTTTATATTAAACGTAAAAGGAATTGTATCCCATGCATCTAATAAAAAACTAAAACTACTAAATATATAAAAAAAATAGAAAATTATGTCGCTTCATGTCAAGTAAAGGTCATGTAGTCCCATCTTACAGCGGGCGCATATGAGGAAAATTCACTTTCTATTCGCATTCTATTATTGCGATGGCCAATAATCGCACTTCCGTTATCACTGTCTCCATTTATCAGATCGAAGGGCTCATCATCCATAATGTCGCCATCCTTTGATACATCTTTGATTTTCTCACGAAAACGGCGCTATAGAAATAATCCATTTATTATTATCGTCTGCGTAGAACTAAGATCTGACATAGTGAAATATATCGTTTTAATTTATTATAACAGGACAAACAATATATATAGTGTTTACAAGATATACGCCAACTGCAATACACCCCTCTCAAATGGAACATGTGCTCTTGTAAGGATCAACAAACGCATACTGAAGAACGCAGCGCCCAAGCACTTAATCGCAATTTTCATCGCTAACGCTCGCAGCGCCGTAGCGCTGCACTGCACTCTAACGGTTAATTACAGTTTAAAAAGTAATATTCGTCAGCGAGACGAGATGAAGAAATGCGCCGCATGGAGGTAAGTGACTGCTTCAAAACTTAGGCTAGCTTCTAGCAGTTAGTTTTAGTTCTATGGAAGCAAACCAATAGATTAAAGATCAAAAACATAGATGCAGCCTTAGTATTGATTTTAAATATTTTGAACCCCTCTCGTACATATACAAGCGGAATCTATGTTATAATAGGGATTAAAATCATTATTCTCTCTCCTTTTTACTACAAACTAGCCAGCAATAAATAATTACGTAGATTCTGTGTCCGTCGGGGCGGGTGTTTTGGGATGTAGATTCAGTCGGTAGTAATTTATCGTTATCAATGGTGGAATAAATTAAGGTTTTATAAAAAAGTCAATACTCTATTTTGAATGGAACCTTCCCTTTTTAAGTCTCCGTATAATATAAAATATGGCCCTAGAAGACTAAATATTCAATGCAAATGTAAAAAATGCATGAAAAATTTTTAAAATAACAATACCAAACCACTGTTAAGTAGTGACATATTATTAAATGAACGTGAACAGCCGTCTATCGTCAAAATCTGTACGCGTCTAGTCAATTCCACAGAAAAATTATCTACTACAACGGCAGATGGCGATAATCAAGGCCTCTTAACTTCAGAATTATTTATTAAGGAATTGGCTAATTTCATAATATCTATAATGGAACTTGTAGAAGTCAAATTCAACTCGTATGCACAAAAATATGAATCAATCATCTCACAAAACAATGAAATTATAACATCGATTCAACTTATATCTGAACAACATGAAGAACTAAGAAATCGCATAAATGATATTGAAACATCACGTGAAAAAGTCAACACTGATATAATTGAACTTTAAAACCATAATACTATCCTACAAAATACTATTTCCCAACAAGACGACAAAATTGATGGAAGCCAAATGTGCAACATCGATATAAGGGGTGTTCCTGAGTCAAGCATTGAAAATAATGTAGAAGCATTAAAGAATATATCAAAAATAATTAACTGTGAAGATACCGCTGTACCATTGCATTCTGAAATAACAAAAATCTACAGACTGGGACCGAAAATTTCAGAGAAAAATCCCAGATCCATAATAGCGATGTTCAACAACATTAAAGCTTGTGATGACTTCCTGTACAAAATAAAGCTTACAAGAAATCCACTAACATCAACACAAATAAGTTAAATACAACGGACTTAGGAATATCGCAAGACGCCAAACGCATTTACGTATCCGAACACTTAACACAAAAAGGAAAATTTCTACTATCTCAAATGAAAAAATTTGCCAGAAATAACAACTATAAACACTCTTGGACGACTTCAGGACGAATTCTACTAAGCCAAGCAGACACCTCCAAAATTATCACAATAAACAATGTCCTTGATCTTGATCAAGTAAAACGTCTATTACCGTGACAGACGATAAAAGGTATGTCAACTTTTATTGGGCTACAAAACGTTAATCAATCAGTTAATATCGTTTCTATCGCAAGTTTTTTTTATATGGGGCATACCACTAACAATGCATATACCCAAAATAGTGCATTCTTACTTACTTCAGTAATTTTCTCTTGTATCAGCATAATTATTGTAATAATTGTTAACCGCACTGTTAAATTTTCTTACCATACTTTACCTTCTTTGGTCCAAACTCAAGCTTTTTTAATATTCTTTAAGAAAAAAGTAGATCATTCCGTAAATACATTTTACTCACATGTTTTTATATGGGTCACACTAGTATTAACAATATATGTACTCAAAATAATGTGTTCATACTTTCTTTAACAGATTCCTCTGGTTTTAACATAATTACTGTAAAAATACGCAATTTCATTTTCGTTTAAGGCTGCTCTCTGACGGTCCGGTGAGGAACGAACATTTCACTCGTTACTGCAGATACTGCACAGAAAAGTTTGTTAAAGTAAGGTAACGGTTTGCAACGCAGTCCATTGTGGGACTTTTCTGTGCAGTGTCTCCAGTAACGAGTGAAATGTTCGTTCCTCACCGGACCGTCAGAGAGCAGCCTTAGGTTTACTGGCACCACTTAATACATTTATCTCAATACTATAAGGAAAGAAATTTATTGCAAATGCTCAAGCTCCGTTTTAATGACATATTTGTACATTTCACATATCATTATAAGTATAACTGTTTATTTAGTTTTAATCAAAAAAAAAAATTTTTTACTCATTAATTTATAAATAGAAAACCGTGGAAACATAATGACTCCTGAAACCAATGATTCCTTAAAGTGTGTGGATATACTAAAACCCTATACACAATTAAAAATATTTTCAACAAATATTCGCAGCATTGATAAGAACTGTAATAACCTACTCGTAACACTTGTCGGTTTGAATAATATTTTTGACATAATAATTTTAACTGAAGGATCAAAACAAATTATACTCACAAAAACATTGCAGTATTTACGGATTTCAACACACAAGACAGTCAGATGGAGTAATTGTCTATGTTAAATCCAAGCTAGACCCGATTATCTCTGAACTATTCATCGATAATGCCAACTGCCTTAAAATAAAAACCAACCACACTACAATTCTAGCACTATATAGGTCATCTAAACAACAAAATATTTCATCTTTCCTTAAATCCTTAGACTTGGCCTTATCGAACTGTACACCAAATGAAGAACTAATGGTAATTGGTGACATTAACATTGATTTACTTAAGCCTATGTAAACACAAATACTAGATGTATATTGCGTATGTGTTTATGTGTGTATGTATGTATGCACCTATGTCCACATGTGTGCATGCATGCACATATATAAAAATAAAAAAATTAAGTTATGTATATTTTTATGATCTAATCCTTAAGCATGTTTTTTTCTCCTTTCTATCTTCCACTTTATTTTATAATTTTTCCAATTTTCAGCATGTTTATATACTAAATCCATATGTTTACACTAGACTTCATACAAAGTAACTATACTCCATTAGTCACCATGAAACAGGCAGCCGCCTAGCATGGCGATCTAATGTATCGACTCCATGTAAATGTCTCCATTAAATATCATGTATTTTATAAATAAATAAAAAAAATCAAAACAGTGACATCACCCATACATTTGAATGCAGCCTTGCAAAACATGAAGTTGGCTTATAGCCATTTTTTTTAAACTCTACTACCCTCTCAACCCAATTGATTATTTAAATACTATATTTGGGAGGCGAGTACGGGTACCGCTGCCCCGGAAACCATTCATTGGATAACCAACACCTCTGCTATAGGTTACCTCAAGTTGTTTGCTACAGCAGGTGACTTAGCAGGGGTGCCCAGGTACTCGGGATGAGGTTTGTCCAGGTCTTGGAGACGACATGCATCTGCCCAATCTGCCCACCAGCTGCGTGGTGGGCCGGATCGGGAAAGGTCAGTTGGGGGACACCCCTTGACCTCTCCAGCTGGAAACTCAACCCATCGTGTTGCACCGCAGTGGGAGGAATGGATTAATTTGTCTGTCACTTCTACCCACCCCTCATACCCTTTTCCTTTCCTGAACTGCCTTTCCTAAAAAGACCCTCCACACAACGCCCCCAAAGATGACATAGGTCCTAAAGGAAATTATTTTCCTCAGGTCCTCCTGTTCGGAGTTTGTAAATAAAAAACCACAGTTCTATTATGATTGCAATAGATTCAAATCTCATTTGTATGTTCACTTCTCGGCAATCTCTATCACAGAATTATATTTTTCCCATCATCAAAGCAGGCATAATCAAAACATTAGTTAGGTCACATTTATTACAGCTTCTCACAATTAGAAGTAAAAATACTGCAATATTCTTAAATTATTTATTATATCTAAACTCGGGATAAAATATAATATATTGGTACAGCTATAAATATAATATCTATATATGTAGGTATATACACTAAAACCCACACATAAAAAGATTACACCCTTAAGGGGAACGGCTGTGTGGCCTGTTTCATACAAAACTGAATTATGGATTTGAGGCCAAAATTCTCACCCAAACCGAATGATTTTTTTTTAATCAAAAGGTATAGCAAATATCTATTAGGTTAGAAGTATTTTATTTTTTTATGTTTTAAATTATGAAATATAGGCTATTAAAGAAATAATTTTTTCACGATATTAGGGACAACTTTGGCAATTATTTGGGGGTTAATAGTGATAAAAAAAAAAAATACCCCTTCTACTATGAAAATATAATGAAATATAAAATTACAAATTAAAAGTGTTAAAATCAGCATTATGATGGACTTAAATTTAAATTTATAATGACTAATTTACTTTGGAAAACAAATTTGCCATACATAATTTAAAATATCGACCCGAAAAAATGTTTTTTTAAAGATGTAAAAAAATTTATTTTATTTTATATAATCATGTTTACATAGAAAATATGGCAAATTAAACAAAACTACCGTTAACCCGCAAATAATTTCCGAAGTTGCCTCTAAAATCATGAAAAATTCATTTCTTTAATGGCCTATATTTCATAATTTAACATATAAAAAAATAAAATACTTCTTATCCGTACTAGATCTTTACTATACCTTTCATTTTTAAAAAAAATCATTCATTTGGGTGGGTATTTTGGCCTCAAATCCAAAATTAAGTTTTGTATGAAACAGGCCACGCCGCCTTTCCTCTTAAAATGTTTGGTTTTTTCAGTAACTTAACAGCATTCCTCTTCTTTTTTTTGTTACACAATTTAATTGATACCCACATTTATTGAGTTAGGTTTAGAAAAATATGTACAATGCAATTGGGAGCGTGTTGATACAGCCACACAAAACTTGCAGTTGTACTTTCAATTGTATTTTGTATATGTATAACAGTCATCTATCGATAAAACATGCATAAAGAAATTCTTGTTTTCTTCAGGTGTGGCACGGAGGCTGTAATCGGTCACTGGGACAACGTGATGGTGATCATCAGCAAGTCGGGCGAGAGCGTCAGCTACTCCTACGACTATCCCATCCACCTCATCCCGGAAATGGACTGCGTCAGAATCATCTCGGGCCTGAACCACGAGCTGGTGCAGAAGGTGCCCGCCGTTGTGCAGAAGATCTTCCGGATCAACAGCACGGAGCCCGGCTCTTACTTGTTGGAGGCTTCTAAGCAGTTTCAAGTATTGCTTTACTTTCTTTTATTTCATTATATTGTGAGGTTGCTGACTATAATTGGCAAATCCAAACTGTAATAGATAATCACAATATTAAAGTTTGATATTCTCTATAACAGGGGGGCCCAAACAAGGAACCGGCAACTGAAACCGCAGTGACAGCCCATTTCAGATATCAACCGTCTCTACTTTGTTGCTTTTACATTCCATTTGTTCCATTTCTTCTACTCTTTGTGCCTCTCCTTTTTTATTTTTGTAAACAACGCATGCAACAGATTTTTTTTTATCTTAAGTGACTTATGTAAGTAGCTTATGGGAAAATTACCAAAGCAAACATAACTGTGAGTTAATTACCGTAATTTATAGCAACTTCCAGAAGTCGTACGTGGTAATGGTACGGTCTAATTAATACTATCTTAACAAACGGATTGCAATCTTTGGAGTACAGACGTCAGGTGGGAATGCTGTCCTTATTCTGCCGTTAATTTAATGGAAGATGCTCTGAGGAACTAGTGTCATTGATCCCTTCGGCACCGATGCATAGTTGGGAAACACGCCAAACGCGCATCCAATATTTGTACACAGTTGAAATTTGTCACATGAAAACGGGTCTCTTCTACGACTCGTTCTTGTGTTCAACAACTCGACTGGAATGATCTACCGGCCTCTGTGTTTCCTCCCTCCTACAACACGGGTCTCTTCAAGACCCGAGTTCACTCCTTCTTATCCTCTAAAAGACCGTCCATACAGCATCCCCAAAGATGATATAGGCCTTGAGGGAAATTATTTCCCTCGGAGCCTCCTGTGTGGAGTTACTGTAAAAAAATTAAAAAAATTATGTTCGCGCAAACTTACAGCCTTCTGCCAGCTTATGAAATAATTTGATAAGTTGATATACTTACCGTAACTTTTTGACAGTTCACAGCGGGAAGAGGGAAAGTGACAGCTCGCCGACCAACTGGTATTTTCAAATTAATCTTAAATAATGGCGCTTAAGCGCACCGAACTGAGGGACGTTCAAATTTTGTCATTAGGTTTGTGGTTGTATTGACTTAATTTACTTCATCCTTACATTTTACTTGTCGGCCTCCGTATTCCCTCCCTCCAACGATATTAGTCTCTTCTATACCCATTTTTGATGGCCTCCATGGTCGAGGGGTAAGGCTCTCGACTACGAATCCGAAGGTCGCGGGTTCAAATCCCGGCGTGCGCACGTAAATTTTATTTAATTAATTTGTGCTGTTTCACAATTAATTAATATAAAAATAATATATACTATATTTGCACACGTTCCAGAGTGGAAGATACTTTCAGTATCGCCCTGGTGAAAGACCACCATTCATAATTGAAACGTTGCTTGAAATCGCTTTAGCCGTGTTTGGTGACCAGATCTGAATAGCCAGGTATTTTCCCCACCTTCCTCTTCCCCTTCTCCTTCCCCTCCCCAATACCTTCAGCCTCACAACATTCCCGAATTGGGGATGCCATAGTCTCACCGGCTCCAGATGGTTGGGAGCAGTTGAGACTCTTGTGCGTTATTACTGTAAAAAAAAAAAATTCACTTACTTTCCTCAAAAAGACGTTCCTCACAACATCCCCATAGATGACATCGCCTCCTCTGCAGAGTTAATATAAAAAAAAATTATTAGCAACTACATTTTACTTTTGTGATTTCAGAAACGCAGTCACAGAGCTGATGAATACATCTGCATAGTAAAAAACCAGCTAGGAATAGCGGTGCAGCAGTGCATCGATGCTGCGGCCTTTGAATTTGATCCAGAGATCCAGAAACTTCTGATACGAGCTGCACAGTTTGGCAAGGGCTTTGTCCCGGATCATAATCCGGAACATTATGTCCACACGTGTCGCTGGCTTCGTGTATTGAATGCGGTCAGGGACCCCAAAGTGGCAATACCGCTCACGTATATTCAGTATCCTTTTCAATATCCTTTGACCGGTCAGTGGCTGAATTGTCATCGTATCTGACTCCCACCCAGGCATCGTAAGTTCAATTCCTCGGCTGCGTAAGTCCTCCATCACAACACAAGCAACATCTTCCTCTTACTGCAATGGTAGTAGGAGATTTTAAAATATTGTCAGGTTATTTGTAACCCGGGAATAATAATTAATCTTTCTTTAAAATAAAATAATAATTTATAGCAGTTTAAACATACTGAATAGCCAGGTATTTCCCCCACCTTCCTCCTCCCCTTCTTCTTCCCCTCCCCAATACCTTCAGCCTCAAAACATTCCCCAATTGGAGATGCCATAGTCTCACTGCCTCCAGACAGTTGAGAGCAGTTGGGACTCTTGTGCGGTATTCATATAAAAAAGAGGAGTTAAGCAGATTTTGTTTATTATTCAGAACACTGATTGTCATGACTTATGACGGTGAACTCACATGGTCCCACATACTCAGCAGGCTATCCCCCTCCCACTAGTACAGTTATATTCGTTGGGCCTTCAAAATGAAGTCACCTGTAGCGCTTTTAGTGTTGCTCCATCTCAGTCTCAATCTCCTTCCTCTCACTCCGCCAGTCACCACGGGTTTACCCTGGCTAGTAGAG
Source organism: Halesus radiatus (assembly GCA_022606495.2). Classification (NCBI taxonomy): domain Eukaryota; kingdom Metazoa; phylum Arthropoda; class Insecta; order Trichoptera; family Limnephilidae; genus Halesus; species Halesus radiatus. Next base: position 80,856 of record JAHDVE020006963.1, on the reverse strand, counting down.
TCTATCCTGGCAATGTGGTTGAAGTACTGAGAGTAGAGAGAAACACTCTTCAATGCTGATCTTTTGTGATGGACATACGAGGTGTGTTCAAAAGAAAAGGTGAATTTTGAATTTTCGCGGGCTGTGTACATTCGATTATCGAATTTTTTTTGTTATGCTGGTACACATATGTTTATCATATGTTAGCATTATCAGCCATTTAGGATTAGTGGTTTGTTTTTGACAACTGGAAAGGTTAGTCACGTTTTTGTATGTTCTTCGATTTTTTACTTTTGAAAAAAATGGATCAAAGAATATGTATTAAATTTTGCTTTAAAAATAGAATAAAGTGCTCCAACGCACTTAAAATGTTGACTGTGGCATTCGGCGAGTCTACTTTGTCTCAAAAAAGTGTTTATAAGTGGTACAAGCGCTGTACAGAAGGCCGAGAAGATGTTATATAAGATGAGCCTTACCCCTCGGCCTCCATGGTCGAGGGGTAAGCCTCTCGACTACGAATCCGAAGGTCGCGGGTTCATATCCCGGCGTGCGCAACTAAATTTTATTTAATTAATTTGTGCTGTTTCACAATTAATTAATTAAAAAAATAATGTATAGTATATTTGCGCACATTCCAGAGTGGAAGATACTCTTAGTATCGCCCTGGTGAAAGACCACCATTCAGAATTGAAACGTTGCTTGAAATGGCTTTTAGCCGTGTTTCGTGACCAGGTCTAAATAGCCAGGCATTTCCCCACCTTCCTCTTCCCCTTCTCCTTCCCCCCCCCTATACCTTCAGCCTCACAACATTTTCTCAGTTGGGGATGCCATAGTCTCACTGGCTCCAGACTGTTGGGAGCAGTTGAGACTCTTGTGCGGTATTCATGTAAAAAAAAAAAAAATGACGATGAGCGTCCTGGAGTTGCAACCACCTCAACAAACGAAGAAAACATCGAAACAGTGAAGAAAATGGTTTTGGGAAATCGTGTAATTACTATTAGGGAAGTTGCAGAGGACGTTGACATATCAATCGGCCATGCTCATGCCATGCCATGTATTTTTCTCAGATGTTTTTGGCATGAAACGTGTGGCAGCGAAGTTTGTTCCGAAATTGCTAAATTTTGAGCAAAAGCAACGTCGCATTAGTATCGCTCTTTCGATTATTTGGCCAAAAACAACACCGTAATCATGCCTCAACCACCGTATTCACCAGATTTGGCTCCCTGCGACTTTTCCCTATTCCCGAAACTGAAGAGACCAATGAAAGGAAAGCGTTTTGCCACAATTGATGAGATAAAGTCAGAATCGAAGAACGAGCTGATGGCCATACCGAAAAGCGCATTCCAGAAGTGCTTCTAGGATTGGAAGAAGCGCTGGCATAAGTGCATTATATCTGAGGGGATTACTTTGAAGGGGAGAAAATGGATATTGATGAATAAATAAATACTTTTTGAAAAAATTCGAAATTCACCTTTTCTTTTGAACACACCTCGTATATATGTATGTGGGTACAAAATTTTCGCCGGCTCGAGCCAGTGAGACTATGACATCCCCAATCGGAGTATGTTGTGAGGCTGAACGTAGTGCGGAGAGGAAGGAGATGGGAACGAAGAAAATGTGGAAGTACCTGGTTATTCAAATCTGGTCACCAAATACGGCTAAAGCTATTTCAAGCAATGTTTCGATTCTGAATGGTGGTCTTTCGCCAGGGTGATACTGAAAGTATCTTCCACTCTAGAGCGTGCTGCAAATATTCTATTTATTATTTTAAATGAATAAATTGTGAAATAACACAAATTGATCCAATCAAATTTATTTGCGCACACCGGGATTTGAGCCCGCGACCTCCGTATTCGTAACCAAGGATCTCGTAACCACTGGACCACGGAGGCCGTCAAAACTACATAAATATTGTATGTGATATTTTCTTTCATATTACAAATCAGAGTACAACACTTGGGAGAGAGAGTTCTACTAGACAGACTGGTGTGGAGGCGGCTCCATTGTTTGGCCAAACACATTGCCACTTATCTGAGACTAACACAGGGTCATACGAGAGTACTGGCTCATTGGGCATGCTATAAGGTAAATACGAATTATCATAAAATTTTTACAATTACAATAAACGCTTTTTGGCGTAGTCAAAATTTTATCCAAACTTTAATTAAGTTGCCATTCGCTCTCTATATTTTTATTTAGCGTGTATCTTTAAAACTATTACATTACATCTTCTTCCCTTTATACTACTCGAGTTGTAGACCCATCGCATCGACAAGGCGTCCCTGTCCTGTGCCACATCAACAATATTCGTCCATAGTAGGTCCAGCCTCTCTTCGCACAGCCTCTGGAGTTGTTTCTCCCACCTGTGTTTGGGGCGACCCACTGGACGTCTTACGTGTATGAATAGGATGCGAAATTCGATCCTCTGGCATTCTCAATACATGCCCAAACCACCTCAGTTGCGACTTGTCTATAAAGAGTAACAGTGGTTCGATGTTTAGCTCCTCCCGAATCATCGAGCTTCTTATTCGATCCCATTTTGTGACTCCTGCAACACGTTTCAAAAATCTCATTTCAACAGCTTGGACACTGGAACGTGTTCGCTTGGTCAACACCCAGATCTGGTGACCATAAGTAAACATGAGGCGACACACTGATTTGTACATTGCCAACTTTGTCTCGATACTTAGCTCAGCTTTCCTTATCTCTGACCTGTAACGGTCAATTTCTCCGTCTTGCGGGCCATCGCTTGAGAATTCAACCCCAACGTATTTAAATTGGTCAACCTGTTTCAATTGTGACCCGTTGGCGAAGATGTTACACTGAATTTGGTCTCTTCCTATAACTATAACTATGAAAAATATACCTGTTTTAATTCGTCAGGTTACCCAACCACACCTGGACAATGAAAGTGTTGCCAGAGAAATAGCTGATAAGCTACGCAATGTTCCAGGAGTGTCGTACACTGATATTGCACTCAAGGCAGCTGATAAGGGACGGCAACCACTGGCCATAAAGGTAAATTATCCTTACAGAGTGTTTTTCATGAATTCACTAATAGAGTACGGGGCAAAATTAGCTGCTCTTTCAAAATGGTGAATTATTATCGGTTGTTGATTTTAGAAATTTACGTTTTTGTTATGATATTGCGGAAATGATTGCAGTCTAGATCAAGAAATATTTTGACCCTTAGGACTAGTTTTGTGGTACTTTACCTCTTAACTCCAGTTTTTGTGTATTTTTGTTTCCACCACGCAAGAGAATAAGTGCTCTTATCTTTCCTTTACAATAACCCACCTATTTTACTAATAGCTGAAATACCCGGTATTTTCCTGAGGTTATGGATGGTTTGGAGTAAAGTTTTGAGGTTATGATGTGTTACCCCTACCCCTGCCCAGTAATTTTCCTCTTATTTTGAACATCAAGTGTACAAAATTTCGTCAAAAAGTACCAAAATTATGCTTTAAGAGGTGAGAAAGGAGGATGGGGGCAGTGAAATTTTAAAGAATGCAATAAAAAAATCTTACCTCTAATTAAGTTAAATAAATATTTACAAAATCCATTTCACTATCCTTGGTGTGCGAGAATGCATTACTCAGTTGTTGAAGTCGTGAGTAACACGGGAATTAACACAGTCTATTAACCGTTAGAGTACTGTGCAGCACTGTTGCACTGCAAGCATTAATCACGTAAATTGCGACGCAGCGCTGAGGCACTACGATCTTCAGGGTGTTTTCGTCGGTCCACGGAAGAGCACGTGTTCCATTTGAGAGCGGTATATTGCGGTTGGCGTGTGTCTTAATAACTATATTTATTGTTTATCCTCTTATAATAAATTGAATCGATATATTTCACCATATCGGATCTATTGGCCATCACAATAAGATAATGGAAATAGAAAGTGAATTTTCCTCATATGCGCCCGCTGAAAGAAGATGGGCTTTGCGTGGGAAAACTCAATTGTGAAGCGACATAATTTTCTATTTTATAATATATTTTGTAGTTGCAGTTTTTTATTAGACGCATAAGATACCATTCTTTATATGTTTAATTTCAAAAAGAATCATCATATTTGGTTGATATTTGTCTTAGTTTTTATATTTTTCTTCAACACCATGTTATTTTTTTAATAACACAAAATATCTGTAGCAATTTACGTACCTACTTGCAAAATAAACACACCACTAAAACGATTAATCTTGAGAATATGTACTGATATTTTTCAACCCGTACATTAAATTGTTTTAGTGTCGTGCGAAACCTCGCATCTAATTGATGCCGAATGTCTAATGTTCCCATAACAGTGAGATGCATTTCATTTGAAATGTGTATTTAAAAATTAAAATTCTTCTTCATTTTCGCAGAAAAGTGCGTCAAATATATTATCCCACGTTAAATCCAATGTGGGTCTTCACTAAATAAAAGTCACGGAAAACAAAACAATGAAATCAATTTGTCACATTCGCATAACCATTAGAATTTTTCTTGCACTTCAATTTTAAAGCAACTATTAAACACTTTTGATTTAGTGATACACTGCCGAATTAATGTTAAAACTAGCTTGAGGCATCCAACTGCCTTCATTTCAACCCTTTTGGAGAAAACAACTCTTTTTAAAAAAAAAATATTCCACACAAAAAGCATGTGAACTGATCTTCGATTCATAATGATGTTTGAATTAGGAAAGGATTCCACCAATTGGCGACTGTTCACCTGAAGCGTACCAAAACTAAACACATGTGGGTTATCATAAAAACAACAACTAATAACTGAACCAAAACAAAAAAATTCTTCCCAAGGTACCCTGTTTACAAACCTTTTCGTCTCCAGTGAAGTTCGGTAAAATTAACGAATAACATGCAAAGACAAAATTATACGAAATCTGTGTTATTTATTTGTTGAAAACATCCAATAACTTCTTTCTCAACGTTCAACCACGTTGGTGAGTCTCTCTAATTTTAATACAAAACTACGTTTTCCCTGGTGCAATTCGAGAAATCGATCACCCGTTTCTCTGCCTACATCTGACGATCACCGCGATGCACGGGCCGGGGAAAGTTTTTAGGGTCGACCCTTACTAGATGCCTTTGTAATTTGTGCAATAGTTAGTCTGTGTTGCCGGCAAATTAAAAATATTTTAGGTAGATTATTTATTATTGGTATTTTGTCCATTATATTTGTGGGTGCGTCGCACATCTGCACCTAGGCACCAGCCGTCCCTGAATGGGAGTGGTTTTTCTAAAGCTCGTGTAGATTGTCACCTTCCTCTTGTTTTGATGGTCAAGTGTGCAAAATTTCATCATGCTCAGAAAAAACTGTCGATTTGTATAAAAAACAAACACACCCACAAGACACTCTTCTTTATTTATACATATTGTAGATAGATTTCATTATTCTATTACACTTTTAGATTTTGGAGTACGAGCCTCTAGCCAGAAAGCAAGTCCCATTGCTCCTGAAGCTAGGAGAACAGAAGGCAGCCTTGCTGAAGGCCACCCAGAGTGGGGACACTGACTTGGTCTATATCGTTCTACTGCATCTCAAGGAAAAGATGGGATCTGCAGCATTTCAGGTACCTATTGGTTTATTTTGCTTATCTTCACAACTTATAAAAACAAAAATCTATAACAGTAAGCTCTAGCATTATGATATTTGTACACCTTTTTCTGTCTAAAAATTGAACACAAGTGTTTTATTCTAAATCATTTCCATTGTGTGCTAAAGAGCTTTGAAATACTCATTTTACTGTAAAAAAATTACACAATGCACCTCATTTTGTCTTCCATATTTTTCAATTATTCAAACATGAGCGAGGCCGAGTTGTAACTACAGCTTAACGTAGTTAACTTTACAGGCAGTCACAAAAGGAACGAAAAGACTATTTTAATTCACTGGTTTTTGTATCCAAAATATGTACAATGGTGACACACCTGACTGCAAAATTAAGGGTGTCAATATCTAATATGTGATAAAGAAGAGAAAACAGATACTTTTTATTTATCAACTACATATTGACTTTATGTTATACATATTCTTGTACTACAAATCAGTCCATAAATATATATTGCAGCTAGCAATACGCAGTTTCCCCTTGGCCCAGAACTTGTACATGAAGTACTGTGGCGAACACAACAGAGAAGCTCTGCGTAAAGTCTACATCCAGGAGGATGACTTCCATGGGCAGGCCGCCACCTACATCAAAGATGCACTGGATCCTAAGGTAGAATTTTATCCAATTTTTTTTTTAACAACTTATTGAAACTTATTAACCTCATTGTAATATGTAATCATTGAAGAAGATAATATTAACAAATCATTAACGAAACACGAAACCGAAAAAAATCACAAAAAAAGGGTATCACTCGCATCTGGGACTGGCGACTGACACCTTTTTATTTTCTGTGGTTTTTTTCGATTTCGTGTTTCATTACACATGACAATTTTATGTTACAAACCGTTTTTGTTCTCATAGAATGCTGGATCCATGGAAGCCTCATTGAATGCAAGCCGGGAGGCATACAAAAAAGGGAAAAATGAATTGGGTAAGTTTCGCATAGCATTATTATTTTTTAATTAATCATCTTTTTTAATTGTACAATCGCATATATTCCATCAATTCTTCCAGCCCGCTACTCTGTTCTTATCTATGTATGAATTGTATTTAGTAAACATATTATTTTCTTATGTAATTCCATATGTTTTGTTCCCCTGTTCATTTTTTCTCTAATCACACTTATTACACCAATAAGGAACTCCAATGAAAACTCTAATGGCTTTAAATATATTTATAAAATAAAACAATAACTTTGTTTTACATCACTTTTATTTATACTTTAGCCGACCGGGTTTCGCTACTACCGTAGCTTCTAAAGTTATTGTTTTATTTTATAAATTATAATGTCACATCACCAAGTTACCGCTTCATATGAAAAAAAAAAAATATATATATATATATATGTTATGGTTGAGATTTTCACGGGTGTAAGATGTAGAATAATTTTCTCGGTTTACCCGCGTAATGTAGTCCTTAGAAGGACTTTTTAACTCCTGACGTTTCACGGTATATCGAAAACCGACACATACAAATAGATATTTAAACGCCAACTCAAACCATAACCCCTCCCAGCTGTCATCAGTTATAAACACATTAGTCACTTGATCAAAACGACTAGCGGATAAAGATCATATTCAGGAGGAATTAAATTTTCTTAGTAACGCTCTTCAAGCAAACGGCTTCTCCAAATATTTAATAGACAAATCCATAGTAAAAGATAAAAAATCTGTTCTTGAACCAGAAGAGCCACCCCTCTCAATAGCCATTCTTCCATGTATTAAAGGCTCCACAGATAAAATTAGCCGAATCCTCAGAAAGAATAAAATCAAAACAATTTATAAATCGGATAATAAAATCTCGTCTCTGTTAAGAAGTCCGAAAGATCACATTCCACTTGAATCACATGGTATTTATAAAATACCTTGTGGAGCATGTGAAAAGGTATATATTGGACGGAATAATAGAAAAATATCATGTAGAATCGCAGAACATAAAGTAGATGTCACCAATAAACGCTTAACGTCATCCTTAGTACAACACGTCCTTAATGAAGGTCATAAAATAGATTTTGATAATACCACGACAATAGCCAGCCTTTTCAATGAAACAAGAAGAATTTACCGCGAAGCCATCGAAATTCATAAACATAAAAACAATATGAATACTAGAAATGACTCAATTAGAATTCCCGACACTTGGAAAGTCATAATCGATCAAAATTCCCCAATAACATCACTTCCAAAATTATTAGAATTACCCTCAACTTCCTTAAATAAAAATAACCCGGTTACTATGCGTAAACAGCCTATTAAATGCCCCACCCCTACCCCCACCCCTTTATTTACACGCGTTCTGCGTCCTAGACTATTAAAATGATTTGCAACCACTTAGGTTTTGACTTTTGGATTGAACGGACACGCTCAAGCGATCAGTTCAAAACAAAACTCAAGACATAAGGCCTCTGAAGATGGACAATGTGATTTGTCCGAAACGTCAGGAGTTAAAAAGTCCTTCTAAGGACTACATTACGCGGGTAAACCGAGAAAATTATTCTACATATATATATTAAATATATTTATTCGTATAGGATCAGCAAATGCCGATTCTGAATATATAACTTTCATTGTATATAATTAAACGTAGATTTTATAAATCGTTACATAAGAATGAATTAAAAACTGTACCATCAAAACACCATGTTCTGTTGGTACCACTGCTTCTGACGTCACACATGCCGTTTTTGAGCCCAACTATATAACCAGATAAGATTTTTTTCCGCTGTTTATCATGCTTTTGACTTATAATTTCGCTGTTTACAGTTTCATTTCGCTCGTAAAATCATTATGTTTGTTTATTGCGACTAGTTGAGAGTTTCTGCTTGAAAATTCATACCAATTTTAACGAATTTGTCTACGTAATAATAATCTATACCCCTTCCAACAACAATGTCATTGGCACTTTGGTGATTATTTCTTCAGTTATTCTGGAAGCGGGGGATTTCTAATGATAACCTATTATTTCTTATTCTAATGCATAATATATCTATTTTTATTTCAAGCCATTGAAGTTACACCAATATTTAAAACCTATTCAATTTATCCAACAATTTATTCAAGTTAATATCTGTCTACTGCTGTCACGGTCTGTTGAAGTCTGCCGATGCGCAATGCGCATTCGTCTGTGTTCTGCGCATGCGCAGAAAATTGAAAGAGGCTATTAACGCAAGCGATTCTGATTTTAAGCTAGTTCTTAAAATGTGAGCTATGGACTTTCTTTGAACGCTGATAAATTGTTAATTAGTTGCGGATATTAATGTATTTTTACACTTTGGTACAATTCACTAACATTAGTAACGAGACGCTGATATTCTACAATGTTTTCTTTAATTAAAAGCAGTTAAATTTGATTATAAAGTTCTCGAAGTTTTGTATGAAATTCATACAATATCGATTACTGCCTATTGAACCGCTAATCCGACTGGCTCGTGTGACGTCACACCCAACAAGCCATAGATTTCGTGCGTTTTGGTGGGCTTTAAAAAATTAAAAATTTAACAATTATTTTAACCATGAATTTTAATGAAAACGAACTTTAAAAAAAAAAATTTGAAGAACAGAAAATTAAGTTAGTATGTCAACATTATAAAAAAAAATGGACACAACACATAACTTTAGTCTGCAGCATATTATAATGTCAATACTTTTTTCCTAACCCTTCTGTTTTTCCATCCCAATCTGTTTTATTTTCCCTCCATAAGCCATCTGTCAAAGACTCCTTTACTTATGGCAATTAAAAATGGAACACATTCAATGAGCAAAATCTTGCTATAAGTACCTACCTCATTTTCATAATATGTACAGTAAAATCATTTTAAAGAGTTTCTTGATTGTGTAGTAACATACTGTATCATAGGACTACTGCAAGGATAGGGGGACTCTGGGCGGGAGTTCCAAACTATTTCGAACCAATTAGAATAACTATCGGTGTCCGTAAATACATACATCCAAACGTGCGCTCCACAAAATGATTGCCTGTACTTAATTTTTTTATTATTTGAAGGTGCTTCCATCTGTGAAGACATCAGGAAGCTAGCGAGGCAGCAGGCTAGCATGAGGGAGGCTCATGGAGCAGAATTTGTGGGCACATCGCTCCATGATACGCTGCACCAGCTGCTGTTGAAGGGAGATCTGAAACTTGCTGAAAAACTGAAGACTGAGTACAAAGTACCCGAAAGAAGGTATGAAATATGTATTGGAGTAGCCTGAGCAGGGCGATACTGAGAGTATCTACCACTATATTATCTATGTATTTCTATATTTTTCCTTTCCAGATTTTGGTGGATAAGGATCACAACCCTGGCAGAGCTTGGTGAATGGTCAGAGCTGGACAAGTTCTCCAAGATCAAGAAGTCCCCAATAGGGTATGAGCCCTTTGTTGATGTGTGCCTGAAGCTAGGAAACAAAATACAAGCTCAAAAGTACCTGCCCAGATGTAGGGAGGACATTAAAGTCAAGTACTATGTGAAAGCTGAGTAAGTTAAACAAAAAAACTATGTATTCTGCTGAGGGCTTACATTGGGTTGCTACTTGTCCCAATGTACCTATGTATCTGAGTTCAGTATAATGTAGACATTATTGTTAATTTATCCATTTTATAAATTGGCATATGTACTTACATATTTTTTCCTATGGCAACTGCAATATGGAAAATAATTCAATATTGTTTTCATCAACAAAATAATATACATACATACATAGTTTATCCATCTGTAATTTATCCATATCTGTTCAATTTATTTGGATTTTTGGTTGTTGTAAAACAGCTAGAATATTCTACATTATATTATTCTTTTTTTTTGGTGACTACTTATTTGTATTATGTACATACTGCAATCAGTTTTTTTGTGTTGTATTTTTCATGATTCAAATCTTTATAGTGAGAATAATATGGATATGTCGCTATGGCTAATCTTATTTGCATTTTCATAAAAAATTCTCATTTACGTATGTAATATTTTTTTAAGACGGTGTCTTTTATTTTCAGATTTTACGAAGAAGCCGCAATTGTAGCCTTTGAACAGAAAGATGAGAGTGCCTTGCTGTTTGTCCAAAGCAAATGTCCGCTGAAAGAGACCTTAGTTCAATCCAAAATCGCTAATTTAGTCCAACAGCTGCAAACGCGAAAGTAAAAGACTAGCATGTAGTTAGATTCGTATACAAAGAGATTATGACATGGCCTGTCAACAATATAAAGTGGTGAATCGCTACTATGCTTGAAGCTCTTTGATGATGAAAGACAGGTTCCCGAAACTGTTTTAAGGATCACATGAGACCCTCTTTCATTAAGTGCAATACATAAAACTTATCAGTTTTACCGTTGAACCAACAATATATTAAAAATGCAAAAAGTCAAACATATCGACGTTCCTACATTTAACTATGATGAAATTCTAAACAAAAAGAATTTTTTTCAGGAAAGCTGTTTGATATAACAATTCTAATAAGTTTATTTTTATTTTTTATTATTAGCCACCTGAAATTTAGTAAGAAATATGTACACTTTTTTATAAGAAGTCTATTGATAAGTAATAAAAAAATGTAATATACATTTTTTTTTGTTGTGTAAAATAGTCAAAATTGCATTTTTAGTAGATGTCTGAGTTTAAGTAGGGACTGTCGATATGCCACGTTGTCTTTGATTTTGCTAAAACTTATTAGTGCCATTGATAAAAAAGAGAGCTCTGTGATAGATATTATAAATTTATTTTAATACATTAGCATTTATTATAATCTTTGTGTTTAAGCTTTAATATGTAACGTACCAAATATGTTCCCGTGTATATAATATAATAAAATATGTAATCGAATTTATGGATCAAAATATAAATAAGTATTAAATATCCAAAATGTCTTTTTTTAAATAACATTAAAGTTTGTAACTTAATACATATTTAATTAATTATTCTATTAAAAATAAGATTAGGTATATATAGAAATAGATCGGCGATCGTAGCTCGTTAGTTATGTAGCCATCTAAAAATAAGACACCTATAAATAAGTGACAGAATGTTTGGATGTCCTATTTGAGAAGAGTTAGTCGAGACGGGTGTTGACAACACAGTCATTTGACTGCCAATCCAACGTGACTAAAATAAAAATATTTATGTATAAGAAAGGGCGAAATAAAACGAAAATTTCTCTTTCAATCGTAATTTATCCAACCTTCAGCATTTTTAATTGAAGAAGTTCACATTGGTCAATAACTAACGGAGCAAACATTTACTCTCGATCAGTAGAAAGCAACACAAAATCAAAATAACACATAACAACCATTTTCCAATCTCAACTCTCTGATGCATTTTATATATGTATGTATGTACATATTATTTTTGGGCTGGAAATACACAGACTGCTTACAAGCAGTTGATATCAATAGTCAAGCAGTGACTGCATAGCGAAATGCAGTTCTCATAGAAAAAAACATTCCCTGTATATGCAATGAATATCAACTGCTTGTAGCAGTCTGTGTATTCCCAGTCCTAGTCCCGAGTTCATACAAAAAAAAAACAAACCTTCAGGACACTAAAAGCTAGAGTAACTATCAAAACAACAAGGACATTTATTTCACTTTAACTTGTAAAACAAGTTGAAATACAGGACTGTGATTAAAGGTACGTAATTTTGTGACTCCCAAATTTTTAAACATGACCTAAAATAACAATTGGTCGACTTTCAGAAGTAAACATCAGATCTCACCGTATCTGTGACCTGCACTCACAAATTATCTGCTTAAATTCTGTTATTCGAGGTCTTTTGTATTATTTATAAAGAAAATTTATTTGACTAGACATAACCAACTGATTTTAAAAGGAAAAATTGTCAAATGACAACACTACTTGTTTTTTTTTATGTGGTGTATGTCATTTTGAAATTTAGCAAAAAATTTTAAACAAAACATGCGTTCGTATTGGGGGTCACTGAGGTACCCTACGTTTCTCCATTTTACCATAATTAGCGGTTATTGGGATTAATGTTGGGGTTCAGTTACCCCTCACAGTTGATGAAGGGAGAAAGTACACTCCACTCAAGTAATATTCAATCGCACTTTGCGATTAAGATTTAATCTGAGCAAACAAAATGTGTCTTTTATCTGTATGTAGTGAGAAATACAGTTATACCGTTTGAAGAAAGACAATTTATTTTGTGCAACCAATTACTAAATTTCACTCAATGTAAAATAAATCATGTAATTCAACAATAAATTCGTCAATCATTCCTATAAATCAGAAATCTGTTTGTCTAGAGCAGCAAAAACACAGTGAGCTCTGATGTCATGAAATTTATACAACTTTTTCTGTGCGGAATTTCTAGATCAAAGCAACTACTTCCACCTTGCAACATCATGAACTATGGAGTTTGTTCCATATTTTATGTTGGTATAATACATGTTTAAACATATCGTCGCCGTGGGGTGAAAAGTCACTAACTAACAAACTGAGATAATGGGTGTTTTGTGATTGCAATTTTAAATGTCTATTAAGGGTGCTAATAAGAGTTTTTCTAATAGTAATGATTTTATTCAATAGTTTTCGAGTCTTAGAATATAATAATGGCACAACTAGATCTTTAAATTGCCTAAGAATATTTAAAAAAATACGAAAAATGCATTTAGTGATTTTTCACAAATCCGATTTCCTTGAGTTTTAAAGTATTTGTGATTTTTATTTACTTTTGGTGGTTTTTCGCATTATCAGTTTTTTCGAGTTGAAAATATTAGTCATTTGATTGAAAATTTTAGTGAACTTTAAATGATTTTTCGCATGCATACTTTAGTTAAACTAGGATTTTTGTGTTAAAGTGTGTAAAGTCACTAAATGATTTCACTGTTATTGTTTTTAGGAAGATGACTTTTTGCAAAATAAGGGGAACATATAATAACTAAAGGTAAGGTAATTGGTTAGTCTGTGTACTCGATATGATTAATCAAGTTGTGCGGCAATATAATGCAAGTAGAACTGTCAAATTATCTTGCTAATTAGGTCAAAAATATATTTTAATAAGAAGTGGATAGTTCGTATGCATTAAGTATCGAATAGGTTTGATAACTTTCGGAAAATAAAAATAAATCTGATTCTATGCTGTTAGTGACTTATCCCCATGACATAAATTGATTTAAGGAATTTTCACGGAGATATAGACTTTTCCAAAAGATGCGGGGTTTAAAATTATGTACTTTCACATATCTAACTCATTTTTACAAAAAATGTTAGTGACTTTTCACTCCATGGCGACGATATGTATTTTGTGAGTTAATTATATACTGCCACAGAGCTCACATGTCATTCTACAACAACCTAAATATATAAAATAGTTTTTTTAGCAGGGTAAGTAAAACAGTATTTTTCAAAGGGCATATATATATGCTTGAAATTCAGGTAAAAGTTAATATGTACCTGCTTCAGAGTTATATTGTAATATAAATATATAAGTATATCTTAGTTTGATCACAACAAACCAATTATTACGCATGTCTATCAGTTTGAAATCATTCAATGCTTGATTACATGTAACGTCAAATAAGATAGCCTATCTTGATAAAACCGGATAAAACTGAAAATAATTTTCTCGCAATAATTAAATGGGTCGTGTTACGCAATAATCAGTTAAATCACAACATAAAACTAAATGAAGGTTCAAGTTAAAGACATTGATGAAAAATTTGAGGGGAAACATAACATGTGCCTGAACTCTGGCTATTGAATTCAATACGTCAAACAGTTAACCTAGCATCCTACCCACCGGGTACCTGGCCACCTCAAAGCTGATTTCTTGAATTTAGAATGAGATTTTATTTAATACTAAACGATACATAATACACGCTCACAGATGGCGGTAATTTAAATATTTTAAAAGAAAAAAAAAGCACTTAGCACGTAATGCATTTAAATGAAATCAATGTATATGAAATGGAATAAATTGTTACTGTAGATTTAAATCTCAAGTCCTTCAAGAAACTTATAAAAATACAATATCTTTTATAAGTTTATTGAAGGACTTGATCTTTAAACTTACAATAACAATTTATTCCATTTCATATTCCGTATGTACACCCACCCGCCAACAAACAATTCATCTCAATATTTAAAAGCATTAAATGCCATCTGTGAGCGCGTATCACATTTCGCTTAACCTTAATGAACAATAATGAGTTGCACAATTTATCGATGCTTTTATCTGTGCCTTACAATTGGAAAGAGATGTTATTTTATACATTGAATAATATATATTATATTTTAATATTAACAATCATCAATTTAATATTAACATGGGGGTGAGCAAATATAGTAATAAATAAATAAACATCAATTTTGAAAAGTATGCTTTCATTTGTCAGTCAAACCGTACAACTTCATCCCAAGCATACTAATATGACATTAGTTAGTTTTTTTTACAATGCACAATCATTTTAAGACACATTTAAAGCACAAGGTAACAGTGGCGTACTGTGACCTTTAAAATTTTGCAATTTTCGTGAACAAAAGTTGTATTTCTATGTCCTTACATACAATTAAGAAGTGAATAACTCTTCCCAAATAAAAATTATCAACCTCGTGACATGCCGCATGCGCTTCTATGATTCAGCAGTACAAGCCTGCACATGTGCGTTCTTCCATATACACAAAGGTTAAAAAAAGGTACTGAAAATTACAAGAAAAAACTTTTTTTTTAAATGCAGCACGCCCCTGTAAGATGGTGATTGGCAAATTTGAGCTAATCACGTGATTAAATTATTATAATCGGAAAAAACATGCGCACATTAATAGTTAATAACACACAGGGCAACTGGAATTTCATGTGAAATATCAAAAGCTTTAAAATCCATGTATGTAATCCATGTAAAAAAATCCTATGTAATCCATGTAAAAAATATGTAATATTAATTTCTGAAAATAGAAGAACTTCGAATGGTATAGGAAATGGGATAAATAGGAGATGGCCCCACTGACCAATCCCTACTTCCCCTGCCAACATTTAAATGAAATATTCTGTAATCTACCTTAAGTTTAGTGTATTATGGTTCAAAACATTCTTGCGTCTATAATATCTATTAAAAAATCAGTGGAAAAAACTTGAGATAAATTTGCGCATTGATCAAAAAAAATCTATTTCATGATAGAAGAAACAATGTTATCTATACAAACAACACCTTTTACATAAAGGTTGAACTGAACTCCTGATAAATTTAAAAATCTGTCCCTTTGCTGGTACATATTGACGGTCCCAATGCAAGATGTCGAATCTGCTTTTTGCAAGGTTTACAGGAGAGTGCAAATTAGATTCCACTTTCTACGCCGGATGCATCGTACAGTTTCAATCAACAAAAAAAAGAGAATTTAGAGGAAAACTCTTTTTTTGACATATGAAAATATATAGTACATAATTGGATAGTTTAAGACAATAAAACGAAAATCCATTTTTTTGCAGATTCAACACCCTACGTCGGGATGTCGATATGCATTGGCACAATAACAATATCTTCAACATAATGACCTTCAATATTTCACATCAAGTACCAAACGCCCTGTACATATGTGATAGAAAAGGGTTAGGAATAATCGAAAATGTAAAAAACATGTAAAAGCCCAGTGGGCGTTCATGTATTAAATAAATGGGTTTTTTTCAACTTTTTTTTGTTTTAATTCTTTCCTTCTTTACATCAGTTGAATAAAATTTCCATATGAACTAGATGTCAAAAGTCTACATTCCGTGATTTTTCCTAATTATTAATGATGATCAACAATTTGTTTTCTAACTAGCACGACATCAACGTTTTAAAGCCAGGAAACAATCAACAGCCCTCTCTCCGCAGTCTTTTACAAATATTTTTTTCAATTTTTAACAAAATAATTATTAATTCGTAACGATAGAGTATTGTAATATCATGTTACAGTTAGGTTTGCACAACACTTATAAGACATGCATTATTAACACTTTAGAAGGAAGGTACAGATCGGGATACATTCAGGAAAGGACCATCGACATAGAATACACAAAATTTGCTTTCACACCATATCAAATGATCATGTAAACCAGACGACTCTACATCACCCATATCTATACAGAGTGTAACACTACGAAAGGAAAATTAACCATTTTGAGCTGTGACAATAATTTTTTTTTATGTGAATACTTGCGCAAGAGTCCCAACTGTCCGGAGCCAGTGGGACTGTGGTATTCCCAATTGAGATATTTTGTGAGACTGAAGGGAGTGGGGAAGGGAAGGAAATCAGAAGAGGAAGGTTGAGAAGTACCTGGCTATTCAGATCTGGTCACCAAACACGGCTAAAGCCATGTCAAGCAACGTTTCAATTCTGAATGGTGGTCTTTCACCAATACTTTCACTGAGAGTATCTACCATCCTGGAAAGTGGCGCAAGTATACTATATATTATTTTACATGAATTGAATGAAATGACACAATTTGATTAAATAAATTTTACTTATGCACTTATGGATTCAAACCCGCAACCTTACCCCTCGATTACGGAGGCCAGAAATATCACTTATCAGTTATGTTTCAAATACCCTCTACCTAATCATCCCCTAGAATCAGGGGCGCTCGTGACTTTTTAGTGTGTTAGACTGCTAATATTGAAAAAAGTAGCTGAATATGACTATAAAATTTTGAAAAAAAAAAAAATTATGAAAATGTTTTTGCTGGGGGGTCAATTTGATCAATTAAACTCCCTAACTTAAGAAAATAATCATTAAAAATCAATCCGCTCCTGCCTAGAATATATTTACGATTATGATATTCGTAGTGTTGCACCCTGCATAGTGCCAAATGAGACTATTGATATAAGAGCCAATTACTTTAAAAAGTCGACATTTATCAGCACAACAGATTAAATGCTAAATCTTAGCGAGGAAACATCTAATATATTTTATGACACATGTTTCTAGTACATTATTTATCAATAAGTGAAAGATTTACCTAACAACTTATCTATCAGTGATATCTTTGTCACAAGTCATTTTCAAAGATCTATTCATGGGCATAAAACAAACATTAAAGAACATTTAATTTGTGACCAAAAACTATTATTACGACCAACGCCTCTATGTTTATTACCAGATAGTGATGTACAACAGAAAAATATTGAAATAAATCCATAGATAAAGACAATGTGATGAGTATTATAAAACCCGTTTGCGACCAGCATTATTCATACATCCAAATGTTCAAGTCAAATTTATTTGATCGAATTAATAATCAATAAATAATATTCCTATCTAAATATGTTTAATAAGTTATTAAAACTGTTTACACATCACCTACAATGCATTATTTTTGTTTATTATGTATGTAAATACTCCTCCCATAACCACGAGCTACTGGAGCTCAACTGGAGAATAGAACAATAAGAAGTAAAAAAAATTATGTATTATGTTATAATTACGAATTTTTTTGTAATAATATGTACAACCGAAAGTCGGAAAAATTGAAAAACGTTTTGAATTAATCCATTTGAATTAATATTTGTATATGACCTGTAAACTATTTTTTTAAAACTATGTTTCTAACAGTCAAATCATCTGAGTGATTAATTTGAAAAATCATTCAATTAAAATGTTTCAGAAACAGAATATATATATATATATATATATATATATATATATCGATCAGACCCATCACTAATTACTCCGGCCAAATAAATAAGTTTATTTAATCATTGAATATGATAATAACAACAATTCTCAACAAAAATATGAAACAGAAGAAACAGAAAATAAAAAGATAACAGTCACAACTGGGTTTCGAACCGAGACCCTCTGGTCGTACAAGTACTTCTACCAATCGAGCTATCGAGACATAGTTACATTGTCATTTCTATCAATCTCATAGTCGCTGAGAAATTATTAACATTATCATCAATTACTTCCCATAATTTTATGGCTGCCATCTTTTGGTGTGATTACAAAGTTATTGAATAAATATTTTTATTTCATCATAATCAATAATTCAAATGATTTCATTGTCCGTTCAAGACAAAATATAAAGAAAGGGTTGGGTTTTACATTATATGTATTTAGACCCAAATTATATACAAAATCAAACAAAACATAACACTGGGCTTTTTCGCCCTGTATAATAAACATCCTTAGGATTGAAGAGCAGTCAAATTCTTTAAAAGGCAACATTAGTCAAGATTTGATTGAAGAATATAGGGGCAAATAATCCTTCTTTCATTTCCACTCTCACGATCGATCGTCATTAAAATTACAATCCACAACTTTTTTTTTACCATTTCACAAAATAATATTAATTTATAACATATTACAACTTAACCTTTTCAACGCAGTCTATCCCACCATGCGGTAAGTTTAACAATGCATGTGTTTTAGTGAAACTTGGTGGATCACATACGCTACATTCGCGTATGGGGTTAGCCGCCAATGTATCAGATATACAATGAGACCCAAAAATTTCACATTTGTAAAATGCGAAATTCGTATTTTTCAGGTAAATTCACGCAATATTCTGTTATTTTAAAATAAGAAAATAATATTATACATTTCTAAATATTTCTTTGTCTATGCTTTTGATTAGGTTGAATTGCCATAAAATGGACGCAGCTAACTTCATGTCTAAAACGCAGCTTACTGTCATTCTAATTTCGATTTATGATTTTCGATTTTCAAAATAAATAATAATTTGTAAATTTTTCCAATACCGAAAAGGGAATCTAATTTAAATTACCACTGCTTTTGCTGAAAAATAATGCGAATTTCATCAAAATTAGAGCAAATTTCGCCAAAAATAGCACGAAAATCAGTGAAAAATAATGCAGAATTTTCAGGTCCCTACATATTAAGGTGAGAGCCACCGATGGATGATATATGCGACATCAGCGTATAGTGATAGCCACCGATGGATGATATATGCGACATCAACGTACAGTGATAGCCGCCGATGGATCACACATATGCGACATCCGTGTACAGTGATAACCGCCAATGAATCACATATGCGACATCTGTGTACGGTGATAACCGCCAATGAATCACATATGTGACATCGGTGTACGGTGATAGCCGCCGATTGATCACATATGCGACATCGGTATACGGTGATAACAGCCGATGGATCACATATGCGACATCCGTGTATGATGATAGCCGTCGATAGATCACATATGTGACATTTGTGTACGGTAATAGCCGCTAATGGATCACATATGCGACAGCCGCGATGATCAGGTTTACGTAACATAAAAAAAAACATTTTGAAAACTTGTACCAATAACAACAAATGACAAACAATAAATTGACAGGTTCAAAGTCCCGCTTTTGCCTGTTATAACATCAATTACTTTTCTAAACTATAAAACCTGTATATCTTTTTTTTAAATACTATTAGGAGATATTTCACTTTCAAAACAAATGAGTAACTTGGAGATATAAAACATTAATTTTTTTTACTAAATAAAATTAGAATTTGTGATGAAGCACCATTAGCTCTCCCGTTGCTTCATTTTATTTAAAAGCCTTAAATAACTAACAACTAATAGGTACTAATTAATGCAATAGCTTATGGCAATTTCTAATTATTTGGTAAAACCCGGTTTTAAATAAAATTAAATTAACAACTGTCAATATTTTATCAAAGAAGTAAAAAAATTGAAAGATTTTAAATAATAATATTACCAATCTAAAAAAAAATTATTTAATGTTAGTTTTGAGCCATTATCCAATAAAATCATCTATGTTTTTAGTCAATCTATTCACACAATTCGTGAGTACTTAAAAATCTATAATCGTACAATAAGCTTTTATTTCATTGGTAATATTAATATAAAACTAATTAAAATAACTAAAATCACAAAAATTCAAAACTCCTAAATTCCTAAGAATGTTTTAACTCTCACACCCGTGGGAAAATAAGGACTGCCAATTCCATAAATTCAAAGCGAGGATTAAAGAAAACCTTTTTAATATAAGTAATATGTAACCATATTTACTTTCCATATCTTTAGTGAAAAATGTCAACAGCTGGTAGCAATGGTTCCATGACAATATGGCATTTTTCATGAGTACCAAATTGTCCGGTTATTGTGATATTGTGACGTACCTCGAAGAACCAATGTAATGTGGCATTCCTTTTTACAGTTGTAACACGTTAATAGATGCATGAAGTGCCGGGGGCGTGGATTATGGACGCATCGCAGGGCGTCCCCATGTGTCCCATAAACACATAATAAGTGTAATGGCATACATGAGCGAGGAAATAAAGTGATGGTTTTGTGTGTAACTCGAAAACGCTGATTTCGGAATTACCTAGTTGTAGTAATTACCCCGCGATACGAAGCGGCTAGCGGTGAAAGGGTTGGAAACATTGTGGAAATCTTTGTGCAAGAAGAACATGTCAAAAGATTGGCTTGTAGAACATCCGGATTAAAAATAAAGGAGTACTGGTCAAGGAGTGAATAGTTGGTGGAAAACCTGAATCGAAATTACGAGGAAGTTACAAGGAAGAATAAAAACATAACCTGAACTCCAAAAATAATTATTATAATCATACACATTTTTCAAAACTTGTCAATCTAAAATGGCCTTCTGACTAGCTAATTATCATTATTTATTTATATTATTTAAATAATGCACAACAAAATGAATGAGTGCGCCTACTCATATGTAATTAAAAGGAGCCTATAACAAATTTAACACAAAATAAATATAATTAATACTATTTTTTAAAGAAAAATAAAAACAAATTTTAAAGCTTAGTCATGCGTTGGTGTGCGTAACAAAAAGTACCAAGATATAATATTATTTGTGGATACAAAATATCGGCACTTCTGTGCCAGATTTGAAGCCACGCAAACAAACATAGTTAGTATTAAACTCCCTTAGCTGTCACCGCATTCTGTATGTTAGTAACAAAAGTCTTATCTACAATTTCTATATCGATGCATCCTTCGTTAAGTTAAAGACATTTGTTTGTCGAAGGAGGACGTTTCTGTAATTTTAAAAATACTTAGATATAGTTTTCAAAATATTTTTATACAACCAGTACAGAAAATTTATAGACTACTCAAGTCTATGATTAATAATTATTTAAGCGTAATACATTTTTTTCATAACAACACATTTTTTATCAATAATTTCATAATATATATATACACATATTGAGGGGTAAGAAACAGTGCTTGGTAAGTAACAAAACCAGAGCTTCTCAAGGGAGTGTAAATTGTATGTACACTAGGATGGGAATTATGTTATCATGAACAAAATATTAAAGGACTTATAAATTACTTAATGATTACTTCTAAACAAAAAGCTATTGGCAAACAAAATTATGTATTATTTACAAGTTGCCATAAATTGAATAGTGGTATAATTTTAAGATTCTCAAAGGTAGATGCTATAAGTGGAATATTAATAAAAAAAGCAAAAAAAAATATATATTTGAAAAGAAGTCTCTTAACCCTCGATAC
This sequence comes from Halesus radiatus, assembly GCA_022606495.2. Taxonomy (NCBI): domain Eukaryota; kingdom Metazoa; phylum Arthropoda; class Insecta; order Trichoptera; family Limnephilidae; genus Halesus; species Halesus radiatus. The sequence continues at coordinate 58,826 of JAHDVE020006963.1, read as the reverse complement.
TGACAAAACTTGAGTCAGAACAATAATAAATAGTGAAGAAAAATAAAACATGGAGCTATTAAATAGCTAGCTAAAATATTCACATTAAAACAGTCAAACTTTCAGAGATCTGTTTTACAGTCAATAATGTATTTTATAGATCTAAAGTTGTTAAATGTGTGAGTATTTTTATTTAGTGAATAATAAATGTCCACAATTTGACAAGCATTATAAAAATATGTACAAGCTCATTCATATATTGCCCATCTAATCCCCAAAAAACCACCAAGCTTCCTATAAAAGCTTATTAAAAAAATGACCGTGTTCAGCAAATCATTTTATTCTTTGGCACTACTCACTTTGATATTATTTGGTGTCGGTGAAAAGGTTACAGTTGTTGGATTATTACAGACAATCCCACGTCCCAATATTATGCTTGAAAACATTGTTTTTCATAACATTAAATATTTTCAAGGTGCCTCTGTTATATACTCGTATGTATTATACATGTTCACAGATTATAAATAAAGCATAATGTAGATACTAAAATATCCTAAGCTTTGAGATCACAATGAAATACCAAAATGGTGTCAAATTGGCAATCATGCTACAACCAATACATAATAACAATGGCATATATTCAATCAGAATACATATTACATAAATGTACATCTCGAGGTTAATTCTGTAACTCATAAAGAATTAAATAAATGACCGTGTTAGTTGTTTCTGCAATTCAGTGCATCATGGTTGGGAGAGTGAAACGTGGGTGTGTTTCATTTGACGGGGTGACCGGTGTCAAAGGAAAGTTGGTCTTCATCTTATCGTGAGGACTAGCCCTGGGAGAAGAGGCAGGAGTTAAGATCCCCAGACTGTTCGGAGACACACTGCTGTCGGTGTAAACGTGAGTATTTTGAGTAGAAGAGCTTGTTTTAAATACAAATTGCTTTTGTTCCCCGCCAGTTGGAGTGATTTCAGCATCCATTTTGGGATGATGGACATTGGGATTGGTGACCTGAAGAGTCGTGATGTTTTGACGCGGCAGCGTCAGGGTTGTGATGGTGGAAGAAGAACCTTCTTTAGTCTGCTTGTTACCGGCATTCTCCAGAACGGACCTGATGACCTTGTTGCCGTCGAAATGAGTGGTGTCGATGACCTGCGTGACGTGGCGAGATGTGTTGATCTGATTCTGGGAAGATTGGACCACGAGGCCTTGGAGGGCTTTGACCACGGGCAAGGAGAGGGGTTTGGCCACCTGCGTGTAGAGGGAGGGGGGCGTGAGGGCCAGCACTCGGGCGGGGGAGGTTGGAGAGGTGAAGTGCTGACAGACCGAGTGCGTCTTCAGACCCTGGGCCGACCGATAGCTTTTGCCACAGTGGCATTTGTATCCTTTCCTGATCCTGAAATGTCCAATCGATACATTACTATGTGGCATTTCCATTGCAACCAAATAATTAACAATGATAACCAAATAATGTAAAATGTAATATAATTATCGTAATATGTGCATAAACAAATAGTAACAAAAAAGAGAGTTTACCAAATGAAAGGTGAAAGGGTTCTTGGAAAAGGGCTTTCATTTTTCTTTTACGGATGGGCTTAGGTTTGGCAAATATTCTTGGGTTTATGCAAAGGAAAACACAATAATATCATTTTAGCAAATGGTCAAACATATCAAACGAGTATAATATATATCTCTTAATAAATAAAATAAAGAATAAACTCATTAAAACGTCATGATAACATCCATTTACACATCATACATACACAATATGGTGAGCAATCCATTAGCTACGAGGTGGGAATTTATATAATTGCCTTGCAGACAAAATTAAAAAAGAAAAAAGTCTAGGTATATTTAAAAAGAAATTGTTCTTCCTCAAAATTAACTGAACAAAATAAATTAAAATAAAATTCTATTGCATCTATTCAGGTAATCATTCTAGTTAAGTAAGTGAAATGTAATTTTCTTTTTACTGGAACTAAAAATAAATAGATTGTGTGTTTTACATCCAGTAATGAATCAGATGTCACAAGCATAAACAAGTCATAGCAAGGGTATAAACGTCATCCGAGTCAAAGCCTTGATGTCAAAGAAGTGTCAATAGTCTATACAGCTATTTCTAGCTTTGTGGGGGCCTTTATTGGTAGGAAACGAACAATTCACACAAAATCATTGCTAGATGGTGTGACGGTTTTAGAGAATTTTATTCCCACTTTGTCGCAGATTATAAAAAATGATAAAAATAGAAATATTTACATTTAACACCAAATAAATTGTACAAATATAAGATTTAGAACACTCACTTCCCGTCCTTCTTGTGACCATTCTTAGAGTGATATTTGATGCCATTGACGTTCTTATATCGCTTCTTGCAGCCGGGCACGGGGCACGCGAAGGGCTTCTCTACGGCCCCACTCCCCTGGGAACCACTGCCAGTTGGCGGGTTCATCCTGAAAAGTACATTATAATATTACTTACCAACCTTCCTCTTCCTGTCTCCTTCCCTTTCCCACCTGCTTCAGTCTCACGACATTCCCAATTGGGGAAACCATAATACCACCGGCTCCGGGACTCTTAAGAATTATTTTATTTAACCTTTTCACCGCTAACCGCATGATATGATGCACAAATAATCCAAGAATCAAGTACTACCTACTAAAGATTTACTAATAAGTTCGCTAAGCTTATTCACCGGATTAACTATTCAGCTAAGGTTATCCCCCGGTTGTCCGCATTGACTAAACTATGTAATTTGTCGCTGCTGTTATTGAGTGCAGTTATTGCTCTGCCTGCTCTCAATACAGGTCCTCCTAGTAAGACAGATTAGCTATTCAGCTAAGGTTATCCCCCCGGTTGTCCGCATTGACTAAACTATGTAATTTGTCGCTGCTGTTATTGAGTGCAGTTATTGCTCTGCCTGCTCTCAATACAGGTCCTCCTAGTAAGACAGATTATCTATTCAGCTAAGGTTATCCCCCCGGTTGTCCGCATTGACTAAACTATGTAATTTGTCGCTGCTGTTATTGAGTGCAGCTATTGCTCTGCCTGCTCTCAATACAGGTCCTCCTAGTGAGACAGGCACAGTAATACATTATAATCCATTAAGATTGTATAGATGAATAAATAAAAATATATTGGAAATTGATGACTGCCACATTTATCTTGCTGGTGTTGGTGTTGGATAAATTCCCGGAAATTTATTTTTCAATATTAAATTTAAATATTCCGTAAATTCCCGGAAATATTGTGATAATTTTCATGTAAGTGATGAAAAACATATTGCCAAATTTTTGTTTTTTTAAACTAAAAAACAATATAATACATTTCTAAACCAATCAATTCATTTTAAATCTAGCACATAAATAATAACGCTATCATTAATAAAGTGAACTAAACTGCTTCTATTAATGAAAAATCACTATCAAAGACTATACCTTGTGATTTTATCAGTGCATTATAATAAGTCGTACATCGAGGCTGCCATATCAATTTTATGAAATATACTGACATACACTTTATTACAAATTATTAGTAGATTGCATTTATCGCCGAGGACAGAACTATTAGAACTTTTGGAGGAAAACACCAAATAGTACCGAAAATATAAAATAAGCCATCAAAATGGTGATATTTGCGGCCGGCCGATAAGCGTGCGATGTCACGGTACACACAATGAATGGCGCGACGGTCCTGCAGCACTGCCATTCGAATTATGAATTGTCTCGTGTGATGTCACGAGACATGATTGTATATGTTTTACACGATTTCACTTTGAAAGCTCGCAACTTTCGTCATTTTAGGAGACATTGAAAAACTAATTTTACTGTTGTTAGTAACACTTTAAATATAATACATTTTCGTTAAAAAAAGGGAGATAACCTCATTTAAAAAAACTTTCTTAATAAAAAATAAAGTTCCCCGCTTTGGGGAATTTATATTGGGTCGGGGAATATTCCCGAGGGAATATTCTTGGATGCACATCACTACTTACAACGCACATACCTTGCGCCATTCATAAGCGTACATTGTATCATAAGTAATTTTCTGTTATTCTGACCCTTGACATAGTCTCAGGCGTCCCCGACTTCTATTATCAGTTGTTACATAAAACTTAACAAAAAAAGACATTATCCATATTAATATTGCAAATAATTACTGTGTTGCCAAATGTTATCTTCACTCTCATAGAGTAAGAGTCAACCCGATGGATACCGATTTAAGTTTTAATCAAGTAAATATGCCTACCTGCTGCCGTAGCGGAGAATGAACTCGGAGCTGAACTCTTCCACATTGGTCCAGGAGTCGTTGCTGTCTTCAGACTGGCCACTCAGCATCTCCTCATCATCAAATTCACTACCTGAGATGCAAAAGACTCTTAATGAATTCATTTCGAGTCTTTTATACAATTTATTATAAAAGTTAGTAGAATCTTGTTAGATTCAAGTTAGATTGGTTTGTTTAACCCTACAATGTTTGTGAAACCTAAATTTGACAAATCTCTAAATATTTTAACATACCTTAAATAAGCATTGCATCTATCAAAATAAATCATTTATTCATAATCCCACCACTTAATCTTTCCTTGGCGGTGCTATTAACTGAGTTGACATGTCTCTAATTTGTTCAATATCTCTGTAAACACTAAATCTACTAAACACAGAGTTCATATTTTCGGTATTCCTCCGCAATACATTTATGTATTGGATAAAATAATTGCAATATAAAGTATTTATCGAATGCAATAAAACAAAAAGTTTTATCGAAAAATTCGGAAAAAAATTGTCAATATATTGCAGTAGTGAGGCAGAGGGGTGCGGGGTTTCATTCACCATGCCACGATATGCGGTCATCAGTAGTAGCCGGCACTCTGCCGGCAGTAATGGATGTATCATGCATCATATTCGTGGCTGATGTTTTTTCCTTATTTTAAACACTTATACACAATATTTTGCTTATATAATATGTATGTACATATGCACTATTAATAAAATTATTTACATAAGTGATATGTAAATGTAAACTATTCAATTTTATCCAACTAAAAAATCAGAAAACTCTAAATTTGTTCATTGTACATTGTGTACAGCACTGGAGCTCGATTTTCTTGCACTATAAGGGAAGGGTTAATTTTAAAATTATAAACAAATCAAAGTATTCGTAAAACCATCTTATGAGTTTTAACAGTTACTGTTAAATTTGTAAACATTTTTATCGGGTATTATTTTAGATACTTATAGAGTTAACACACCTTTATAAGATTCTTGGCTATGAGATGGATCATATTTTCCTTGGTCAATAAACATAACTATGTAATTAAATTTATTTTCGGGTGCCGATTTAGAAAAAATTGATAAAAAACACTCACACACTTACGCATAGGTAAAGGACAAGGGCTTCATAATAGTGTACGTTAAGATCTTATAAACGTGCATTGACTCTACTTAGGAAGCATCATTGTCTTCCAAGGACAATTATTGGCATATGTAGACTATTTTGGCATGGGCTCGACATGTCCATTTGAAAAGTCTTTTCATGTTGTACACCAGCCCTGGCCAACCCAAAAAGCACCCCGGGCCGCATTGACGACCTAAAATTTTCCAAGGGCCGCTCATACAGACATTATACAAAAATAATGACATTTTTTTTATCACAACAAATGGTATACTTAATTCTTTGATTTTAAAGACATTCTGAAGTACCCGATACTTAAAAAAAATATATTTCTTCATACATGACCGCGGGCCGCATGTATGGGCGCAGCGAGCGGCATGAGGCCCGCGGGCCGCAAGTTGGCCAGGGCTGTTGTACACGGTACATAATTTATTTATTTTATTTTATTTGGAAAACAAACAGTTTACAATTATTTTTATGAAGAATGGTAAATATGTACAAAAACTGAACCAATAATAGGTTTTCACTCAAGTATCTTAATTATTCAATTACAAAAAAGTTACAAGTTTAGCCTATGGGGACGGGATGGTGTAAGGTAGGGGGAGGGGATGGATCTAGTCTGTATAGAGTATTGTATATTATGTAAATATTATTTATTACCTTTAGGTTTGAAGTTGTGAGGGGATGAGTTAAATAAGTCAAACTCACTGTATGAAGTGTTAAAAACGTGTGAAGCGCAGTGAATAAACGTGTTTGTTTTGAGTTAATGTAGCATTGAGGGAGGCTTAATGTGTGGATTATGTACTCCAGCATATTTTGAGCTTTTTTCCCGGTACATCCGGCTGTCACCGGTGCACGACTGACTGGAAAGGTATGATTTTCGATTCCATGAGAAAATAGAACAATGAAGAAAAGTGATGAAAAAAAAACTTAACTTAACCTTAACATTATTTAATCATGTTTTGTTTTATCCGGTTACTATGATCTTCTATGCAATCACGTAGGGTTAACTTTATATATCATTTATCAATGTACCTTACGACAGCTGTAAAGCAGTCTTTGTGAAGTTGACCTAACTGCCGAACTACCGCCATTACAACACTCAGACTGAAGAAAAAAGCCTCGTCAATATAATATTGAAGTGAATAACCAATAACCATGGTTAAGTTCTTAAAAACAAATATAATATTGTTCACACTGCTTTCTCACCTTTTATATTTTCTTATATTTGAAAATACATATATTTCAGAATTTTTTCCTCCCTATCTAGAGTGAATAAAATTTGGCGGTTTTCATTTACCAATTGCTGACATTACTAGATTTGTGCCCTATTTTTTCATTGGATTTTAGCTACTCGTTCAGGCGGTAGGCATGTTTGTATTTGAAAGGGTGATTTTTGTGTTTAATCTCAAGTGCCGAAATAATAATAATAATAATAATTGTATTACTTCTATAGCGCCGTTTTCGTGGGAAAATCACCTCAAGGGCGCTTTAAACCTTTAAATTGTTTTTTGAGTGGAAGTTTTGAAGATATGTTTTACAGTTACTCCACACAGGAGGCCCTGAGGGAAATAATTTCCTTCAAGGCCTATCTCATCTTTGGGGATGCTGTGTGGAGGGTGTTTTAAAGGATAGGAAGGAGTGAACCTGGGTCTTGAAGAGATCCATGTTGTAGGAGGGAGGAAACACAGAGACTGGCAAATCATTCTACAGCATCAGTTGAACTGAAGAACAAGTCGTAGAAATAACCCGTTCTCATGTGACAAATGTCAACCGTGTACAAATATTAGGCGCGCGTTTGGCACATTTCCCGACTATGCACTGGTGTTGAATGGATTAATGACGCCATTTCCTCAAAGCAACTTCCATTGAAATACCGGTAGAACAAGGACAGCATTCCCACCTGATGCCTTTACTCTAAAGATTGCGATACGTTTATTAAGATAGGGAATCTATCTGTTTCTAGAGTAAAGGGTTTTTTTCTAGTATTTTGGGGCTCCGGACCAGAGGTTGCTGTCAAATTCAACAGTGGAGTCTACAGTTGTGTACTATTAAAGTATCTACGGGTCCTGTACAATATGCCCAGCATCTGAGAGGTTAACTTGACTCTGAATTTCATAGAGCCCCCATACCTGAGCTGGTCACTTAGGGTTACACCAAGCATATCAATGGAGGGCTTGTTGGGAATATTGCTTCCACTAAAGGAGACCAGATTGTCATTTCAATCCCTTTTAGTCTTTGAAACATTAAATTCAACAAGGTTATTCTTACCCCAAGAGGAAACCCTCTCGAGGTAACCGTCCATTCTCTACTTCAAAGCCCTCTGAGCCGTTGGAGTTTGTGTGCCCTTTGGGAGCTTTTCAAACAAAAAGCTATCATGGACTGTACTGTCATCCGCGTAACAATGGGTTGGTGCACATGTCAAGAAGTCAATGATGTCCAACAAAAACAAAGTCGGCGACAGAACCAATCCCGGTGGGAAGCCAGCATTTATTGAATGCGAAAAAGAGATGAAACCGTCAGCAACCGTCTTAATCGATCTCTCCCTCAAAAAGTCTGCAGTCCACGTACACAAGGATACAGAAAATCCGTAAGAAGGCAGTTTGTTTACAAGTCCTCAGTGCCAAACTCGGTCAAAGGCCTTGGAAATGTCCAGTGCAACCGTTTGAGTCTTACCGTGACATTCCAGGCACCGCCCCTAAACACGCATTACGTACGCAAGAAAATCACCACATGAACGGTTCTCCGGAATCCATATTATACTTTTTGTACTTCTCAAGATATGTGAGCAGTTTGTCGTTGATCACATGTTCCATCACCTTGGACAGAACTGATGTGATCACTATGGGGCGGTAGTTGGCCGAGTTGGAGCAGTCATCTTTCTTAGGTATAGGATGAATGACCGCTTTTTTCCAGGGGGCACTCATTTCAATGACATTTTAAAGATCTTTAGCACAGCTTTATTTAGTCCGAGGTCACGGAGCCATATTTCAGGGATATTTTAAAGAGCTTTGTCAAAATTTGAGCTATTTCTGCAGCACACCTTTGCAATACCAGGGTAGGTATTCCATAAGGCCCACTAGTAGATTTTTATTGTTTAATTTTGTGTAAAAAAAAATTATTAACAAAATCTTGTTTTTTTTTTATATACCAGTGATTATTTGTCATTTTAAGTGAAACAAGCCCGTAGAGACCTAATGATCAAAATGAAGATAGCAATAATTTCAAATTTATCAAATAATTGTGCAATCCTATCAAGCACCAGATCTGATTTATCACTGCCAGTTTTAATTCAAGTCTGAAAGGGTTAAATGATCTAAACTGTATTTACCCAAGGTTGTAAATTTTGAATTTGACTATATTTTTATCAATAAATTATTTTAATCACAATAGCTAGAAATAATGAGAAACATGTATGAATTAAATGCGAAAAAAACTCATTCTCAGGTTTCCAAAAATATTTATAGGCATTGGAAAATTTTGGTTGACAGCCAGAAAATATGATATGAAAAACGTCACAAAATACTATAAAAAACAATTAAAAAAAAATTTTATTGTGATAAATGATGGCAACAATGCAAAAAGAATTAATATTGTGTTTTTGAATATTACACTGTTGCCAGACTTTATAATCGGTTTCATCAAATACTCTTTAATGACAATAGGCGCAGCTTCTGACATTTGATGGCAACATGCCACACTAGCGCCCCTAGTGGTGTGCGTTGGCGGAATTCGATTTTTCATACATTTTAATAGATTTTCTGCTAAATATATTCTTAATAAATTAGAGAAACCAAAAATCACAAAATCAATATTAGGTGCCCTACATAACATGACTTTACTGCTTTTTTGCTCATAAATGAAAAAATATTAAAGAGGCTATTAGGTTTGTATTAACAGTTATAAGCTTCGCCGCTCAACACTCGCGTTCAGACTGGTGGTTTAGAAAGGAAATAAAATACTGATTTAATAAATTATGATATATTTTCTTTAATTTATTATTTTCAGACAGCTTAACATATTGCAATTCTTATCAATTTTTATTCACTTTCTAAACCACCAGACCGAGCGCGAGCGTGGAGTGGCGAGGATTGTAAATGTTAGTACAAACCTAATACTCTTTAAAAAAAAATTCATTTATGAGCAAAAAAGCAGTAAAGTCATACCTACTAACTGACTGTTGACTAATATTCATGGGACTAGTGTCCCATGTTGCCATCTTAATGTATTGAAAATGTCAGAAGCTGCGCGTATTATGTATATTTCTTTGGTATTTGGTTTCATAGAAGAAACCAAAAAATGAATTGTACCAAAAATTGCAATATTACAAATACAAATAAAAATAGTATTTGTAGTCAGGGTGGCATCGCTATAGTCGATTTTGTGGATTTAAAAAATTGTTCATTCGTGAGTTCCTCCTATGGCCGCCTTCAAATACGAGCGTGTCAAGCTATACATAAACAAAGTGTTGTTTCTTCTTCTCAAATTTGTTTCTCAAAAAACATTCCATGTAAAGAATTATAAGAACAATAATATTCATAATGGATGACTCCGGGACAACAGAATTGCTATATTTTCTGTGATCAATTCTGCGGTTGAGCTTCTAGTGTTATGAAAATTTTGAAATGGTTTTCATACCAGTCGGTGTGTTGCTTCTAAGGGATGGAGTCTTGACTATGGAAGCCAGTTTGCGGCGAACGTCTGGAGCGATCACGGACCCTTCTTTGCGAGGGTCGTCCTCCAGGAAGAAACGGAGAACGTAACTCAGCGGCAGACATGATGGATTTGACTTTTCTTTGGCCTCTATAACTGTTGGGTCATAGTCTGAAGAAAAATAAAAAGATACTTGTTTTAATGGTACTGATCAACTTCGGATAATGTGAAAGAAACTTTTTGGGTGTAATTGAATTTCTTCAGTTCGGGGTTTTTAAATGGAGGGAAAGATATATTTTATTCTAGGCTTTGCCAGATCTACATTGTAGTAAAAAGAAAACACATAACCAAATAGATATTTACAAAAAAAAAAACAATTTGTTAAAATGATACATGGATAAATTGATTGCCCGGAATATATTTGACATGTGCGCTATACAAATCGTTTAATTATTATTATTAACTAATTGTAGTATGAGAATTAGCATTACCAGATTCGGAAAATTTTCTTTGGGAAAATTATGTGTTTAGCAAATTTTAAGAGACTTAAAAGATATTAAGTGGTAAAACATTGTTTAAAATTACTATACAGTCAACGTAAAAATACACTAATTCATTTTTAAGTAATCTAATAGGAGATTATGTCAATATTATGATTTCTTTACCCATCTACCCCACCATCAGCTGTGAAAATTTAAAGGGTTGTATTATGGTTTATTAGCCTAATGTTGTATCAATAAATGTAGAGTTTTCTAATTAGAAACATGTAACACACAGTCTAGAAAGATTCTAATAGGTAAAAGAGCAAATTGAAAATTCATTTATTATTTTGTACCCCTAGGAATCGGGGTGGGTTGGAATCTTGGTGGAAAACCAAAACGGCATGCAATGAAACCAAACTTCAACAAAAACCAAAAATAAGATAACCAGACATTTACCGATATGTGTATCTTCTATATGCTGTATTAAATCACCTAAACTGGGAAATGTTATGCCACAACCATTAAATTTACAGATGTTTATCATGAAGACGGCCATATCTAGTGGCGTCGAGTCAAGTAACTCCTACGATCATACTTTAAAAAATTTACGTAATATTGTTTTCTGAAAAGGTCAATTTTCTGGGAATGACTCAAAAAAGTTAAATTGAATTAATATTTTTTGTTATTATCGTTATGCAACCGGTATATACTGTAGCCTTTTTACGATAATTCTGTAAATATAATACAAGCGTACTCTTGACTTCTACTATCACAAGGCTATAGTGGCGCCACCAGATAAATCGATGAGGCTACGAAAACTCCAGAAAATTTAGGTGCCAAAAATATGAACTAAACAACGCCCTGACATTTCGACCAATCAGAGGCGAGATTTCGTTGTTCCGCTCTAGGTTCACTCGCAAATTGAACATTCCAAAGGCCGGTCTTCTCCTCCTCGCACAGTTCTTTGGTAAGTCGGCGAATTTCAGCGGCCTCAGAGTAATCTGCTATTATCAAGTGTTAATACAATCATCTTTGCAGGTGAAGTGAATTTAAAATATATTTCAGGTTTTAAAAAAGTGTTGGTGTCATTATTTCAGTGCAAATTGAGTTTACTAGTGATATATTTGAAGGGGCGAAATTGTCCTATGACTTCCTTCATCTCGTATAGAATCAGCCATTTTCTATGTTTTAATCACACTTCGTGACTTAATGAGCTATTCGTTACGTCAAATCCGTGAGATATTCGTTCAGCAATATCTAAAAAGTTCTTAGTTGTTGTATAAATACATTTTCACTGTCGATCGTTACGTATACAAATTACGTAACGGGCCTCAGTCGGCTCCTGACAAAAGTCGAATAGGTTGTTGGAGAACTTACTTTGTATTGTGAGATATAAAGCCCTTCATTGATTTTTATTATTTTCAGGTTTCTGAGACCAAACACAAAACCGACAAAATGTTCGCTGCAGCCAGATTCCTTACCCCAGTCGCCAGATCCGCAGTGAGTTGTTTTTCCATTTTGCAAATTACTTTTCGTTCTTATTTTCTATTCGGCCAAAGGATTCAAATATATCGTTATGTAAGAGGCGTAATGTCTGGTGTTTTTACTTGCGCTATCTAACCAATCCCACCCCTTTATCAAGCCGTATCGTCTGTCATAGTAGGTTAGACAGACCTTCTTTTGAATATGAAATCGATTATTATATGCCGCATATCCCCAGGAATGGGAACCCATCAATAAATATCGCCTTTATTCATTCGTGTAACCTTTGACACTTAAATCTTTTTCATTTTTGTATCCCCATTACATAATTTCACCTGTCAATTTTTTCAAGTCTTTCACCAGCCTACTTTCTAGCTTTTTAACAATAATTACCCACCCTCTCTACAATAATTAATATAGTACTGCTGCGTTTCGACTACATAATATAATTAGTATTTTTGTTTTTCCCAAATTATTACTACACTTGCAAGGGGTTTAGTACTAACTACCATTGCATAACTACCGGGTACCTACGCCAGTAATTAATTTGAGGTTAAATTATTTAATAAGTTTTTTCAAAAAAATCTCATTACATCACACGATTTTGTATTGATTTGGTTTTGAATTCCATCATTACTTTGTAAAGCAAATCTCAACTAACTTCCATAACAAAGTTCATACAACCTATCTGATAAGGTTTGTAGGTTATTGCACACATAGTGTTTTATTATGCAGACGCTCTTATCAAATTAAACTTTCATTTCTTGTTGCAAAGAATTTGTCTGCGAATCTAAATTAAATACTGTTTTTCTTTAAAAATTAATACTATTCTAAATTACTACACCTAAATGAGAATCTATTCTCTTACAAATCTCTTCTACAGATTTTTTAAAGGCATTTTTGAGGTTATGTAAGATTAAGAAAATCAATCCAGGCAGGTTGAAAACGGGGATGGGCAATTACTGATTAAATAAATTACATTTGTAGAATACTTGAATCTAGGGTTCAGTTCCTGTTGAATTGCATTTAATAGGTTTTATTCTAGTTGACAGTATAGTTTTCTGAGATGTGACATAACCTACAATGGTTATCAGTGATCATGTATAGTAACTTCTAACTATTTACAAACTCTATATTATATCAAGGTGTTGAAGCCATTGGCCCTAGATATATTTAAGTTTTTCATTGACGCATTGAAAAAGAGATGGGTGGCCTGTAGTATTAATTAACCCTCCAAATTATTGTTCTTCAACTTACAACCGCTATTCTGAACCCAGAATGACCGACTAAACAAATTTAACAAAAATATTTCTGTGACCTGGTGAGGTTATGTTCACGGGGCCATAGTTTTATAAATTGTATATTCTGAGCTGTCCAATGCTAAAAATGCATTTGCTTAATCGTTGTTCCTCCCCCCCTTTTAAGTTATAAGAACCTACATACTTTTTGTAAGCTTAATTTAGTGTGCATTTTTCCAGTAATAATTCCAGTCAAATTGATCATTTATTGATCGGACAACCGACCTCCTTTCTCCAAATTCAATTACATCTATGATTACACTACTTACGTAGTCAATTTTTGTTGATCAATTTCTAAATGAACTGTTCAAAAAATTTTAACTGCCAAGTATTTTCATGAATTTCAGTGTTTAAGATGCTTAAAAATCTAAATTTATCATGTGGGTAACCTTGCGGTTTCACTGTTGAGTTAGCTAATATGATTGGTTTTTAGCTGCTGAACACCTGCGTGTCCGGCTATGTGCGCCCCCTGTCCGGGGCCATGTCCTCCCCGCTGGTGAGCCAGCAGTGGGCTGCCCCCTCCGCCAGCGTGTCCCCCATGGTGTCTCGCGCCCTGCAGACCTCCGCCCCCGTGCGGGACATTGACTCCGCCGCCAAGTTCATCGGAGCTGGCGCCGCCACCGTTGGAGTAGCTGGATCAGGTATAGTCTTTTACAAATCACTCAAATATTTAATTTCTACAACCACCCTGTGCTTGCCGACAATAAGGTTACCTGATTATTTCCGATGGTCATGCAGCTACTGTTTATCCTTATCTATTTAGATGCCGGGTTGAATATTGAATGAAGGGTTATAATCATTGTCATTTAAATGGAAATTGGACTAATGTTGGCTTAATTCCAACAGGCATGCATATTTTAGTCCAGTTTGTGAATCTGTTTCACTTCTCAAAATCCTAGGAATTCTCATATTGTCCATGATTTCATAAAAAATATCTCAACTGTTTTCATTGTGCAAAAGGGGATTCTAGTTACCACCATATTCCGTGATTTTTTTATAACTACCTTTATCCCACTTTATAGCCCTCGAAGTGGAAAATAAATAGCCTCTATAAATTCAATTTTTGGAAGAATTTTTTTAACTTTTTTAAAATGTTTTTGTATTGTGATATGTAATGGTAAACTTGATTCTTATAAGCTTTACATCTATCGCAACATGTTTGGCAATAATGATAAATTTAGAGCAGAGTATGGCACGTATGGAATTAAATGCCTTCTTCCAATCCTGTTTTATAGTTTCTACTAAATAGTGTTTTTAACATCAAGTCCTTGCTTGTAAACTAAGCTTACATCTAATATATCCACTCATTTCTAAGAATTTACCCTTATCCAGGGATTGATGTATTCTGCGAAAACTGATTTGTGGCACAGTAGAATAATGAATATCAAAATTGACAAACAGGCGGTGATTCTAATTGGTTCTCTTTGTTTTATGAGATCTTTCCTTCACTATATCAATATTACAACTGATTCTTCCTGAGCATTATTTAATATCATTATTTTACTGAATTATTGCGCTGCATGTAGTAGGCCTGAGGAACTAATCTTATATATTATTAGTTATTCTAATACTGTTTCCAAATTATAATTTAAAACACCATGAACTTTCTCCGTCGACCAACTGAACCCATTTTATTGTTACATTCTCATTTCCACCACTGCACCAATGCAAGTTTACCCATTTTGACATTATGAATTTATTACAATTTAGCTGATTTTATATTTTATCTAAACATTAGCATAGTTGCAATGTAACACCTGACCTGTTTTCAAGTCCAGTTTCTTGATTGCAAGTTTTCTTCTTGATGCTAATTTTGTAGACATTTTTAGAGTCATATTTTAATACAGAAAAACCCTATTTTAAATAACTAAAAATGGTGGTGAAGGGATTCTGTAAGTTTAAGGAACTAGAGTGAACATCCACCTTACAGCTTCACAATATGGTTGACTGAAAATCTATTAAAATTAAAAGTATCATCGAGTCCTTCCTCCACCCAAATTTTTTTTATTTGTAAGTCAGATTTATTGTTTTAAGTATAACCTTTGAATATGAGTAGTTAGTATTATTTGTCTGGTGTTGCATAGAAATGTAAGTAATAGTTGTATATGTATGTTCTAGGAATTGGTATTGGTATGGTGTTTGGAAGCCTCATCCTCGGCTACTCCCGCAACCCTTCCCTAAAACAGCAAATGTTCTCCTATGCCATCCTGGGGTTCGCCCTCTCCGAGGCCATGGGCTTGTTCTGCCTCATGATCGCTTTCCTCATGCTGTTTGCACTGTAACTTACCCCGACCAGCTCACACCCCCGCCTAACTACCAACCTAACTAACTAATATTATTCTTTTAAGTTTGCACTACTGTAAAATATGTTTAAATAATTTAACTATAAAATGATTTTATTGGTGATGGGAGAATCTATTGGATTATGTAAATAAATGGTTGCATGGCTCAAGTCTAAAACGCATGTAAGTTTTACCTACCTCTTTCTATTATTTAATGTTGTATTATAATTTGTTACTTACCTGCTTTTCCTCCTTATTATTATTATAAACGAGGTTGAGAATGAGCGTGATATTAATATTGGCATGTAATTATTCTAGGTGCTGGTATCGGAACAGTGTTTGGATCCCTCATCATCGGTTATGCGAGGAACCCATCCCTCAAGCAGCAACTCTTCTCCTATGCCATCCTCGGGTTCGCCCTGTCAGAAGCTATGGGTCTGTTCTGTCTCATGATGGCCTTCCTCCTCCTGTTCGCTTTCTAAGTTGAGTGCGGAGGAAGTGTGGGGGGTGCAGTGGCCGTGGAATGTTCATCCGGAACTGTTAGTGAAGTGCAGCCTGGCTGGGGCGAGTTATCGTTTAAACAAACCAATCAATCTAATCACCGTAATATCCAGAGAAGGCATCCTCTCGAGAGCAGCACGCGCCCGCCCTGCCACGCGGATTGTTAAACCTCCCGCTTGCGTTATTATTTCATGGTACCACTACCCGAGTGTTTAATATCTAAGAATCGTACCGTAGTAGACATCAAATCATGTTTCTTTCATTGGATGAGGCGAAGCGTGGTGTCTATGTTCCCAACGTTAAGTTGAATCCTTGGATACATGGCGGACAGAGCTTCTACTTAAAATCAATAGTAATCCACTGGTAAATATTTATTATTAAATATTGTTTTTGGCTTCCTATGATCAGTTTGCCATGTATTGAAAGATTGAAGCACGCGCCACCTTTATCATGTTGAATATTATAATATACAATTTGGGAGGATTTCTTTTGAGAATGCATATTGTACAGCGTTAGGACTATTAAAATAAAACACTCCAGTCGATGATTTTTTTCATTTACTGGACAATAATTTAACTCCTTTGTATTCATTCCTTTTACCTAATTCTTTCATATGAAAATGTATTCATCCGTACTTTAGGCCACCCAAACTGAAAAGAAAGCAAATCATTACCAAATTTTGCTGTAAAGTCTTCTTTGATCGTATCCTTATGTTTTGAAAGGGTTAGCTGCTAAATAGGCATTTGTATTTATGTCTGCAATATCATTACACTGTGGGGTGTGTTAGCACGTACCTAACAAGAATAACCCTTGATTCCTGAGCATATTTAGACTAAAAGATGTAGATGTCAATTTGGTTTCCGGTGACATTTTTTTTTTCGATAAAGTATGTCGCGACATCATTTATGGGCTGTTTCGTCTGTATGGTGCTGCTGGAACCAGACAAGCGTGTACCACGTGATCTGTTGCAGTTTGTACAGTGGCAATGTGATGCAATTTTTTTTAAATATGACCAGGACCAAAATGACAAATACTCAAAATAAGCTCGGAAATCGCTGGTTAAAATTTGTCTGGTATGTTCTAATACATGCTGTATAAATACTATATGGTTACCTGAATCTGAGCCCACTATCTGACAGTCCGGTAAGGAATAAACATTTCACTCACTACTGCAGACACTGCACAGAAAAGTCCCTCAATGGGCTGCGCTTCAAACCATCACCTTACTTTTCTGGGCAGTGTGCAATAGCGAGTGAAATGTTCGTTTCTTACTGGACCATCGAAGGCAGGGTAAGTAATAATTCTGACTGGGAAGTTTAATACAGATTTAAAATAGATGTTTCAACAGACAACTGCACAGTAAATCAAAAGGCAAGTGGAATATATTTTTATGCTACATTCATTTGACACCTGATAAGAAGCGTGCAACTGGATAGCTCAGTTATAAACTGTCATAAACCAGGCATTTGACAGAAATCACAGTGATGTTCAATTTATATCGACATCTAAAAAGTCACGAAAATTGTGATTTGGTGGCAGGTCACATGAACTTGACACTACAGAGATTGCCGGTAAAGAAATTTTCTGCTGGAAACGAAAACTTTCATCTATAGTTCTTGAAATCTCCGCAGTTGAAGGAGTGGAGCAATGCTTACCTTCATTTAGCAGAGCTTCAAACCTTCATAACCATACAACTTATTTTTTAGATCAAGAGATCCGCTCTTTCAAGAAGTCTGATATTTCCACTCATTAACCGAACTTCAAAAAAGTTAATAAAACTCATATATTTCTTCCAAAAATTACGAAATATCCTGTCAATCGAAGATCTAAATAGAGTATATTATGCTTTATCTCACTCTCATTTGTAATATGGAATTTTGGGATGAGGCTCA
Source organism: Halesus radiatus (assembly GCA_022606495.2). Lineage (NCBI taxonomy): Eukaryota > Metazoa > Arthropoda > Insecta > Trichoptera > Limnephilidae > Halesus > Halesus radiatus. The sequence continues at coordinate 40,862 of JAHDVE020006963.1, read as the reverse complement.
GCTGCATCAATTGCATAAAACCGTTAAATACAACCCAGAAATGCATCATGAAGACCATTTTAAAGGTCCCCATAAGGACGTCAACAACTGAAGTTTTTAAACATTTTAACGTTCCAAGTATCCAAAGAATCTTTGCCAAAAATATTCTAGTTAATCTTCTTAAAAATAACAAATGATCATAATACCAGAACAAAGCAACTAGATAAGATAAATATACCTAAATACAATACTACTTTTGGACAAAGAAGCTCTGAATTTTTAGCTTTAAAATTATATAACAATCTCGCACTTAATATCAAAAAAAGTAAGTCAATCAATAATTCCATTAAGTCCAGCAAAACTTGGCTTAAGGAATTACCAGAACAAGAACTGACTACTATTCTCAAAAAAACGTCATAGAAATTACTGGAAAAACCCTACCCTAACCTTGAAGTTGAAATATAGAAGTCGCTGAAACCCCTTTGTGAAAAACCTGGTCCGCCTCAGCACAGGATCTCCTAGTGAGGAAGACTATGAAAAAATTCTATAATATATATGTATTTTTAATATTTATACCTTACCTTGTAATATCAACATTATATAGAAACTAATAAAAAAAATGTTTTATGGGAAAATAGGCGGATTGTTCAAATTTCTTCACGAATAAACAATATTTCTCTATGAGCATCAGTGGCGCACCAAGGATTCTTCGTAGATTGTTTTTATTTCAAATTCATTAAATGTGAGAAAAAATTATTGATCTTTCCTTCAGATCTCTTAGGCGTCAGAAAGAAAGCATTACTTCGGTCATCTTTACATCAAATCTATCTTGTAAAATATGTTTACCAAAGTCAGACTATTAAAAATTATGAATATTTTTTTAACGCATGAAAATGAAAGACGGACTCGATTCCGATTTTTTAGGATAAGGCATTGTCCTTATCCTTAGACTTGACGACTTTTTGCTTAACTATGGTTCCGGTTCTCTCGAACGGCATCTGCCATTCAGTGAATGACATTCTTTAAAAAATATCGATTTTTTATGTAGTCTTCCAAATATATATATGTGTTTGTTGCATAATAATGATAATCAACCTTATGAAATTGCGATATTTGGAAGTAGTTATGCCAAAAGCCCGAAATGTCAGATAAAAGTGTTTTGGATTTTAAAAATTATTATAAACTACACGTTTTAAGTATGTGGTGCATCTATAATTTTTATAATGCTCTTATAAAAAACACAAACTTCTAAATGTATTTTACCCAAGGATCGGGAATCGGGCCCCTCGGTGTGTTTTACCCTTACAGTAACTATATATTACCCTTAGAGTAATAATATTACTCTAAGGTCTTACCGGATAGTTTGTTCGGGTAGGCTTATCGTTTTGTCATCGAAATTACACCAGTATCTAATTTTTCGGTATGAAAACGATATTTATGCCATATTTCGAATTCTCATTCGTCTTTCTAAATTTTCAATAGATTTGTGGATTTTTTAATGTGATAACTACACAATAGTCCCAGCTGCTCCCCAGCAAAAAGACAATAAAGACAAACTGATCATATTCACACAATTTGCGAAATTCATCGTATAAACTCCAGTGAAAAATATTATGACTTAAAAGGTATACTCGTATATTCATTTAGATCAACATACGTCGATTTTGAGTGTATAAGATTTATTATGTATAATTGGATTGAGTTATGCAGAAAGCGTCCAATTGACAAATTGACTTTTTCATGTTTTCCTACAGATAGTTATTTCGCAGATTTCGCTTTCACACCACAAATTTCGTAATATGCCTTTGTATTGTCAAATTTTTAAACGCCTTTTTCTCAGCTTCATTATTTTGGGGTTGGACGCTTTCTGCATAACGCCTATTGCAAGTAGAATTTGTAAATAGTTATTTAAAGGTGAATTTAAAACCATCTTATCACACCGCCCTGTTCTGTTGGCACCACATTTAACGTCACGGGGATCTCCCCGTTTATTCAAGTTTTGGATTTGTTTGTACATTTTTATTTTTCAATTTTGTTTTCTATATTCAATACGCATTTTTTTTAGTTTTGCCAACATTTTTACTTATTTCGGATGACTTTGAGCTCTAAATTGTTGTTCAATGTAAAAAAAACTCTTATTAGTTACCTAAATATGATATATTCATAGGCAAATATTGACAACCAATCATTTATTTATTTAATATCAACGGTATAAATATACCATTAACAATAATTGCATGCAACTACAAGCATTAGAATGTAGTACAAATAATTTTATAATAACTATAAAATGTGGCATTAGGTCGTACAATGACATCAGAGAGTACATGAAGAATAAAATATATTTTCATATGAAGCGGTAGCTTGGTGACATTATAATTTTAAAAATAGAACAATAACTTTGTTTACATCACTTTTATTTGTACTTTAGCCAACCGGGTTTCGCTGCTACCGTAGCTTCGTTAGGGTAGTATAATACTAAACTATGAACTATTCACTTCAATGCAACGACTGCCCAGGCATTTTCATTCCTTTAATTTTAATTGCGTTTATGTGGGATATAATGTATTTAGAGTCGAAAATTATGCCTGCGTCATTAATTTCATCGACGGAGGTAAGGGTTAAGTTATTAAGTTCATATGGATAAATAATTTGTTAAAGTTTGTTAAGGGTGCACCAATTAATTAACCAAATAAATTATTTTGGACACAGATGCAATCTAAAGCGGTTTTAACGATTTTAAATCGTCTTCATTAATAATAATACATTTATGTCTTTATCAAATATGTTAACAATATCTTTTATAAATAATAAAAACAAAATTGGGCCTAAATGAAGCCCTTGTGGTACACCACTGGTAGCTATAAATTGGTTGGAAAAGGACGAATTAATTTTTACTAGTAGAACTCTATCAGATAGATAGCTAGCGAACCAGTCTAATAGTTTTCCACCAATACCGAGCTTACGTAGTTTAACTAGGAGAATTTTATGGCATACTTTGTCAAAGGCCTTGATAAAGTCAGTACTTATGGAATCGACTTGAGTTATGTTAGCTAATGCGTTCGATATATATATATATATATTTTTTTTTTTATTGTATAATATTAATTATATACAGTGGGAACTTATACCCGCTAAGCCACTGCAAGTAGCTTGTCAGCAGGAGTTTATTTCTAATATATAATATAAAACAACAATAAATTACAATCATCATACAAATGTAGGTCAAAATTATTATATTTAGGCGCATGCATCTTGTGATGTACATAAGTTGAAAAAAAAAATTAAAGAGAAAAAATAATGGTAAAAGCATTACAGTTTTGTTATTGATATACTAGAGTCCAATTTTATAACACCGATTTAAATAATATTATAAAAATGTCAATATCATAAAAAATATCAAAATTATAAAAGTACAAATATTATAAAAGTATCAATATTATAAAAATATCAATATTATAAAAACATCAATACTTTTAAAAATATCAACATTATAAAAACATTAATATTACAAAAATATGACTATTACGTAAATATCAGAAATATCAAAGCATCTGTAAGTATTAAATAAATTAAGAAATAAATTTTTTTTTAAATATACATACATAAAACAGCAGTACAGGTTGGTTACAATGAGGATAGACTTAAATATAATAGTAACACCGTAACAGTAAATACACCAGATATCTAGGAGCTATACAACCAAGGAGACCGTCATATTTGTTACCATCAATACACAAGGTTACTTTCCAAAAGCCAACACTTTAACATCAGTGAGAATTTCATCATAGGACAATTTTTTTTAAATTCGTACGGCAATTTGTTAAATATAAATGGTACAATGTATTCAAGGGTTCGTTGACCATATTTATTTTGAAATATTGGCACTATCATTACTATATTTTGTGTGAAACGTGTATTGTGTGCATGATCCACCACTGCCTTATACGGACTTTCAGATATATGTTGCAGTAGAATTTTATGCCATAAAAGACCACGAACAGGTAATACATTAATTGATTTGTACATGATATCAATGTCTCGCCTTTGCTTAAAAACTGTTTTACTTACTAGCAATTTTACCATGGCATTTTGAATCAGCTGTAAATGTTTTATGTTGTCTTACAGGAGTGTCCCCAAGAAGTTATACCATACCTTATAGTCGATTCTGCTAGAGACAAATAAATTAGTTTCATAGTTTTTATAGTATATATATAGTTTTCATATAACGAGGGATTTGTCAAAGTTGACCTGCCCGACAAAAATCCATGTTGATTCGGAACAATGATATGGTTAACATATGGAGAAATTTTATCTACTAAAAGTTTTTCAAAAAGTTTCGGTATTATAGATAGCTTACATATTGGTCTGTAGTTAGTTCAATCACATTAATTTCCCTTTTTGCATATAGGTGTCAGATAACAACGTTTCAAAATTTTGAGGAAGCAATAATTAAACAATAAGCAAATCGGCTCAGCCAGTGAAACAATACGATTTATAGGGATATTGGAATTGTACCAGACGTAATGGGACACAGGCGAACTGTAGTAGGCAGCTGATCCCGATCTGCGAAGAGGGCTGGAAGAGAAGAAATCACAACCTGTATCGATCCCTTCCAAATGGGGGAAAAGACACTGACGACAAGACCTCAATAACGACTTTTTTAAGTTTTGCACCATACACAAATGTAATTCTGCACAAAAACCCAATCTATGCAGAATTATGGTTAGAGCTCGGAGCCGTGACCGTGCGAAGATGCTTGGTCTGGGTCCAGTGAGAGGCGGTAGTCCGATGGTCCAGGTGAGGCGATGGTCGGAAAGAAACAAGACGATCAGAGCAGAAGTCGTAGCGGGCGGGGCAGTCGAGGCAGCAGAGCGTCTTGTCAAGCGGGCGGTTGCAGGCTAACTGGTTAAATCCGGTTTTCGCGGGCTACTCAAATTTGCCTGCGAAACGTTTGGGATTCGGAACTCGCATAGCTACCGCGTTCTTGGCATGTCCCACGAACAAACAATCTCGCCTCTTCCTCACACTGCCGTCTCGCTCTGACGTTTTATTTAGTCATTCACATTTACAAGCGGTTAGTGAGAACACATTTTCACAGACCGTGAAAAATACATTGGCAAAGGGAGGGAGTCCGGTCATCTGCGGACAGCGAAATAACATTTATTTTCCATATGACCCAACTCCCTCACAAAATAGACATAGTTTATACAAGTACAATATAACAATTATGTTTAGCAAATGGCCGCGTCAAAATCATTGCGGGAGAGGCGAACACGTCCGATACAGGGATATTATGAATATTCTTATTATTCTTTGAGTTATAGTTTCTAAATAGGTACATAATCTTATTACTACTCTTTAGCTATAGTTTACTACGAATATAAAATATAATTATGTACGTAAAGTTAATTCTTATTTTGGCGTAATCTCATAACCAAAGTTCGGGATATTATAATGACGGGAAAAATGAATGAAAGTGAGGCTATAGTTGCATTTTTACAATCTATTTACCATACTGCAAAAACAATAGTCACGAAATGCTTCAATTAAAAGCAGTAAAAAATTTAAGATTAAAAATGTCTCGAATTTTTGCATACAAAGTCGAGTAGTGAATCTATCTGTAACTGCAAATTCGACGGTCCAGTCACGTCACACCCAACAAGCCATAGATTTGGTGCGTTTTACCGGGCTTTGAAAAATCAAAACAACTATTATTTTACATATGAAAACGACCTGCTTGAAAATTTAAAAAAAATACTGTTATTTACGTTTTAAAAATGGACTGGTGTTCCTTATTGCGTTTGCTGTCAGAGCAACTAATCCATTATTTAGCAAAAAGAAAGAAGAAAAAATATTGTTAATATACTGTTTTTGGCGGTGACTCCGGCTGCGCCACTGCTCATCATTAGCTAAATCTACGGGTTTTTAGCGTTGACGACATTGCACACATTAAAATACCTCTTTGGCTTAAACGTGTACTAGATATTGTTTACGTGTAAATTTTAACTGAACATCACCTACTAAATCAATATTCGACTACATTCTATCGAATGATGCAAGCCGCTCACGCTGGTAATAAAAGTACTTACTTATGTCGTTGTGTCATATTCTTTACTCGTATCGCCCGACGTCCATCCCAGTCTAACATGACGTGGCGGATTCTCCGGTAACAAAGTCCAAGCATCAGTCAACAGTGGCATGATCGTCTACCTAGGGAAATGAATATCGCCTATTCCACGAATTTGTGACATCGGGTTTTAGAACTTTGATCCCTGACGTGGTTGATTCGGAATAACATAACATAAATTTTGTTGAATAAATTACTATGTACAGCTACAGTGTGTCAAAATAATCTAGAAAAAATAACTCCACTGAAAAATATTATGGCTTCAAATAATGTATTCATTATAGATCAGCAAACGCCGATTCTGAATATATAAGTTTTATTGTAGGTGTATCATTATATATAGAATTTATAAATCATTATAAGTGGTTAAGAAACCATCATTAAAGAACGACGTCACGCGGTTGTTCAGAACTATTTTTTTTGTTTGTAAATTCATTCTGTGTGACGTCACGCACCCTACCGCTACTTATTGCTCGGATTCCCACCGTTTTGGTTGGTTTAAAAAAACACACTTTGAGAATTATTTTAACTTTGAAAACGAACTTTCTTTAAAAATATTGGTATATAAGTTAGAAGGTCAACGTTATTTTTATTTATTTTATTGCAGTTATTTCATAAAATGGTAATAACATTTTTCAATGCAACTTCGAGTAAGTACGACCGAATTTAGAACTCTTTTTTTTTTCAATGTGAGGTCGTGTTTGATTTTCGAATCTGACACGTTTACTGGATGTGAAAAATGGCATACAAACAAGAGCTATAGAAAAAGAACAGCACATACATAATACAAGAATGAAGCAATGACAAAAAGAGGACAAATTTCAGAGAACATTCAAGTCAAAGCCTGAACATGGTTTTAGACATTCTGAATGATAATCTTAGAGTTCTAATTTCGTAAAGCCCTACAAAAGTCATTAACACTGGTACCAAACATTTGAAGGCCCTGGCTTGAGTTAACAAATCTCTACATTCTGTACAGTGGAGAATGGTACCCATAATTAGTAGAGTGTTTATTGAGGAAAGGCAATTCATTGTTTCTGAGTCTACGGATGATGTAGAATCGTCCCACTAATTTCTGAAAACCGTTTGATATTGATGTGATCGCAGCGCCCTTCACTTTTGTCTACTTTACTTTGACAAACTGTACGCAACACATTTCCTTACGTTATGAATGAATTATTTATTACTTACGAGACCTGCTAATAATACCTAGTTTTTTTTATATAATAATACAACATTCAGATTTGAGGTTATGCCTCCCATTCGACTTTAACAGGAAATCGCATCCACGGGAAAAACATCATAACTCAGTTTTTATTTAATTATTTTATATTTATGATTTTGAAGTTTGAATTTTATTTTGTTTTTAACACCTAATGCATGGCTATTTTGATACATACATTTCAGACATACAAAATCGCCTTTCCATGTAATTATCTTCCTTCCAAAGCGTTAAATAATAAAATTATCGTATCGTATGATATAGAATCGTGTTTTCGAGAAGTACTACTCATTTCTAGATCTCATTTGTTGAAAGTAAAAAACATGCACATGGACCTTTTTTTAAACTTGCAATCGTCTTCCTATGAGCCATCTTGGTGTTGCTTGTTATTTTTTGTCTACTATAAACTGTCAGACTCGAAAAATATTAGACAAAAATTATAGCGTTGTGATCGTTTTAGCGGTTTTAAATGTCAAAACGACGGTTGAAAGGAAAACAAAAAAATTACGGCACTATGGTCCAAGTGTATATTTTCATATCAATATCAAATGGTGTTCAGAAATGAGTAGTACTTCCTGAAGGGAGATGTTTCTACATCATTCTAAGGAAATTTAATATTCGAACTTGTTATTTTTTAACATTGTGAAAAAAAAACAACTTCGAGATAATTTCACGGAAAAGTTTTTTTTATGGATTTTCGAAACGCATATTTTCATTTAGTCCTCTGCTACTAAAAATAATTATTATCGGTGGTGGGTGGTGGAATGTATTAAGGTAAGTACTTGGATGAAATTATATCATTCCTAGAAATGAGATATGTATTTGTATTGAACCACTTCCTTATCTAAGTGCTAAGGTTCATCTAAGGTATTGATAAAAAAAGATTGATTGCTAATATACTGTTAATCAACGTACTTTACTAGAGTTAAAGATTGATAATTTTCTAAATTGTGTACTTCAGCACTTTTATCAAACGAGCAAAGATTTGAATAACAATTAACATCGATAAGTAATCTAATAAGAAATTCCAAAAAAAAAATCGGGCAATCGATGAGATGTTTTTGAAATGAGTTCCTATGGCGTGGCATTTAATTGTAGATATTTATTATTTTGGAACCGCAAAATGTCATTACTACCTCAACACAAAGCTACTCCCGTCTCACTTGAAATGTGTTCTTCTCTTTCTTTATATTTAAATGTTTTCGCATTTGACAGTTTGTTTTAAAGAAACAACGCAAAATATCATAATTCATTGATTCACTTTTTACATGTATTTTAGTTCTGTGAATTTGGCTTTGTTTTTGATTTATTTAACATCTAATACATACAATCATTTCGATACATAAATTACAGATAAAAAAATCGCCTTTCCATGTAATTCCTTAATCTTCTTTGCAAAGCGTGAAATAATGAAAAAAGTTTAAACGTAAAATTATCTCAGAATGTGATTTAGAATCATCGCCTTTCGGAACGTACCAGTAATTTCTGAAAAAATATGCACTTGGAACATTTTGTTTTTTTATTTATTTTTTATTAATTACAATAATTTTCCTATGAGCCATCATGGTGATAATTTTATTGCAGCCCATCCCAAATTTTCTTTGGATTTTATTGGAACTAGGGGGGCTTATAGCAATTAATACCCCTCATGTTTTCAACAAGTACGGGAAATTTAGACCCAAAATGCATTAAATAAATGACAAAATTGCTACATTCATGAAAATTTGATGATACATTCATCTTGGCAGTAGAAATGGATATCCAGAGTCCACCCAAATTAAAGTGATGAAACACCCCTCTTGGGTGAGGGGGGGGATTTTTTCTTAAAATACGTGTTTTATAATTATGTGGTTTCATCAGTAGTGAATCGAATGACATCATTCCCAAGTCGAAATAATCAATATTTGGTGATATATGACAGGTTTTTAGTAAAAAAAGTCATAATAACGCATTAATTCAAGTAAAAAATATTTTATTTCGTTGAAAAGACAACAGTAAAATTAAATATGAATAATTTTACATCAAAGATACTTGTGTCTTCACAGTGTAAATGATAAATATTAATCTCTCTCCTTCTAACAATGTGCATGCTCGCTCGTACTCGTAGGTATTGTGCGATCAGTAAGAATCGAATCTATTTTTAGCCTTGTGTTCTAATCCGTTTATAGTATTTTGTTCTAATCTATTTTTAGCTATCCCCACCCCCCTTCCTCACGTACTTCTCCTATTCCTCTCGCTCTCTCTCGCGTTTACCGCTCTCTGTGTCGAATTTTAGAACAATGTGTCTATCACTTTTGTATATTTTTCAAGTGAAATATTAAAAGATGGATCGCAATAGTGAAGATGTTGAACCAAGTGTACTGGACGAAAGTTTCAGTTGTGGTAACTAATTTTTTCTAAATATTCAAAAAGATTCAAAAATGTTTACAAATCTTTTGTTTTGTTAACAAATGTTTACAAAGGCCATCCAATACTTTTTTAATGTAGAATAGTTTTTCAAATTACGCAAATGACAAAATATGAAAAATTTGTGTAATTTTGAACAGCTGTATCTCAGAAACTATTAAGTCTACATAGACTATTTTAATTTTAAATATTAGCAAATTTAGTCTACTTTAAAAATTATATCGAATTGCTAAAATTGGCAAAGTATTAAAAATTTACATCATTTTAAGTAGCTGTATCACTATAAGGTTTTATAATAATGCGAGACTGGTTCGGAGCATTAAAAATTAATCCTCTTATCCTGTCCAATTGAACTATTCAAGTATTGAACATAATATACGCAACAATAGCCACTCTTCTTTATTGCATACTAGCTGTACCCGGCGCTATCCGTGGTTATGTATTTTGTCTGTATCTTTTGTTCTAGAAATGGTTTTGGATTAGTTTTTAGGTTGTGATGTGTTACCCCTACCCCTGCTGAGTAGTTATCCTCTTATTTTGAACGTCAAGCGTGCGAAATTTCGTCAAGAAGTGCAAAATTCGGCTTTAAGGGGTAGGAAAGGGGTGGTTTCTCGAAATATCATGTAGACAGTGACCATCCTCTTGTTTTTAAAGTCATGTGTGTTAAATTTCATCAAGCTCGGAATAAAACTGTAAATTTGTATACAAAACAAACAAACAAATAAATACCGCCCGCCCGGGGAACTCTTATGATATAATAAAAGATTGACAGAGATATATGAAGATTATTTTATTATAGGTACATGCTTACTTTGTATTGCGTAGTTTTTTATTTTTCTCAAAACAATAAACAATACAATTTGTAGAGGGTTCTTATCAGGAAGCTGGTGATCATTAGATTGATAGTTACTGTGTCTGGTGCTACTTTGTAAAACAAATGATGTACCGTCATGATGAAATGCTTTTTTGTCGAATCATGTCCCGTACCATTACCTACTTATGACGAAATAATGTTGAATAATTAATTAGGAAAATATTGACCTTTATACATACACCATTGCTCGGCTGTGGAATGATCTGCCGGCCTCTGTGTTTCCTCCCTCCTACAACATGGGTCTCTTCAAGACCCAAGTTCACTCCTTCCTATCCTCTAAAAGATCCTCCACACAGCATCCCCAAAGATGATATAGGCCTCGAGGGAAATTATTTCCTCCTTGGTCTCCTGTGTGGAGATACTGTAAAAAAAAATTGCTACAATAATTTCATATTATTATTTACATCATAATCTCTAACTTCTGTTTTAAGAGAAGTAAACCTCAGTTATGGGGGAGGGATATAGCATTACTCCTTATGGCTTGTATACTCCTGAACGGTGTATTGTAAATACCTGACATTCTGGCTGAAATAGGATTCTATGTCCCTGATAATTTTACGCGAGGCCGCCAACACAGGCTTCTGACTCTTCCTAGGTGCAGAACTTGCTAAGTTAATTAACTGCCTTTTAGAAAATGTTGATATTTTCCGGATGACCCATAGTAAATTTACGTACGAACTATCAGTTAAGTTATGTTAAAACTATGTATGTAAAACATATTTTTTGCTTTTTCGCATTTACAATTTTCATTGTAAAAAAATATAAATGTAAAATACTTACATTATTTTCAAACAAACCATTGGAATTTCGCATATTTAAATTAATTAGTGCGTTGCTCATTAAAATCCTGATGTGAATTAAAAAAATATATTACTAAATCTATAGGTAGCAGTGGCGTGCATTGCTCTATGACCGAAAGTAGGCCGTGTGTAGTTTTTTAACTTAGGGAATACAATATGGATTGAATATTTGAAAATCGCCATTTTATTGTCATTTAGCCGATTGTTGTGGCCAACTGAATAAGTGCACACAAGTTCCATACTTTTATTTAAAAAAATAGCTCGTTTTTTTAGGGTAGGCGCAGCTTTTCAGCCTTTATGGACTTCTGGGGTGATGTTATGTGATGTTATTATTAGTTGAGGGTTCACTAATCCCCGCCTTACTTCACCATCGACTAGCCAGCTTCTGGAGCAAGACACGGAAGTCAACCGACGATATTGTCATGGCTGTATAGGAGTGGCTCAGTTCCCCACTCAATGAGCGATGGATGCAGATGATGCGGCTACCGCCCTGAAAGACTATCCCTTAATTTATTTTATGTTATTAATTACTGCTTTTCTTTTCTTTTTTATTTAATTTTATTTTTGTACATGTTCATACTTTTATAGTCTTATTTTACTTTTATTATGTACCATATCTCATGTAATATGGCAGATTGGGTTTGCACTATCCACCCAGTCCTGCTGGAAATTAAAAACTTAAATAAAATATGAAAATGCGAATTATCCAAATGCAATTATTATTAGGTAGGTATTAATTTTTTATTCCAGACAGGAGCCCCTGGGGGGTAACCTTTGCCCTCAAGGTTTGGATTATCTTTGGGAATGCTGTGTGAGGGATATTTCGAATAAATGAGTGAACCGTGTTGTAGGAGGGAAGAAATACAGAGGCCGGAGCAAATCATTCCACAGTGGAGAATTGAGTCGAACACAGTTCAACACAGTACCCACGCACACAGATGCATTGCCTTCATACAGAATGTTTCAAACTTGTTATTCGATTTCAGATTTTTTTTAAATCCAGTGAAACTGAAAAAAAAAACACAATAAAAATTACACCCGTATAACTTTTCGAATATTCAAATTAGATGATCGTATACACTTGTCCCTTTCTCGCTAATAAAAATAAGTAGGCGTAAGCAAGACAAAGGGCCTTGCTGTATTTTGTATACCTATATCACAGAGCAAATAATGTATAGAGATGCCCTTACACGCATGGGGAAGAAACCAAAATAAGAGGGGGGGGACGAGCTAATGCGTGCCACCAATTTAAGTAAAACACCTGTGACTCGTGACGTTACGGGTATTAATTTTTCTCTAGTTCTCTTTGAAAGCTCATAACTTCGTCATTTTTTGAGATATCGGAAAACTAATGTTACTGTCGCTATTAATTCTTTAAATGTAATACATTTGTTTGAAAAAAATATTTCTCTTGCGATCATCTTTGGAATTAAAAAGTTTCAATTTTAATATTTAATCATTGTAGAAAATAAATTTAAAAAAAAAATAGGAAACAGTCTTTTTTCGCGTAACCGTGCCTGAACTGTGTAAAATGCCTGACGTATTATTTCCAGTAGGTACCTAATCCAGATCATCTGTTTATCGTTCAACGAATAAAGGCAAACGGTAGGTACCTACCTAGATGGTAAGATGATGATAAAACATTGTCTCATCTTTATTATCATAAAGGGATTTTGGAAAAGAAAAGGCTCTTTCCTTTTATCTTAAAATACTCCCGACTCAGGCCAAACAGTTCACTCTATTTTTTTTATATTATGAACAATCTTATTTTGATCTTTGATCATGCGATATTGTGCAATTCTTTATGGAACGGACTAGAGCGGAGATTTGTGGCCAGCTCAAACGGAATACCATTTTACATGGGACAATTAATTTTACGCAGATTAAAAAAAAAAAGATATTTTCGCAGAGAATATAACCAAGCAGCGCAAATATACCTAGGTAATAAAAGGAATATTACATAACAACTAGGAAACATGCTTTGTTTAGAAATGTCTAGGCATATTTATACTTTTGTACGGTAAACGTATTATATTGGTACTGAGATTGAGAAAAATATAAATATTTTGTGAATGAAAGGTAAACAAGACATATTTTTTTTTAATTTACTGAAATCAAAAGACAAGAATAAAGTAGATATTAACTTCAACCTCGTAATAAACTTGAAAATGTTTTGAATTAGTTACCTTAACAAAACAAAAACACGAATTCTTTCCAGTATTTCCTGAGAAAGATTCCGAGAAATGTATTTATTTAACTCCCGTCTAATACGGGCCTTCTCCATGAGTCACGAGCGGTCGGTCTGCGCAACTCCACGCGCACTTGTACTTTTTGATAAGTAGTAGCAAAGTGCGACAGATACGACAGATTTACATCAGTTTTACTTCGTTCGCTTTCGTAGACAGTTCACTCCGTGATATTTACTACAAATCCTCATTATTCTATTCCTGATATAATACAGTGCCGTTTGAGTTCAAGTTCTGTTGCCGATCCAGTGAAAATAAATTCTTTTCAAAGTTTAAAAAGTAAGTTCATTTTGTTGGTCATTGTTTTGACAGTTCAAATTCATTATTATTACCTAGATATTTTGTTTTATTTTGTGTTGTGCAATAATTACATTATTTTTCTTGATTCATATCGTTAATATATATATTTTATTGCATTGAAAAGTGGGTAACTGTCGGAATGTCGTGTAATTTATTATAATGTTAGAATGTCTGCACCGATCACTCAGTTTTAGATTGTGTCAATACTCTTTCGGAATGATTTAGCTGGAAATCATACCACTTAGTGGATAAGGTTGATTTTTTTTATCTAAAATGTATAATTATGATATCGCAATGTTTTATCGAACTACGTCCATAAAAAAAATCGATTTTGTGAATTTTTAGCTAAATGAAACAAATTTGGAATACCAATATTATATTTCAATAATTTTAAAGTGTTTCGTGCTAAGTTTTCCGGCTTCTTCGATTTATAAGTAGTTTCAGAATTCCGAAAGGGAATCAGTATTCCATACAGGAAGGCATTGCTTATTGTGAATTTATTCACTACGTAGATATTTGCGATATTATTTTCTGTTGGATGAAAACAAATAAATCAAATCATGTAAGAATACTATAAGTTTATTAAAATCGGATAAGAATCTAATAAAATTCGAATGCAAGTTTATTTTCTCACGAATTTTAACTTTAGTAAACAGTGATTTGTGAGACAGACATACCAACATAGAATTATTGTTTAGTTCATATTGCAGAAAGCATTCTTTCTTTTTGTCCAATTTCTCCAAACCTAGTGCCAAATCAGCCCACAAAGAAGGGAACTTCTTTTAGCACCGTTCATCGCAGTGCAATTTAACATTTAGATTTATGAAGATGCTAAAGTAAGGGCCTTCTGCTGATGGCTTTATTGTAACCTCTCCCTCTTTCTCTCATAAACTACACAGCATGTAACAGAAAGAGAGGTTATAACGGAGCTCTTAGCAGCATAATCATGGAGATTTTAAAGCTAGTTTTACTAAAAAATTGACAGTCCCTATCAACGGTCCCAACGTAAGGCGTCAAATCTGCAAAATTTCAATTTTCGTTTTGTTATCATAGCCCACTCCCAGATGATCTAGTAAAGAACGAGCATTTCACTCGCCGCTACAGACTGCACAGAAATGTAAATTTCGCTAAAGTAATGCTGGCTTCCCACCTCATCTATTCTATGGTTTATTCCATAGAACTAATGTTGAAGTCGATCCAACGAAGGGGTTTTCTATTTCTATATCATTGATTCTATGAAACAGATCATAGAATAGATGAGGTAGGAACTGGGAACCCAGCGAGGCAACGGTTTACAGCTCAGGTCATTGTGGGACTTTTCTGCTCAGGGTGTGCAGCCGCTCACAAAATACTCTTTCTTTACCCAACCACCAGGGACCGGGCTCAAACTATTCAATTTATTTTATATTTACAGATGATGCCAAAAAAAGTTGAGTTTTCATCTAAATTCTCCTTGGAATAGAAATTATCAAAACTGCACGATGCATCCGGCGTAGAAAGTAGAATCTAACTTGGTTTTCACTCTCCTGTAAACCTCACAAAATGCAGATTCGACACCTTGCATTGGGACCCTCTATATCCAAATTAGTAACTTTGCATAAGAGCTGTTAAAGTTTCGTATATACATATTTATTGTTTTTTAGAGCAAAACATAATGTTTTTTTGTTGTTGATATTTTGCATAAATCCCTGTCATTTTGTTGGAAAAATATATTACGGCGACTATAAACAGCTCTAATGCAAAGTTACCCATTTTTACAACCAACGTTGTTCTTTGAGACCTTCAAAATATTGGAATTGGAGGAATTTTACATTATGTAACTCTATTTTACTAATCAAGTACACACTTTTCTTCACAGATATAAATTAAATAATCTAAAATGGCAACTCCAAATGCACCCGTCGTCCCTGTAGCAGCCCCCGCAGTAGCCCTCGCCCAGAATGGCGAACAGGCAGCACAGTCCCCCTACTACCTGGAGTCTCTCGAGAGGGTCATGAGGCTGCCAGTTATCGAGGCTGCCATGAACCAGGGAGCGGGAGTTTACGAGAAGGTTAAAGGTAAGAAAACTGATATACTATTTTCTTGCTGACTAATCATCAGGTCATTAGATCGATTAGTAACCGAGTGGTTCATAGTGTTGGGTTCTGTTCGTGTTATTGCGGGTTAAATGTTGCGCTAGCTAAGTCCTGCATCATTGGACAAGCAATATTTTTCTTATAAAGATGGTAGTAGGAGGAATTCAAATGTCGTCAGGTTAGTTGTATCCTGGATCTCTCACCAGGGCGATACCGAGAGTATCTTCCACTCTAGAACTTATAGTCTCCTGTTGTACTGACCCTTGACATGACCCTACTCGTCTGTTTGTTCTGATTATGCCATTTCTTCCTGGGGTATCCCTGACTTCTTCCATTCACATGCATGTCATATATTCTCCTGACACTCTTCTCAATACATCTGCTCCAGTGGCGTGCGGAGTTTCTAATCGGGGTAGGCAGTAGGAAAAACAGTGATCTTCTAAGCTGCTGACTTCAGCCAATGTTGGTTGGAATTACCTGCCACATCAAATATTCATATAACCGCTTCATTTATGCATATTGTGATACAATTACTGGATAATATATAAAATTTCCATATATTTTCAATCGCACCGCAATGAAAGAAAGACAACCTAATAAGATAATTATTTCTTTAGTAAAGTTATAGATAGGTACCTACTAATTAATAGAGATACCAACAGATGGCGCTAATTGTTACATTTGTGATTTGTACAGAAAGGCACAGCCTTTTTCGACACAAACACAAATGAGAAAGACATTGGTTTTGCATGCTTAGTTCCTGCCTTTAATACCTTATAGTTGTGCAGTCAATGCGGTGCTTAGGTAATGCTTCACGCATATTTTTGAAAGTGTGGATTGATTTCTTGCAATAATTTTAATATTATTTGTATTTTTATGTGAGTAAGGTAGTATAGGCAGTGTTTATGTGCCTATATGGACGGCATGCCCTTGATCTGCTCTAAACAAACTAAGCGTCTGTTTCTGAATCCTATTTATTATGATCACATTGGTTTTGCATTTTTTTTCATATCTTCATTATTGGCAACAGGGATAATTTTATATTTGAGATTTATGTCAATAATTCTGACTATTGGTGTTGAGTGTAAAAGAAGTTGTGCAAATAAACATAGTTTGCACAGAATTGTATATTCCAGATTGTGCTACTGTACACATTTTTTTTGCACTTTTTTAATAAGTTAATTTATTTGTATTAACATTTTTCAAATGTTTTGCAAAAATACTGTCATGCTCAGTTTGTAATATATTACGCGTATCTTCGAAAGTAGTGCCATGTAGGTGGTCGATAGCCTGGAGGGTAGGATACTCAGCTATTAGTCAGACAGATCGAGATTGATACATACATCAAGTTCTGACTTACTCTTTTTTCAGAATATGCTTAGTGAAAAGGTCAATACTATAAATCTATGTTACTTTTCTGACTATGCAAGACTTGACTACGTTACTGGCGGGAGTCAAGGACTATAGTTCCCCCTTATTAACCTGTGAAACTCCAATGTGCATTATAGAGCAGACACAATATTCTGCCGGACGCCAACATGCACTATGGAGCCGATTCGGAATGGTCACATTCTCAAGGGATTTTGAGCCTTAAATATCACGGGTAAACATAGTGGCAATAATTTCTGGTGGAAATTTAACATTTTGACTTAATATTTTGCAGTATTATGAAGCTCTTTGTGTGTTCTGCCAGTTTACAGAGCATAAAGTTTTGGTAAATTAAATAATAAATTTACCGTTAAATCAGTTAACAGTTGTTTTAATCTGACAAAAGGGTACAAATCACAAAAAAATTCAAAGAAAGAAAGCAAATATTTTTGTACTGGAAAAAATGTTTTGAATTATAATAATATTTTTGAATTTGTTAAAGAAATTTATAGTTGGTACAAGACTGAAATGCTTGATTTTATCAAAACAGCGATTTTAGAGTTAACGTCTTTTGCTAGTAAACCCACTGTATGTTCATACGATACTCAAAATTTTTTTTTCGATTAGCAAATGAATAATATACTATGTTTAAAATATTTTCGCTTCTCGTTTATCACGCACGCCCGCCAACTGAAACAATAAATAATATCCTATCACTGCAAAAAATATTTCCAGTTTTTGAAGTTATATTACTGTACTTGTTTACAAGAAAACCTCATATTCTTCTATTTTCATTGTGGAAAATATTTCAAGTATATGAAGCTATTTTGCGGAAACTACTTATATATACATACAATTTTTATAAATACATAAACACGCTATCTGGTAAGACGGTACTATTTACATAAATATCATTCTCCAAAAAAAACGAGTCAGTAGTTACGAAATTACATTCAGCTGGCGCACGGCACGACTAATACCAAAAACGTTCCGGTTTTTAGGAATTTCTCTCTGAAAATCCCGGGTTTTGAGAGGTTAAGTAATTTTGGGGGAAAGGAAGGAAAGTTGTGAGAAACTATCTGGTCACATCTTTTATTTCTTTTTAATTATCTTTTGACTAGAAGTTTATTATAAATGTTCCTATTTATACTACAATGATATTTTGTTGTTTACGAATGTACTTCCCCCATGATTTCTTACATACATAATAAATTATAATCATGAATTAGGCGGTAGGTCATACAATGCAAGCGTGACAGCATGTCTCAAAGGTTCACTCAACTTTATAAACGCATCTGACTGACTAAAAATAACTCCATGTGAGATATTCCCACAGAACACTGCAATTTGATCTTCAGCAGCATTTTTATTTCTAAAAGCTGCACAGTTTTAATGCTATATTTTGATTTCTTGACCATATTGCTTGGTTTTAATGATAAAGAACAACTGATTTTTTGCAATTTCTGCAGCTTTTAGTGATTAATCAACCAAAAACAGAGAAAACTTAAATTAATATTAACGGTCAGCACCCAAAAATACACACTTTGCAGTCTACTTATGCAAGAAATACTACAAATTATTTATCTATAAATTCTGTATGAGTATTTAGGAAAATGTTCAAGGTTTCAAATGACATAGATTCTCAAACTGTAATTTTTTAAAATTCTTTATGAAATACATACTGGAATTGTAAAACATTCAAAATTGCCTTCACTTGTTTTCAAACTGCACATATTTTCAGACATTTAGATACGTATTTCATAGAATTTAAATTATTACAGTTTGAGATGTTTGTCTTTTACTTTTGTAAGCCTTATACTTTTTCCTAACCACCCGTATAGAATTTACAGACAAATCATTTATAATATTGCTTGAGTTAGTAAACTACACTTTGTAGAGCTGGCACTTTTTGATTTCAAAAAGTCAGAACATATGTGTGAGAAACAGTGAGTTTGAAGATTGACGCAATAGCTCAGTGGTTAGAGCAGATTTCCTGATAGTCAAACGTCCCAAGTTCAAATCCCAGTTGCAGCAATACCCTTTCGTCGTATGTTTTTCTAATACTTGTTACAATTATAAATATTATTTCAAAACTTATTAACATTCGATTTGATGTTTTGATTCCGGTAACTGACGTAAACTTGTTGGAATATTTTATTTTTATCACGTGTCGTGCATTTTGTTACATAATTATGTTGTCAATCTGTTGACTATCAGCGATATTGTTGGTTAGGGTTCACAGGGGTCAATATAATCACTTTTTTCTAAAAGAAATGAACTTCGACTAGGATGTTTTATTTTTAATCTCATATCACTCAAAACTAGAATGTCTTGATTTATGTGTCTACATCTCAAAGATAAGAGTTCATCAAATACTTTGAAAACATTTTTTAATCATAACTTTTCTGATATCGATAATAATTATATTTTATTGATTACATTTTTTATCACAGACACTCTTGTAAAGGCATTGTCTTAGAGCTCAAATAATATTTGTATGCGAATCATTCGTCATATCATTTTAAAATTATGAAATCCAGCAAAATAATTCAATTTATCAAGGTTCCCACAGTATTTTGCTGTGACACATGTTGTCCAAATTGTTCATTCTAAATAAATTATGCAAATTTGACTTTGAAAAACAGAGTGCGTAATAAATGTTTTTCCAGAAATAATATTCAGCAAGTTTATTAATATATGCATGTGAAATTCTTTTTCACTATTTCTCATTAATAAGTCAATATTCCAATTGCATAATGACCTCCACGTTGTAAATGGTGTATGCATATGACATTAACTTCTGGTGTGCCACGTTCCCGCCAAATACAAACCCCCTAGTGGGCCAGCTAGAGTGTTGCGTGACATATGCTAGGTGACAGTAATTTCGTAATTACTCACTGTTTTGCAAAATGTTGTTTTTGTAAATATTAACTATCTTACTAGATAATGTGTTTTATGTATTTATCAAAATTGTACATATATAGCACAAATAGTTTTCCCAGAATAACTGCTTATGTTCAGAGAAATGATTCTTTCTCCCTCATTTTATATAAAAAAGTTAAATAAAGAAATTCAGAGATATGTTTATGGTTTTATTATATTTTTATAAAGCTAAATAAGTGTCCTTCACAATGAAAATAAAATAATGTGATGTTTTCCATAAATAAATATATAAATATGACATTAAAAATCGAAAAAAAAATTAATGACGCTTCCACAATGGCCACATACTTTTTCACAGATAAAATAAATATATTTGCACTTGACAAAACGGCAAGATAGAATAATATTAAGACATCTTATTTCCTTGCAAACCAATGTATTTTAGTAAACTAGGAGCGTTTTTTAAGGTTCAAAATACTGTAAAATCGAGTCGCGTCAGGTGCGTTGCTAGAGAATGCAACTCCGGAATCGCTGGCACACGACAGGCACATATGTCAGAATGCCGCTCCGCTATCACTGGCACACAAGCAGTAAAATCCAGAAGACGTAAATTATCCTAGTGCATCATTGATCTTTTTGACACGCCGAACACATGCGCAACGTTTGTACACTCTTAAAATTTTCTGCGTCAGAATGAGTTATTTTTAATAGGTACTTATTCACATGCTCATCTGTAGAATGTTTTTCCAGCTTTCATGTTTCCTTCTTTATAAAACATGGGTCTTTTCAAGACTCAGGTTCACTCCTTTTCACTCAAACATTCCACACAGCACCCCTAAAGATGACATAGGCCCCGAAGGAAAAATTCGGAGCTTCCTGTGTGGAGTTATGTTGACCGCTTTGTAACAGCCAAGTGGTCTAAAGTGTCGGGTTCACCCCCAAGCACTTCAGGTTCAATCCTCTACGAGCTAAGTCTTCCATCATTGCACAAGCAACAATTTCAACTTTTCATAAGAAGAGTAGGGAGGATTCAAATATTGTTTCTCATAATTTGTAACCCTAGAATGTATGTCTTTCTTAAAAAAAAAAATATTAACATTCTTTTAGGTAATTGTCGGCTTGAGTGTTGTAATGATCATTGTTTAGTGAGATAATCTTTTAAAAAATTTACTCTATAGCTACCATAAAGGTTATTGTTAGATAATAATGATTGTGCCTTTGACCGTGCATCTGATATAAAATTTATTTACCTAAACATTGCAAAATTCAAAATAATTTACAGTCATTTTTCAATTAGATTTTTGTGGTTTCCGGATAGAACAGAACCTATTTGTGCCGGGGTCTCGTACTCGGAGACGTCGTCACAACATATTGTACTATTGAGAGAGTTGTACAAATCTGAAAGCGGTTGATCTAAAATTCATTGTATTCTTCGAAAGCTACAATGAGTTTACAAGATTTTTAGCACTATATACTCACTGTATCAACTTAATATATCACTGTAATATTGTAATTATTATGTACAAAAATAAAATAAAAAACAACATAGTTCACATAAATGCAATAATAACATTGCATACTGCTTATTGTCTTATTTTTATTTCTTGCTTTCGATTTATATTATAACATTATTTGATCTTTTTAAAATATTCATTCCTTATATTTCATCGTAAGAGGTAAAAAAAAAATCTCTGTAAGTGTCAAACAGCTAGTATGACACTGGGAGTTAACTTTAAAGGGATGATTTATATTTGCTACTAAAACTTCCGCTTAAACAATAGAAATGTTAAATTCACTATATATAATACACACGCACAGGTTTTGTGAGTTTATTTGATTATGTATTGTTTATATTAGGCACCTAGTTTTTCATATACTTTTTAATATGTAATGATAAAAAAAAATCAATTTAAAAAATAAACTAAAAAAGATTAAAGAACCGGTTACGTTTGATTTTTGTTTTTTTTTTTCTTCGCTTTTCTTCACTTTGATCAATGTTCTGTTTTGTCTTGAAACTAATTTTTCTGTAAATATGCATATAATGAATAAACTTCCTTGTTTTTTCCAGGCTCAAACTCCCTGTTCAACTGGGCGCTATCCACGGCCGAAGCCACAGTGCAGTACGCGCTGGTGACAGCCACTCCCCTCGTACAGAAGCTGGATGGACCCATCCACCTGGTGGACCAGCAGCTGGTCAGGGGCATCCAGAGCATCGAGGTCAACGTTCCCATGGTCACACAGGAGCCCCAGCAGATCTACGAGTCGGCTAAGACTGCCGTTACCAGCGTTGTGCAACCTACCCTAAATAAGGTACATTATTTATTACATTTAAAAAGAATTGATTGTGTATTCCTCAATAGCGCTACTTTATGGTTTTTTGGCAAGGAAACTTAGGCCTCGGTGTAAGCGTAACGGTCATGTTGTTAATGTAACAGGGGTTCAAACGACTAGGCCTAAGTCAGCATTCCAAAAAATATGGATGAACGCCTTTGACCGAAACACAGTGGAATCTTATATCCAATCAACAGGTGAACTATTTTTTAGCTTGCAATGTCGCCCATCACCCAGAAGCTGCAGCCGGTCTACGAGACTGCCAAGACCGAAGTTACAAACGCAGTCCAGCCTACCATTGATAAGGTAGATCATTTATTGCTAATGTTACAGTCGTCTTAACTATAAAGCAAAAAAAATATGTGTTGAAGCACCCCCACTCAATTGGCACAGCCTTTTTTGTGATGATTTTAATAACATCAGCATCCCACTTTGACCTCCACCATACAAAGAAGAAAAATTAATGCACCGTTATCATTATTTGAGTCGATAAATATCAAACGCTTGTAAATCCAATTATATACATATACAATTATACATTATACACTATACTCATTTTGAATATACCGTTTTATCTTTACCTCAAATCATTCCCCAGCATGTCATGTCCTAACCCCACCCGCTAAAATGTATATAATCACTCACCAGATATTTCATACATAGAGACATGTCATTGCACCGATCCTTGTAATAATTTTCTAAAACCTTGTAAATTATACACCACTTATTTTATGCATGTGCTGTTTATTTCTAAAATATTAAAAAAATTTACTAAAAATGGTTGGATTAAAAATTTTACATAAAAGGTTCATCAAATTATCCAAGTCCATTGGAAGTCGTAGAAAATATGAATCAAAGTTTTAAAGATTTTTTTTAAATCTCATTCATCCAGTAACCGATCTTATGTCCAAGCGGACCAATCAAAGTATTGTTTCACATTCAAAATGGCCTTCATTTCGAGTGTCATTATGTTATAATTTTTTTTTCAAATTACAGTAAGTTCATCGATTTATATTTCAATTCCACATTAGTCCAACTAGTATTTATCACACACGTAAGTCCAAAATTAAAATTGGTTTTCTAGTTTATTTGATGGTTTCTATGTTTAATCTTTTAATTAATTTTGTTTCTAAAGTCATTAGTTTACTGTTTTCAACAATGAAATGTCGATAATGACAGAAAAATGTACCGACTAATTTCCAGAAACTTTTCTGTGCTTTTGTAGATCTACAAAAAGCATACGACCGAGTTGACAGAAAAAAGTTATGGAAGGTGTTGTCCCAAGTATAGAGTGAATACAAATCTTATACAGGCAATCGCATCTCTGTACGAGGGAAGCGTTGCATGTGTTAGGGCAAACGGTGATTTTACGGGGTGGTTTGATATCACAAAAGGTGTTAAGCAAGGCTGCGTAATGTCACCGTGGTTATTCAATCTATACATGGATAATTGTATGCAAAAATTGAAAGAGGTGGGCTTGGGCGCAAAAATGAGTAGTCTGCAAGTTTGTTGCCTGTTGTATGCTGATGATGCGGTGCTGATTGCTAATAGTATAGAAGATCTACAGTCCCTCGTATCTAGGATGAACGAAGTATGTATGAAGAATGAGCTAATGATAAATGTAAGTAAGTCTAAAGTCATGGTGTTTGAAAGAGAGAGTACGAACACAGTGTGCAACATAGTTGTGAATGACGAATACTTGGAGCAGGTAGACGAGTTTGTGTATTTGGGAAGTATGTTTACGAGAGATGGAAAGACTGATAGGGATATTGAAAGAAGGGTGAATGCAGGAAACTCCATTAACGGAGGACTGAACGCGGTTGGCGCAAACAAAAAGTTGTCCAACGGAAGCGAAGCTAGCAGTCCACAATGGAGTGCTGATACCAACCCTGATGTATGGCAGTGAGGCATGGAACTGGCAGAGGAAGGATGAAAGTAGACTGAATGCTGTAGAAATGAGATCTCTGAGACGAATGTGTGGTATAACCATGTATGATCGAGTGAAAAATGTTGAGATTCGTAAAGAATGCAAGGCTGATGTTAGCGTAGTGAGCAAGATTAAGAAAGGGACGCTTAGATGGTTTGGGCATGTAGAGCGAATGAACGAAGAAAGGAGTGTAAGGAGAATATATGACGCGAATGTGAATGGAAGAAGAAGCCGGGGACGCCCGAGGAAGACATGGCACGATCAAGTGAATCAAATACTCGAGTCGGGCCATGTCAGAAGTCGGAACAACAGAAGAGAATGTATGAGGCGTTGTATGAAAGTGAATGAAGCAAGAAGTGTATGCCAAGATCGAGTTGTTTGGCGGTCCGTCCTCTCTGCCTACCCCTGCGGAGAAACGGCGTGATGGTTAGTTAGTTAGTTAATCTTCAATAAATTTACACCTTTTAGCCCACTATTTATTTTAGCCTTATAATAGAAACCTGTATGAAGGGTAAATAGTGAGCTCTGGCATCATGAAATTTCCACAGATTAAATCGATTTTCTAGATAAACACAACTATTTTCGCATAACAATGTAATTTCCATCCCAAAGTACTCATTTAACTGTAAAGGTGTTATATTGATTGTTCCAAATTTTCAATTGTTCAAAAAAAGTTAAAATTTAAGTAAAGCCAGGCTCTACAACTATTCTTATAATAATATAATTGAAATTATTGAAATAATTCTCAAAATATGGTGGTAAATTTGATATGCAATATTCTGCATCCCGAACGGTGCAATTCAGATCCAATTACAAAAACCTTTGACCCCTCATGTTGTTATATTTTAATTATTCGACAATTTATCCAAAAACGAAAATTCACAGTTCATAGTCCAGCAGCTAAAAAACAAATAATTGTGTATTTACTAGAGGAACAGAAAATATTACGTATGTAAAATTATGCAAATGGTTGGTCAGACATTTTCACCGCTATGACAAACATTTTTTTATCACAGGACTTTAGTTTCTTGATATTTCATAAAGTACCTACTGATATTGAGGTGAGGAAAAACTATATTATATTTCGGTGAGAATTTACCACATTTAACTTGCACTGCGGCAAACATGGTCAATATGTTCTCAAGTGTTCTAGATTGTTTAAATTTAGAAGCATGTTTACAATATGTTTTCCCCATATGATGTGCTTGACATTTTCAAAATTGGAACTGATGTACTTGAAAAAAATTATCAAATTATAAAAAGAATCTTTTCAAATCCCAGACAAGCAATAAAGTACCTACCTGCCTCTGCGCGCAGTACAGTAATGTCTATAGTTATGTCCAATAAAAAATACTTTTTAGTTTCGAAGATTTGCTGCATCACTTGGAGCTCTGTAAATACATGAATTGATATAGAATAAAAATAGAGTAAGTGTGAATGCGCTACAATTTCTGTATATATTGAAAGGTTTGTTCTATGAGATATAAATTTATATATATATTTATTCCATAGAATAGATAAGGTGTGAACCCAGCCTTGTATTTTCCTTGTATGATGTGCTTGACATTTTCAAAACTGATGTCATACTGTATGTGGACCCCTTGGAATAACAAGGTTCCTTCTAATACAGCAATGTCATGCGATAATGTGCTCTAAGGAAATCTACTTTAAGGCTCATTATCGCATCACATTGCCGTATCAGTTGGAACCTTGTTATTCCAAGGGGTCGATTGTGTTAAAAATTATCAAATTATAAAAAGAATCTTTTCAAATCCAGACAACCGATAAAGTGCCCACCTACAATATTTTTTACATAATTATTATTTTTATTCCGTGCCTACATGTTTGAAATGTGGAATATTTGTTTCTTTTAAAAAATTTCAGTTTTTATCTTGGCAAGTTACGTCCCATAATTTTTCACGGGTAATAACTAATTTAATATAGAAGTGGTTAGAAAACCAAAGAAGAGAAATACTGAATTAATCATGAGTTTCAACATTAATTTTGGCTATAAATAGAAGAGCAAGAAAGATGGCATAGCAACAAAAATTACAATAATTAATAAATAATTAGTTGGTTATTTCAACTTGTTGGCCTGTGAACTGTCTAATCTTTTTTTTTTTTTTTTCTCTCTCTCTCTCTCTCTCTCTCTGATCCTTTGCATATCACATGCTTTGCTTCATGTTTGGCCTTCAACTAATTCAATGCATTTTAGATCATATTCAGTTCATCGATAAGAATTGTGCGTCCTGGACTTATGTTTGTAGGGTTAACAAGATTATAATGCTCATTGTTTTAAATTTAAATTTTGACTTCTCTATTAAAATACTGCTTGCAATGCTGATGAAGACCAGATCGAAATAGCTAGGTTCTTTCGATTTTCTTCTACGGTTTCTTCCTCTTTTCCGCCTAACAATATTACTGAATATTGGGGACGCCATTGTACCACTTGATGATAGTGCCAAGATTTATAAAACTGCAATGGCTCTGTTGTGCAAGACAAGTTGAAAAAATGGTGAAGTCGATCACCAATTAGGCTCCTCTATAATAAGTCTAAAGAACGACGGAGTCTCGGGAGGCCTAAACTTATGTCACCAACTGTCTAAGAACTAGAGGGAGACAGCAAGAATGAAGTCATTTACTCAAAGGTTGTAGCGCCTATGATGTTGATATTTATGTAGTACCTGTTTGGGCATTAAGACTTACGTATTATCATAAAAACATAATTTTAGACCGGTTTATGGCCAAGTAGTTCAAAGTGTCTGGCGTCTCAAATTCAAGCCTCTGCAAGCTGAATCCTCCATCATTGCTCAAGTAACATTTTCAGGTTATCGTTATGGAATTAGGGAAGATTCAAATGTTTTTGCTTACTTGTAACTGGGTAATGTTTGTATTTCTAATATGTACATATTAAAACAAAATGCATATTGCTTACGTATTGGAGAGTCTTGGCCAAATCCAGGAAATACCTCCACGCTGCTTCCCTCCAGTTCCTTATGCCCAAGGCTGCGATATTGGCCTCCACACCATCCAGCCACCTAAACTTAGGCCTCTTGACACTCCTTCTTCCTACAGGTTCATTAACACGTTCATTGCTAACTAAAATTCGTACATATTGATGCCATGCTGAGAACATTTGACTGAAAGGTCGAGCGAACTAAAGGAGTGTTTACATGAGCATAATATTGTATAGACATAATTAGACATAATTTACTGTTTTATTACCAATGGAAAATACAACAGTAACAGTGCCTAGCGCTGAGGCTAGAAACGGCTCAAAACCACATGGCTGCGTCTGTTTTAGACCGGAAATGGAACAGACGGCGCGCATGCCGGTCAAATTACTGTCAACGCGTGACGCGCGGTGTCAGCAATGAACGTGTTAAAAAGGATCCTCTTCATTGGTCGGCTTTCTTCCATTCTCACTACTGTGTTCTGCCCAATCGAGCCATCCCAGTTTTATAACCCTTGTTATTAACGACTCCTCAAACAGTTTACCTGTCACTCATGGCTATATATTATTTTATCTAACTTTATATTTTTACTTATTCCAGGTGTGCGCAGCCAAGTCGTACGGGGAGCACAAGGCCTCCTCCCTGAAGGAACTGTCCTGGAATAAGGCCAATGAGGTGCTGGCCACGCAGTACGGACAGATGGCCGTGTCCGGTGTGGACTCCACCAGCGCCCTCGCCGAGAGGCTGCTGGACTACTACTTCCCGGCCGCTGAGGAGGATGAAAACTACGGAGACGGTGAGCAAATATCATTTCATAATGTTAGATTGGGCTTTTTGCCAAATAGCGATTACTGCCAACAAACCCAAAATCTTCATATGATTAATTTTGGACGTAAATAATCTGAAAATTAAAGTTTTTTTTAAACAATATTTATGATGTCTTCAAGTGAGGAGTGATTGGGGAGGGAAAGGAGAGGAATTGTGGGAGGAAATGAAGTATTATTCTGGTGAGATTAGAATGAATGATGACTGATAATACTTATCAATCTGATGGAATCAGATAAAACTGTATCTACTAATAAGAACTATAAATAAAGTAATTCTGGCAATTCCGAGAGATTGGATCTAAGCTGATTCTTAATTTCCGTTCATCTTTAACCTTTCTGCGAGTATGGCCGTAATATTTCGGCCAGAACAAAATAATCTCTAAGGAGTATGGCTGTAATTTATTTTTCATCTCTGTAAATTATTTGAGCCCCAGGTGATGTATTCATGAAATATGGATTGTACTGCCATCTATGGACAGTTCCTAAAAATGTTTCGAAAATTTTCGTTATCACTCAAAGTACAAAATACTCCTCCTGGGATACAGTTTTGTTTGAAAAAACTCACTCTCCGAGAGGTTATGTTTAGATTTGTTGCAGTTTACAATAACAAACTAAAACAAAATGAAAGCCATTGGAGAGAAGAGTCATAGACACTTAACTTCATGAAAAAATAGCCTTATACTTTGTTTTGTGCTTTGTCATAATTCTTGTGTTAGGTTTCAAACCATCACTAAAATAAATTGTTTTTCATAAAATCTGAGAAATTGAGGTATCAAGGTAATTACAATTGTTTGTAAACTTGCCAACACTGAGATAAAACACAACTGTGATCCTTCAATCTTAAACTATTCATCTAAATACGTACATCAGTTGTTTTTTGTAATAATTTACTTATGGTTTTTTCTTTTATATTTGCAGCTCCCATCGCAGTTTCAGAAGACCCTGTCCTCCACACCGTGCAGACCGTGGGCCGCCTCTCTAACAAGGCCGCCCGCCGCGTGTACCGCAACGTCTCCACGCAGATCAAGTCTATCAAGCCGCAGGACGTCAAGGAGTATGTTGCCTCCCTCATAGCCGTGCTCCAGCTCACCCAGTTCCTGCAGCAGATCAACCAGCAAGTGCAACCAGCCACAACCGAAGAGAAACCAGCGACCGACGATAAGAACACCGAAGCCAAACCGGAGACGGCGGAAAAAAAATCGTAGAAGCAGCATTTCATCGTCAATTGAAACTTTATGAGACTGTTACTATGTTAAACTATGTGCCTTACTATTCATTGATGTCAAAAATATACAGGTTGGGCTGTTTCTAACTGGATTATATTTTATGACCATCAAATCGACTATTGGCCATTGGCCATTTTGATTTTTTGACATTAGAACTGTCCCCGTTAAACACCTATTCTCAAGCACCTTATAACTTATAATCAAATTGTTGTTAGCTGACTGGCATAACAACATAACCGTAATGCTTGACAGCTGATCACTATTTGACCAAAATCTGAAATGGGCCGAAAATGTTAAATATTCAAAATGTCGCTAATCTTCGATTTAATGATCATCAAATCTGATGGAGTTTGATCCACTCTTACCTTAGATTAGATTGGCTTGTACAGTGCAAGCTTATATTAAAAATATATTTTGTACTGTAGGTCCAATCTGGTAATTTTTATTGATTATATTATCATATTTACATGCATGTTTTTTTTATAAATTATACATACTAAGAAATAATGCATTGAAAAGAGCATTTTTATAATTATATTTTATGTAACCAATATTATTATTGTTAAGTTTATAAAAAAATATTAAAAAAGCTTTTGAAAAAAATACTACATAATATTGAAAAAAAAAAACATTTGGCTTTATTATTTTTATAAGTGTTTTATGGTAATTCTAATCCCTGTGCACATTTTGTACTAAACATGTGTTTCTCTTTTTTTTTTAAACATTCTAATTTTGTTTAGAATACATATTTTTAAAGTGCATTGTATTAAGTAATGCAGGAAAATATTTTTTATAAACTACTTACATAATATTATTGTATAACTAAAAGCAATAAACCAACCAGTCAGTATGATACGTTTTGTGTTCGGAAAGCACTCATTTTTATATCTTTTTTTATTTTACTCATTTAATAAATAAAATTAAAACACCAATAATTTGTTTTAAAGCAATAACGCTGTAACCACCAATATCTAGAACAAACCCCTTATTGTGATATCGACTATTAAACTGCTGGGCTCTCTCTCCCTCCCTCGGAAGACATGAATCCCACAAAACCGCATCCAGTTCAGTCACAAGCGCTGTGCGTATATGATGTACAAATGAATAAAATTGTGTGAATGCAGAACTATTCAAATATCAGAACCATCAACCTGCAATATCTAGACATGGAATGTGGATCTTAAAAATGACGACCGAACCAAAATGAATTAGTTCCCGAAAACATTTATAAAAAGTAAGTGCATTGTTTATTTATTTTATTTTATTATTTACACGCCCAGAGGGCTTTGACATACAGATACGTCATTTTTAAAATCACACGAGAAAAACAAGAAATAGAAAACATGCACAAAAGTTAAATTACACTTGATGAAAGTTAAGTTACTCTTGAAAAGCTACGACAAAAGTTAAGTTTCACTTATTAATTGTATTTGTGTTTAATTCGTAGAACTCCATATGATTTTTTTTAAATTTAATGTAAATCAAATTTAATAATGTTATTATTAAGTTCTGCAAGTATTTTTAGTTGTTATTATTGTGACAGCTGTTTTGGCGTTTAAGGCCATTTTCAAACTGTGGTTAATCCACATTGCGACGACTTATTTATATGATTTAATTTACCCCCACTCCTTTAAAATTTGGATGGATGGGTAATGATTTATTATCGGTAAAACCGATTTAGTTAGAAAGTAATTAAAATTCTGAATGCTGTGAGGTTTTCACATTTATAATGTGTTTTTACTCGTATTTAACTGACAATGTTTTCTTAATTGATTTATTTAAATGTGTTGTATTGTTTTGATAATGTGAACATACTGAGAAGCAGTGAATATATAATTTTCCTTACTTTATTAATTAATGTTATATTAGGGTCATTAGTTCGTTTGTTAATTAGAAATTAACAAACGAACAAGTAAATTTAATCTTAGGCCCTTTCTTTCTATATGTAAGGGTTTAGGTTTGTTGTTGTCAAGCGGGACGTGATTATTTACTAAAAGATGTTCTGCGAATTTTGAAGAAGTGCTTTTATTTTTATAACATCTTATATGTTCTTTGAATCTAGTTGAGAAAGCCCTTCCCGTCTGCCCTATATTTGTAGCATTGCAGTCGGCGTGGTCACATTTTAATTCATATATGCCACTATTATTAAGTTTGGGATTTTTACTTTGAGTTTTTTAGGCTTGTTCCTATATTACTATTGGTTTTAAAAGCTATATTTAAACCACATTTTTAAATTTCTTTTCCAATTTTTACGGATATTGGACCGAGAAATTCCAGACATGCAAATTTTTCTAGTTTATTATTGTGTACCGGATATACTAAATTGATTTTATTTTAATATTTCTTGCTTTTTATAATTTTTTTTATGTTATTTGCCTCATAGTCGTTATTAACCGCGATTGTTTTTATTGTTTCCTTTGGTGATTGACTAAAATATTTTTTTGTGTTTTTAAAGTTCTGAAAAGGTGTTTGTTTACATTTCTGTTCAGATGACCTCTACAAATGGTCTCGAAGTCGAAGAGCCTTATTCATTCTGGGGTACAATATGTGATATCAAATACTGTAGAATAGACAATGTGCACTTCGTCAAAATACTGTCAACATGCTACACTAGCGCCTCTAGTGGCCAGGGTTGTAGGGCTTCCGGATTATATAGCGTCAAACAATTTAAGAAAATATATATGATTTGATTATATTAGATTTTCTGTAAATAATTTTAGGACTATATTAATGTTAGATTTTAATATTAAAGAAAATTTGCCCGATGTTTGCAATCACTGTTATGTCTAAATGTCTAAACTTATCAAAATACAACATTTTATTGTAACACTAACACTGCGTCTTGCGTAAGCAAAGTCGATGCGAACACGATTGCGATGCGGTTTAAAGCGATGTAAAGAGAAGTGGCAACGCTGTCCTACGTACCCCCTTACTGCCCGCTCCCGCTACTTCAGTCGACGGCCACCGGTATCTGGCATCCCACGTTGATCATGAACAAACGCAAGGGTTTTTTATTTGAAAACTCAACGTTAAGTACAAAATTTAACAGATAGTCAAAGAAGTCAATTGACATCCAACTAGAATCGTCCACCAGACATAGAATGTAGAAAAGGATATGGCCAAACAAAATATTTTAATTAGCGAATGTTCCAATCATGTTGCTCAGTATTTCAAGTCTTGAACACGGTAATTTCGACTATTAGCTTGGCCCATGAAGGCATTTCTCCTTCAAACATAAATATGCAACGATACGGCGTCCACTTTACGAAATAATATCAAATCAACTGATCGCGTTGCTGAAATACCACGCTGCAAGACACAGTTCGCCGCTTGTTATTTGTAACTTACGACACTTCAAAGAGATGGTGACCATTTGACATTTTCGCATCGCGTCGCCTTCGCATCGACTACGCAAGACAAAGCGTATAAGCATTACGTGCTAAAAGTATATTTTTTCTATAATAATTCAACTAACGCCATCTGTGAGCGCCTTGCATTATAATGATGTTTCAAATGCCCTTAAAATGTATGAAAAACCAATTCGTACAACTCCTGCCGCTAGATGGCAGTAATTCGTGTGTTGGCATCTGAATGTAAGGAAAATGTCAGAAGCTGGTCGAATTTATCTATTCTAAGGTATTTGGTGAATTATACCAATAATTTTTTTTTTTTTAGAAACGAAGTATTTTCCGTAATATTACGTTTAATATTCTTTGAATTTATATATTTTTTCCTGAATACTTGAGGTGGTATTTGATAAAAACCATTAATTAATTAGCATTAGAGAATATGATTATAATACTAATTTAATTTTCTATAATAAATAAAAACGAAGATGCTTGCAAAAGAAAATTATTACAAAAGATACTTGTTAGAAAAATATTGTATTCGGCGATAGGTACTTTAGTGAAAATGACTTCGTAGTACCTTATTTATTAATCTTTCCGCATCGCCGCTCTCAAAGGATTTATTTTTTTGATAGATTTATTCAATTACACTAGATCGTTTGTTATTTTTAAGTTTGTCTGATAATAAAAACACGTAGACAACCTGCCCCGACTTTCTACGCTTTAATATAAAAATACGCAATTATTTATTTTGAAAAGATGGCAGCATTATTTACGACAAGCTAGAATATTTACTAGCTCTTGAAGTTATTAGTTATTACTGAACCATGTGAATAGTCAAAATAAAATCTTAATTTTTTTTTAACATTAAGCCATTTCTAAAAAATTCATTATATTCTTCGGGACCGACCACTAATAGGAATTTATTTAATATTTTTTTTGGAATATGTTTGTTGGTTCTTGATCAAATTTTTCAGCAGGGATACAAATAATTGAACTTTGAAAATTAATTACAATAGCATACCCCACTGACATATCCAAAAAAGGTGTTATAGATTCAATCATTCAATAACACATTCTAGTGATATTACTAAGTGAAGTAAGTTAGTTTGTATGGCATCCCGTGTAATGTAGAACTTTATTTTCATAAAGTGCGCTATTCATTTTATCATTTACGATAAATTAGTTAGGGTCAATAATATTAACAAAGTCTTCAAATAACCCAGACACCATTATTAAAAAAAAATTACTTCGTGCGTCTTTGTTTCATAAAATATTATACTCTTTCTTTGCTTGAAGGGTAAAATGTAAGAATACAACTGCATTCATTTCTCCACACTGCCAAATTTGAACAAGTACCTATCCTTTGGGGCAACGAAATAACATTATTTCTCAATATTGTACTTGCGAGGCCCGCGCGTGTTTCTAGCCCCTCGTCGCGCAACGGCGGCAATCGGCATTCGGCAAAACTTTTGTAGGTATGGAATTCTTTGAGTTTGTTTTCTTCAGTGCTTTTCAAAGTGCAAGAAGTCTTGCTGCCTCTTGACAGGCCGCCGCGGGCGTGATTATCTCGTCATCCGGGTTCCGTGGGGCGCGTTCGTCCGCCAATCCAATAAACTGTGTATTCGTTAGAGATAATAGAGAATCTCTTCCTTGTTGCATTTTGAATATTCAGTAGTTTAGTTACTCCTTTGCTCATGCTTTAGGAATCGTGAGTGCAATTTTCTCGCATTATCAAAAGATTATTGTGTTGTGTTTGTAACGGTATTCGTCTGATTTTGACATTCTTACTACCTATTACTAAAGGTGACGTTGTTATGATTGTATTTTGTGCATGATTAAAATGTTATTTCTACCGACTATAACGTGATCGATTCAAAACAAGTCGATATTCAGTGATAGTGTCAAACATCAGGTGTTTGGATTGGATACAAAACTTTAAATTGTCAGGAGAGGTGTCAACAGCTGTGAGTAACCTTTAATTTTCCAATTCCTATTCCAAGTAAGTATTATAAATTATAAACATTCTTAAGATGTTTAGTAAATCAAATAACAGTAATTTAATAAATTATTTGGTTTTGAATGACTTCGAAGATATGTTAATGCCAGGTGAGTCAACAGGCTAGACAGGGTTCACTCGGAACACTAATTAATAATATATATATCTCCATACTCATAAATATCTAAAAAAATTCTTATCTAAAATATTTTAAATTACTCAAGAGGATACTATTTTTACATCTATTTAAAGTTAGTATGTACCTACCTACCTGAAAAAATATTTACCTTTATTTATAGTATAAATAACATTTTTACCGTTGATTTTAATGATATTTTTTGTTTGCTGTAACTATAATAATAGTATGATCAATAAAGTAAAAAATGATCACCATTATTTTGGCGACGTTTTTAGCAACCTCCATGGCGACCGACAACCTTTTCACATTCGATTTTTAAATATATAAAAAATAAAAATATCTGAAAATGGAACGTGAAAAGGTTGTCGGCCGCTATGAAGGTCGCGAAATGAGCCGCCAAAATAATTATAAAGCTAGGTACAATGGAACATCAGTGGCGTGCATTGCTCTATGACCAAAGGTGGTAGGCTGTGTGTGATTTTTCAAGTTGGGGTTTTAATATTTTAAAAAGGCCATTTTATTATCACCTCCAACTGATTGCTGTGGTCGACTGAATAAATAGGAGTACAAATTCTTTACTAAATTCACGGAAAAAATACATTTTGATCAGATGTTTGTCGTATTTTAAGAAATATATTTTTATGCCTTTTTATGGTACGTTTTACTCAGGGTAGGCACAGTTTTTCAGCCTTTTTGAACTGCATGCACACTTGAGGTATATAATATTTTGCACTAAATAATAATAATAATAGTTGGATGATTTGTATAGGGCCGTTTTTGTGAAAAATCACCTCAAGGGCGCTGTAAAGTCCCGGAAAAAATATTTTTAAAGCGACTGGTGGGCAGAGACCGCCACACAACTCTGTATTGGCACAGATTCCTTGGTTCATCACAATATTCACATTCATAAATTCTCTTTTATACTGCCTTTTGGCATGACCCGACTCTGTAGCTTCCCTATTTCTTACGTTCCATTGGGCCTCATAATATTGTCGTAAATTCTCCGTACATCCACTCTAGATATTTACAAATCATCTAAGAATCCCTTTCTTAACTTAGTTCGTTACGCTTATGTCGACAGACCTTGCATTATTTTCAGATCTCCACATCCGGTGATATTGTTGAACATTGTTTTACCACGCATAAGCCTCAGGAATGTTATTCTTGCATAGTTATATGGGTAGGTACCTGAATATACAAGAGCAGGTAGGTTGGCAGGTACCATAGTTGATACGTTTCTTTTTTAACTGAACAGAATTTACAAAGCACACATCTTAATTTTAGAAAATCGCAATCATTGGACCACGGTTTTTCACGGTATAATTTTGGTACATAGATACTCTCAGTATCGCCCTTGTGGGAAACCACCGTTCAGAATCTAAAAATTTCTTAATGTGAATTTAGCCGTGTTTAGTGATCAGATCTGAATAGCCAGATACTTCTCATACTTCCCATCCCCTTCCCCTCCCTCCTGCCTTCAGCCTCACAACATACCTACCCCGCATATAGTGATGCCACAGCCCCACTGGCTCCGGGCAGTTGGGGCTCTAGAGCGATAAATAATCCTAAACCATAGAAAAGATTCGCGGTGTTCACTTTCCAACACTTCACATCTTCGTCTCCTCCCCTCTTCCTTTATCCTCACAAAATTCCCGACTAAATAAACTGAAGGCGTTCTTACACGATACTTTTTTTCATCCAGATTGCTCATGAGTTTTCTTTTTTTATGGAAATTTCTGTAGAAAATTCCATAGAAAAGGACAATTCACATGGAAACTGAACGAAAAAAAGTATCGTCTAAGAACGTCTTAAGTACCGTCCCCAACGACTAACCCCTAGGGACCTGAAAATTTAGCGTTGAAGTGATTAAAAAAA
The DNA here is from genome assembly GCA_022606495.2 of Halesus radiatus. Taxonomy (NCBI): domain Eukaryota; kingdom Metazoa; phylum Arthropoda; class Insecta; order Trichoptera; family Limnephilidae; genus Halesus; species Halesus radiatus. The sequence goes on along the minus strand of JAHDVE020006963.1, from coordinate 3,954 downwards.
GACAAATTAATGTTTAATTCATATTTTTTTTATTAGGTATTGAAAATGATATCGGTTAAGTGTCCAGCATTAGAATTTATGAATAATTTTGATTCATTCATTTTTTTACATTAAGTATGGAAAAATTAGATTTTATGCAAGCTCTTGTACTGTTGACTCTTTTCATTACAATTTCCATCACTTTTTGCCATTTTGCTTTTTTGGCATTTTGCCATTTTCCAGATTTGGCCACCATTGCAAGAACAGTGGGAGCTGTTGGAAGCATTGTGATCTCCATAAAATTGCCGGTATGATGCACTTTGAGTGGAAATTATTGACCAGTCGTTTTCCAAAAATTGTAGTGATACCATTTTGATTCGCTCTGCAATGATGCATTGTTCCATATTGTAATCACCCAAGTTTAATAACTATATATATAAAAATCAATATAAGTTTGTTTGTTTCTTTGTCCTCGATGTTCTTGAAAATCACTGGACCGGTTTTGCTGAAAATAGCACAGTTTGTTCTTATTAGTGCCGGTAAGGTTTGGAGAGTAGTTCTGAATGAAATCCAATGTGTAAAACTGTTGCTATAACGTTTTAAAATTAGCATGAAAAACATTGAACCCGCCATGTTTTATTTAGGTCAGCCCATAGATATAACACTCTGGTTAGCCACAGATTGCATATTCAAAAGAAGGTTTTTTTGGGTAGAATATTTTCAAAATGTAAAACACAAGTAGATACCTACATAAGAACTCCAATATTAAGATATGTTTTGAAAAAATAAACATTTGGAATGAAATAAAAATTTCAAATAGTTTCTTTGTTTAGAGTTAGTTACTTTCGCTGTCAAATCAATTATGGCACCCTAATGACAAGCAAGAATTCACAACATCATAACTTTATACAAACCCGAGAAAGGCCGGGTACACATCAGCCAGTCTGAAATTTTAAAAAAGCAACAAAATATAATACTTCCAAATAAATAAATAAAATTGTTATGTTTTTCAATCCGAAAGGATCTTTTGCCCATCCCATACCAAAATATCTCAAGAATATACCAAAATTCTCATTATTTACCCGAAAATTGTGTATTTTTCAATTGTCTACTAATCCCACATAAAATGTGTTCTAATCTTCGTTCGCAATGTTCGCATGCTTTTAGAATTCTATTGTACAATAACAATTTAAAGTGCTGGGGGGCAATTTTGGCATTTAACGACCTAACGCTAGGTAACTAGCCAAACAATAATTAATCTGAAATGCCCTCTCAATTGGACCGACCTCTCTCGCCAAGAATATAAAAGGTCACACACACGACTGTTAATGAAGACGAAACTCAAATTGCTTCATTAGAGGCGGTTATTAGTTATTACCCATCTATTATATCTATCTATAAATATTTTTTAACACTAAAAAGAGCGATTGAAAAAATCATATCTATAGTTTTGGCATTTTATTTTGGAACTACAATATGTCATTACTATGGCAACACCAACGTACTCACTTTGTTTTTGAAATATATTCTTCACATTCAAATGTTTTCATACACTCGCGTTTGACAGTTTGTTTTAAAGAAACGAGCCAAAACATCATAATTCATTTATTAATGTTTTTTTTTAATTTATAATATTGATCTGTGAATTTTATTTATCTAATACCTAATAATGAGTATTTCGATACATAATTTTCAGAAATACAAAAAAATCGCATTTCCATGTATCGTCTATGCAAAACGTTAAGTAAATATATATATTTTTTAAATTACCTAAAATTATCTTAGAACATGATGCAGAGTCATCTTCCTTCGGAGAATACCACTAATTTGTGAACACCGTTTGGTTAAAGTTAAACATATGCACTTAGACCATTTTATTTTAAAAACTTACTTTGATTTTCCTAGGAGCCATCTTTGTGTTGCCATTTAAAACGCTTTAAACGATCACAGCGCCATTTTTGTCTACTTTTAAATCTCAAACTATAAGCTTAATTAGGTATTCCTTAGTTCTACGATGAAACGTTTTCAAATAGGTAAAGACATTCTTTCTTGCAACATATAATCATTTTAAAAAATAGAAAATTAATTTCGTCAATTTACATTAAACCTTCCGACTCCTAGGCCCCAGACAGGCCAATGAAATTGAATGTCTGTTCGAGAAAACATTTTGATTCTTGGAAATTGTTTGATCAATTTCACCCGAAGCGGGGAAACATGGAACTTTATTCGGGATAATAATTTCCCTCGGGGCCTCTGTCATCTTTGGAGATCCTGTGTGTGTGGACGGTCTTTTTAAGGGAAGAAACGAGAGGAAGTTCTGGGAAGGAATAAATTATGAGGAGTGGATAGGAATCTACGGATCAGTGTGTCCAGAGTGACGGACTTATTAATTCATCCCTCCCACTGCGGTGCAAGGCGATGGGTCGAGGGTGTCCGACTGGAGAGGTCAAGGGGTCTCCCCTCCACCACGCAGTTGGTGGGCAGATGCATCCGCCTTCAAGACCTGGACAAACCTCACTGCATGAACCAAGCATCTCTGGTAAGTGTCCATTTAGGGTGACCTATGGTAGAGGTGTCCCTCCCAAACTGAATCAGTGTTGAGTGACAATTTATTTCCTTATTTTTTGTTCTGACGTTTTAAAACTCCTTAAGAAATCATAAATCTTAAGTCCCGGGCGGGCGGTGTTTTTTTTGTTTGTTTCGTATACGAATCTACAGTTTTATTCCGAGCTTGATGAAATTTCGCACACTTTACTTCGAAACAAGAGGAAGGTCACTGTCTACATTCGATTTTGAAAAACCACCCCCTTCCCCCTTTCCCACCACATAAAAACAGAATTTTGGTATTTCTCGATGAAATTTTGCACATTAATGTTCAAAATAAGAGGAAAATTACTGGGTAGAGGTAGGGGTAACACATGACAACCTCTAAAATTTACTCCAAATCATTCATAACCCCGGACAACGCCGGGTACTTCAACTAGTCGTCTATTATATAAAAAAGAACCTCCCGGGCTGTGTTTGTTTGTTTTGTGTACAAATCTACAGTTTTATTCCGAGCATGATGAAATTTATCATACTTGACTTTCAAAACAAGAAGGTCACTGTCTACACGAGCTTTCGAAAACCATACCCATCCCCCTTTCCCACCCCTTAAAGCGGAATTTTAGTACTTATTGATGAAGTTTTGCACACTTGACGTTCAACATAAGAGGAAAATTACTAGGTTTGGGTAACACATCACAACCTCTAAACTTTACTCCAAACTATTCATAACCCCGGTCAATCCCGGGTACTGTAACTAGTCATAAATATTATTGTAATCAACTTAGAAAACAAGTGGCTCTAGAAAAAAAAAAGACTTTTAGTTTATTTTAAATATTAGGTTACAGAATATTCGGCATAACCAGTTACGCAAATAGCTACAAAAGTTAACACAGTTCCGTAACCGACATAATAATATATGTAACAGTTATTTTAATCCGGTTTAAAAAAGTGATGCTAATGATTTATCGACGGTTCAATTTTTTAACCGAATCGTTTCTTTGAGCGTTGAGATAAGTAATTCATCCGTATAATATTATAACTACGTTCGATGCATAATGTCTTCTAAGTATAAAGCTGATCATTTATTCTCTCTAACGGCAAGTTCTGGTGTCGTGAAATTTTACGCTGACCTTTCAGCGTCAGTTCCATCATGGGTTATGGAGGTTTGAAATATTCATTTAACTCTGAAAAATATGATAAGACGTCACGTTGTGTATTCAAATTTTGATTGTCAATATTGTTCATTGATAAAATGTTTTTGAAAAATATTTATTGAACAAAGTTCTGGGCGGAGGGGGGCAGCGGAGAGTGATTATTTATTATATCCGGGGGCGGCTCGTGACTCGTGCTAGAGTGCTAATATTGAAAAAACGACATTATTGTAGTTTTTGGAGCCGAAAATATATATATATATTTTTAATATGTTTT